>OY856410.1:1442932955-1443505455 GCA_963693085.1 Alisma plantago-aquatica | reverse complement strand
CTCACCTCTGGCCCAAGACATCTCCCACATACTTATCCTCTTGTCTATGAGCTGCCATCCTCCAGAATTGTTTGCAACAAATAAGTGTTTTATTTGTGGCCATATCTCTCTCATCACGTTGATGGCTCTTGAGTATCCTTCTCTTGTTTTTGGAATGAAGTTTAGCCCTCTAGGATATTTGTCTCTCATCCACTTTCCCCATGTAAATGTGGCTTCTTGAAAAGAAATAATCCTTCTAATGGATCCCCATCTAGCAATATCTCTAGGGGTCTTCAAGTTCATCCCTCCTTCATCTGTGGGAAGTGTCAGTCTTGAGTACTTCATGGGATGATGCTCGCTCCCCTAAAGAAAGTTAGCAATCTTCATTTCAATTCTATCTAGAATAGATAAGGGATTTCACCTTGTTACACCCAGAAAATGAGAAGACCTTCTAAAGTGGCTTTAATCAAGGTCTTGTGTCCCACCATGGAAGTCTTTTGAGTGGGCCATCTATTAATCATCTCTTCCACTTTATCAATGCAGTCTGTGAAGTCTTTGACATGAAGGTTGTCGTCTACAAGGGAAAATCCCAGATATTTGGTTCAGAAATCACCCCTTTCCACTCCCATAGCCTGTGTGAGTCTGTCCTCCCTCTGATGGAAGTTCTTTGACAAGAAAATATGCGTCTTTTTTGCATTAGTACACAACCTCGTTTGCTTCCCGAACTCCTCCAACATGTTTTTGAGATTTTCCAAATATTTTCATTTGGCTTCAATGAACACCAAGACATCATCTACAAAAATCAAGTACGTCATTACCTTCATGCCATGGATAGTAAAGGGCTTGATATCCTTCCTATCTTCAGCTTGTTGCATCCTCCTTGTGAAATACTCCATGACAATCACAAAAAGAAGAGGAGAAAGGGGGTCCCCCTGGTGCATCCCATTACCCCCTCTAAAGAGACCTGCAGATGTGTGATTCACCATAACAGAGTAGCTAGTGGTCCCCACACATTGTTTCATCCATCCAATCCATTGTTCATTAAACCCCATCTGTTGCATGATCCACCACAGTTTGTCCGACTATACACTGTCATAAGCTTTAGAGACATCAAGTTTTAGGCATGTCTTCCCACTACCTCTCATGACATTATAGTCAAGAAGAAATTTCCCCACCAATAGAGAACAATCACTAATGCTCCTACCTGTAACAAACACTCCTTGATTTGCAGAAATAAGAAAAGGGAGGACCATCTTCAGTCGGCCATCCAGGATCTTTGCTATAATTTTATATTTACCGAGCAGCAAGTAATGGGCCAAAAATCAACAAGAGAGGATGTTACTTTCTTCTTCAGAATAAGTACAAGAAAGGAATGATTAACCTACCTCACCATATTCCCACCTTATAGAAACCAGTCCACATAAGCCAGCAAGTCGTCTTTAATAATGTCCCAAGTCTTTTTGTAAAAGAAAGCATTGAACTGTTCAGACCCCAGTGACTTGCTGCTACCAATGCTCCACATAGCCTCCTTAATCTCCTCTTCATTGGTCCTTATGGTGAAAATATTATTGTGTGTGCTAGTGAGTTTGAGCTTCCATTCCAACTCCTCCTGCTCATCAATATTATTAGAAAAGTTCTTATTATACAGAGACATATAGAAACCGATGGCCTGTTCTTCAAGATCCTCCTGTTTGTTGATTGGTATACCTTCAACATTAATAAGTTCAGAAATAATATTACCCGCCTCCCTTCTTCTAACCGCAGAATGGTATAACTTTGTATTTCTGTCTCCATCCTCCATCCACTTTTCCTTGCTTCTCTGCCAGTTGAATTTCTCTTCTGCCTTCTTAGATCTTCAAGCATTCTTTTTAATTCTCTGTCTTTCTCAATCAGTTCTTGATTTAAAGGATCAACCAAAAATCTTTCTCTAATGTCCTTGCACTCCTATTTGGTGTCTTTTAGCAGCTTTGGGATGTTCACCTCTTCTTTAACCCATTTTTTAATTGCCATCTTGGTGTTCTGCAGCTTTTTAGCAAGAACAAACATAGGGTTTCCCGTCACCTGAGTACTCCAACTTTGCTTTATGACTTCATCAAATCCTTTCCAATCAACCCAGTAGTTAAGAAATCTAAACGGTCTCCTCTTCTTCTTTTTCTTTGTGATCTGTATAGCAATAGGAGCATGGTCACTTATATCAAAACCTTCCGCCTTCACATGTACATTTGGAAAAAATTTCAGCCATTCCTCATTCACTAATGCTCTATCCAGCTTGCTAGCTATCCTGTCACTGGGGCCCCTTTCATCCCATAGGTCCATTCTTGTTTTTCCATCATTGTGACCATAGACAGTTGTCATACACATATGCAAGCCTCCATGATTAATGCAGTTCACAGTAACCTGTTGATCTGACATATGTATCGCTGACACCTGCCATGCATTGGGCTTCCACGCCACACATACTCTAGCAACATTGCCATAATCAATATTGGATACATGCTCCCAACCCTACGTAAATAGATATTTGATACTATTTTTATTGTGTACCTTTATCTTCGTCTCCACCAATGCAACCAGAGAATGGCCACTAGTAGCAATCCAATCTCTAATTTCTTTCTTCTTGTTCCTGTTGCACCCTCCCTTGATATTCCAAAGAAGCATGGACATAACAAAGGTTTTTGTTAGCTCTGGTACGCCTGGGGGGCTCCTTTGCGGCATTCTTGCCTTTCCCTTTCTGCTGTTGTTGTTTAGTTGCATTTCCCTCCTCATCATTTGATTCGTAAAGTGCCTCAAAACTATTTTTTGTGTCCAGAATAGAGTTAAATCCTTGGTTCTTGGGAATAATTGGCTTCCTGGCTCCTTTCCTTCATGATCTTGACACAAACTCACCCTCCTCCCTATTGCCTGTTCTCTCCAATGCAGACTCGGTGTGCACATCCTTGTCTTTGACTGCATTGCTGCTGTCGGGTCCTTTCCCCTTGGGCATTTACTGCTTATCCTTGCTCTCTTCTCCCTTAGACTTCTCATTCTCGTCGTCTTGGATGGTTGCAGTTGGCTTGGCGGAAGCAGGCTTCTCCCTCCAAACTTGCCCACTCTCCTTGTTCCTATCCGCAGGTTTCATGTCACAGTAGGCATCCACATGCCCAAATGCCTTGCAGGTTGAACACCTCACCGACACATGCGCATACTCAACCCTCACCGGGATGGGTTCCCTTCCCTTCACATTCAGCATTACCTTCCGCGGTGTCAGCTTCGCGACCTCAAGCTCCACAATGACCCAGGCTTCATCGGACTCGAGTGATTTGTCGTCGATGTGCAAGACCCTTCCGACCCTCTTTGCGATCGTACCCACCGCCCGCCTAGTCTAAGAGCGTCTAATAGAATGAACCATGATCCACATCGGGATGGTGGAGAATATGTCCCTCTTTAGTTCATCACCAAACGGATAGTTCTTCACGATCACCAACTGGTGGTCGAACCACCTGGGGCCGACATTCAAAGCTTCCGCCTTGTCGGCAACATTGGCAAACCTCACGAGGAAGATGCCATTTTCTCTGGACAGGAGATCGAACGATCCCTTTGGCCTCCACTTGTGCTGAATTCATGCCTTGAGGTGAGGGTAGAATGGCTTCCGCCCGAGGACATAGACCAGCACAATCAACTCCCATACATCACACATCCAGATAAACTCCTCTGATTTGAGATCGACATGGATCTCACCCACCTTCATTGACATCTTCGGGAAGTCCAGGGACTCGTTGGCCGTCGTCGATGCTTTCGTCAGGATCTGGGACCAAGCCTTGCGGCCACCCTCACCCTCCTTCGTCCCCGCCCGACTAGGGTTAGCGGTGTCCAGTGGTCGTCCAGTTCCCGTAGGGTTGCTGCTGTTGTTCGCTTGGTGGTTAGGGGTGGCGATAGGGTTTGTGGAAGTGGCGTTGGTGGGTGGTGTGGGGTGGACATCACCGGTCGGAGTGACCAGCGATGTGGGCGCCATGCTGGAGGTCGACGGCGGTCCCTCGAACAGGAATTGCCAGAGACAAAACCCAACGGGAGACGGTTGCATACATATATATATATATATATATATATATATATATATATATATATATATATATATATATATATATATACATATATATATACATATATATATACATATATATATATAGAGAGAGAGAGTCAGACTAGAATACACTCAAGTAGTTTTTCGTGATGCAATATTTTTTTCAAAAATCTAATCCGTTGATCTTCTTAAACATCTTGTGAATAGCTCATATAAAAAATTTGAGCACATTTGGACATTTATTGGTCATGTTATAAAGACCGCAAAAATTATGCATTTCAAATTAGTTGTGTGCATCGATTTTGTTGTCCTTGGATGAGTGACTTACACTCATCCAAATGGACTCAAAATTTGTATGCAGCCTAGTTATAATATGACAGTGAAGATCAATGGTTTATATTTTGCAACAAATAGTCTTGATATACAAACACATTTGAGTGTATTCCTATGATCTGTACATTAGAGTGTATTCTAGCCTGATTCTCTCTCTCTCTGTATATATATATATATATATATATATATATATATATATATATATATATATATATATATATATGTGTGTGTGTGTGTGTGTGTGTGTGTGTGTGTGTGTGTGTGTGTGTGTGTGTGTGTGTGTGTGTGTGTGTGTGTGTGTGTGTGGATACCTTCTTTACTATATGATATAAGAGGGGATGACAAAGTCTAGGAGACATGAGAGAAATAATAAATATAATGAATGTCTATAACAAACTAACACTCAACAATATGAATACAGTCAATGGTCGGTGATATAAATATGGTCAATGCTAATATTTATTAACAATCAATCAATACACTAATTAGTATTAAAACTATTTTTGTAATATTGAGATTTATTGTGTGCCTAAGTACTACTACTCATGATAAGCTTCTGTGTCACAGAACCTTTAGTTGTTCCGTACACCACCTCTTTCAATTTACAGAGTTAGCCATCAATGTCAAACGATCTCGTATTGCACACAATGGTACCCACACTCAAATTCCATAGAGACATGCATTCACAAATAGAAAATGGACCACGCAACACATGAGCAAAATCAAGGACTTCACTGAAAGACCAAAAACATAGTGGCACGTTTAAAACCGAATATTTCACAACACGAATTGACAATGTCGTATCAGGAATGCATACTTGGCCAACCTGAATGTAACTCCTGCAACAGTCTTTCTTTGTCATATAGTCAATGCACAAGGTATGTAGTAGATCGTGTGCATATAAATACATATGAATGAAAGAACAAGCACATTACTTGCATTTCTATTCCTAGTACGGGAGTTGAATCCCTTTATACTAAGCTGCGGTTGGTGCTGGCGCACATTAATTCTGATTTATGCAGAATGGGGCTCCATTCAGTCAATATTGTTGTTGACGTGTAAATAATAGATTGAGAATTATCATAGGAAATGGTAAATGATAGTGGATGTTAGGCTTAGGACTAGCCTAATGTATACAACAAGATAAAATCTCACATCAACTAACAAGATGAAATCAGTCATGGGATACTTTAGAAATCAAATTCACCACTTATAATAGTTGGATAATGCTAAGTTCATGTTTAAAAAGGTGAGACATACCGATGTGCCACTTGGGACGTTTTGGGTACAACGTCATGTATCCCTGAGAGAAAAATACATAAAAGCACAGAGAATGAGAAGTCAAAGTTGGGGCTTGGCACAATTTAGCTATTGTGCAGGCTACACAATCAGTGACAACTGGTTTATGTTATGATCATAGACTCTGGACAACTGGTACATCTCAGGAAACATTCATAAATGAGTAATGGACCATGCCACACGCAACCCACCAGTATAAGTTCTTAATTGCAAGATAGAAAGACAGTGACATGTTCAAAACAAATGATCGTGCACCTAGATTCGACAAATCGTGCAACAGTTTTGCCTTGCGAAATAGTCAATGGACAAGGCGTCTAGTATAGATTATGTGCATATATGCACATCATCTAAATTAAAGAGCATGCATATTGCTTTTATTAATATCCCTACTCTTAAAAAATATCTAGGAATCAAATCTCGAAGTACAAAGGAGACGAAGGGGCTGGTGCATAAGAAATTTGATTCCTACAGAATAGGGCTTGATTCAGTCAAGGTTGCTGTTCACATGCGAAACATGCGTACCAATTTCATGTGATGAATTATTTTAATTGGTTTTGGATGATTTGCTATTTAACATAACTAAATCATACAAACAAACAACACTCCACAAATTAAAAGGCGAAATCAATGTTGAGCGGTGCAAGGGAAATAAAACACGCCACCTAGGTGTGTATTTGCTCACTTCGAAATGATAAGTTCATGTTCAAATAGGAAACACACAAAGATGTGCAACTAGGGAATTTCAAGACCACGTCACTTAAACATTATTGAGATCGGGAGAAAATTCCTGGAAAGTAATATAGACCAATAAATTTTAATCCAAAGTGGCGATGCATCAGGAGCACATAAGTTGTGGCCAACGAAAGTGGGTATCGTGGGTTGATATAGATCCAACAATATAAACTATTCAAGAGAACATGTATAGATAACTAGCTCAATCCAACAACCAATTTGAGAAGCATTAGTTTGATTGAATAATGATTGGTTTGAACTAGTAGAGGATAGAAAACAAGCTTGTGATCGTGATGATACAAGGAAGAAGTTATCTTTTTCCTCATAGGATGGAAGAAAATAATAAAGATGTTTGGAGTTCAAGTATAACTAATATGTTATCAACATTTTCATGTTAAACTCATTTTAGATTTGTTTCTCTTCATTGACGAGATAAAAAGAGGAATTTTATTAGGGAAATCCTTTATTCTTAGAGTATACATGTACTTGTAACTTGACTATTTATTTTGCTCCGTTTTTCATGAAAGGGTTTTAAGGCATGTTTCTTTAATGTATTTACTTTATTAAAAGCTCAATTATATAACTAATTCCCATTTCTTCTAGAGTCAAACGGTGACTTCAACAATGGCAAGGGATCCAATTCATATTATCTGATATTAGAGAAGGGTTTTCATAACTAGAAGGGTAAAAAAGATACCTGGAAAAGGTGGGATGTTATACAAACAAACATCTAGGCTCAAGTTGAAATTTTTTAGTCTTATCCATTTTCTTGCTATAAATTTCAACTATATGGTTCCCTTTTTATACAATATGAGCCAACTAGATTTTTTAATGTTAATTTAATATCTACATATGATGTTATTTATAATTTAAACAATGGAACTATGAAATATTTTCTTATTATTCAAATTTTGCACTTACCACATTTACTAAGATGCATTTCTGTTGTGCTTCAAGATTTCATTAATTATATGTTTTTTTGAAATAAAATTTCTAAAAGGAAATACTATATATTGTTGAGTCTGCACAATAGGTTGAACGATGAGAAACATGCACATAGCTAAAAGAAGAACAACAATCTTCACAAACAATTAACTCAAGATTTAAGAGGTTTGGTCTATATGGCTACACCATGGGAGAAAAAGAGAAAGAACTATTAGTACAATTAAGTATAAAAAACTCAATGCTCTAAGGGCCCTATATATAGGCCCTGAGCCATAAGGCTTCAACTAGGAACAACCAATCCTAATAGGAGTTTAAAACACAATAGGAAGCCAATTTGTATGTAGGAGAGCCATCTCCAAATCTAAATAGGAATAATAATTCAATCCAAACTAGCAATATGGGTCGGACTCAAACAAAGGAAAGACCCAAACTAGGACTGCTACAACATGCAGGATTTGGATTAGGACATGATACTTTGAGGCTTAACAAATATCCACCTTGACTCAAAGTCAACATGTTGCAGAAACAAATAGAAAACTTCTTCTCTTCTAGTCCCTAAAGGCATCATTGTTGGCTGTGAAGGATAATGAAATTCATGCATGTCCTCAACTTGGAATCTGGTAACATCTTTGTCATCATATCAATAGGATTATCTCTACAAATGATCTTCTTATCTACATAAGGCTTTACAAGCTTCCAAATTCTTGTGAAGAGATTCTATCTCTTCATTCATAGTAGAAACCCACATAGTTGAATCTGGAGGAGCTAAAACTACAACATAAGTAGATGGCTCATTAGCATCACCAGTCTCATCGACAGTGGCTAAAGAATAAGCAACAAAATAATTTGAATGTCTAGCTGGTATCCTTCCATGTATTATTTATTTGAAATACTGTATGGTCGTGCTTCAGGTACCTAGTCTTCAGCATTATCTGAGGTATATAGACAAATTGCAATTAGAGGTGTTAAACTATCATGTGTTGATGATGACACATCATCAATCTCTAGCATCAATTGGTTGGTGACACTAAGATAAGATCATGTATCATAAGTAGTAACTAAGTTATTTTTCCTTAAGAACATAGCAAACTCATCAAAGGTATCATTTCTTTCTATAAATTTTTTGGATGCTTACCACTAGGACATCGGAATATGTACCCTTTTACACCTTCAATATAACCCAAAAAGATACATCTATTGGCCCTAGGGTCAAGCTTATCATCTTTGGAGTAGACATTAGTAGGGAAACCAAAAATACAGAGATTAGCATAGTTCATAGGATGACCAGACCAAATCTCTACATGATTTTTGAAACTGAGTGGAGTAGATGCAGAGTGGGTAACAATATAAGTGACTATAAAAATAGTTTTAGAAAAGATATCTCTCCAAGTCTAGCATGAATCAAGATATATTTCATTTTATTCAATAGTGTTCTATTTATACACTCTGCATCACCATTCTATTCTGATGTATATCTAATAATGTGATGTTTGGTAATACCTTCATATTAGCAAAATTTATGTACTTTGATGAGAAGAGTTCTAAACCATTATTAGTCCTTATGTCTTGACACACTTTTTGGTTTGACTTTCAATCAAAATTTGCCACTTCTTAAACTACTCACAAACTTTAGACTTATACTTCAAGAAGAATTTTCTTGAAAATTCATCAAAAAAAGTGACCATGCATCTCACACTACCCTTTGAGGAAACTTGAGAGGGGACCCAAATATTAATGTAGTCAATAGTACCCTTTATGGTATGAAATACCACAAAGAAACTAACTTTCTTTTATTTTACCATTATAAAATTTTAAAGAAATATAACTTGCCAATTATACTACCATTTAAGAGTCATATTGCTTAGGATAGCAAGACCTTTCTCTCTCATGTGTCCAAGTATCATATGCTAGAGCTTGGTGGAATCCAAATTAGAAGCTAATGAACAAAAAGAAACAATGGTTCTCCCAATGGTAGTTTCACCTATAAGTGAGTATAGATCTCCAATCTATCTTTGAACCTTGATCACAATAGTTTCATCTTTAAAAAAGGACATGATTCCATCTCTTATGGCATGCACAAAGATTTTCCCTTCAGGTGCGCCTAGAGAGATGAGATTATTAACAAGACCTCAAACATGATGGACACTGGAAATAATTTCTAATAACACCATCAAACATCTTGATGCAGACAAATTCAATTTCAATAGTCAGGTGGATAGAATTATTTTCCATAATGAAAAATCCACCTTAAACTACACTATATGTGGAGAACCAATCCCTCCTAGAACACATATGATGGGAACAACGAGAGTCAAGAATCTAGGAATTCTTATATATTGAGGTAGAGGATTACATTAGACTGAAATCATTGTATTGTTGTATGATATTATCACCACCAAATTATTCTTGAAGGTCTTTGTTTTCATAGAGATACCTATTCTGCAATTTGTAGAATTCTTCAATTACATGTCCCTTATTTTTGTAGTGCTTGCATGACTTGTTGTTCTTATGCCTAGACTTAAATCTATTGTGTTATTTGTTCTTGTCCTTTTCTTTTGGTCGACCCCTTATAATAAGAGCATATGTTTGGCTGCCACTAGAAAAAATAACCAATTTCTTAACCATCAAATATTTAGACAAGAGAAGAGACATTAATTATTCTATCTTAATGGATTCTTTTCCTTTGACAATGGTTTATAAGAATTTATCATAATAAGAGGGAAGAGAGCATAAAAGAATCAAAATATTTTATTTATCTTCCACTTTTATTTTAATGTTTTCTAAATCCATAATGATAGAATTGAACTCATACATATGATCATGAATAGATGTACCTTAATCCATGCTAGTAGATATAAACATTGCATACGATGAAATTTTGTTTGGACAATTAGGGCTTTCTCATCCATCTCTTGCTTCTTCTCAAAAGTCAAAGAAGCAGACATATTCTCCACTCCTTGCAACACTTTCGTGATGCCGTGTTGTACTAGTTGGAATACTAATCCAAGTTGCATGCAAAGAGAGATATCTCCAACTCTAGTTAGGACTACAAATCCAATCCAACTAGGAAAATGAGCTACACTCAAATGAAGGAAAGACCCAAACTAGGACTTCCACACCATGTAGCATTAGGATTAGGACCTGAGTCTTCAAGGCGTAACATATATCCTATGGTCAAGTTTCCAGTAAAAAACTAAAATGAGTTGTCAAATTTTAAATAAGCAGGAAAGAAGATTCAAGTTTTCTATGAGAAAGCAAATACAACAAGTAAGAGTTACAATAATGGTTTAATATATTAGTGATGAATGCATGTTCATTTATTTTTATTGAATATTTTAGATCATTCCTTGAGAAATTGTTTCTATTTTCTAGTTTTAGTATTTTTTTAGAGAACGTTTTAGTATTTAATTACTTAAAATTTGTTTTTCTACCTAAATTAGAGTTTTTAATATATTTGTTTGGTTATTGAAGAAAAATAACTCAATTGGATGTATTACTCTAATGATTAAAAACTCCAAAATACTGTGGGAAGATGTCTGAATTACTTCCCACAGTTTCTAATATATACATACATACATATATGTAAATCTGTATATATATATATATATATATATATATATATATATATATATATATATATATATATATATATATAAGGAGAGGGTGAGAGAGAGTCAGGCTAGAATACACTCGAGTGTATTCGCAGCAGAATACACTCAAGTAGTTTTTCATGATGCAATATTTTTTTTCAAAAATCTAATCCGTTGATCTTGTTAAACATCTTGTGAATATCTCATACACAAAATTTGAGCATATTTGGACATTTATAGGTCATGTTATAAAGACCGCAAATATTATTCATTTCAAATTAGTTTCATGCGTTGATTTTGTTGCCCTTGGATGAGTGGATTACACTCATCAAAATGGGCTCAAAATTTGTATGTAGCCTAGTTATAGTATGATGGTGAATATCAATGCTTTACATTTTGCAAAAAATAGTCTTGATATGCAAACATACTTGAGTGTATTCATGCAATCTATATACTTGAGTGTATTCTAGCCTGACTCTCTCTCTCTCTCCCTCTCTCTCCCTCTCTCTCTCTCTCCCTATATATATATATATATATGTATATATATATATATATATACCTCACCAAAACCGCCTTATCTTTTGAATACAAACTACAAATTTAATGTTTAAATATTAGTTGGAATGGAAATTTCATTAACTATAGAAAAATGATATTTTTGATTTTCTAGATGTACAAATGGATTTTCCAATCGATTGAATGGCCTATAGATTTTCTATCATTTCCTAATATATATATCCCCGCACCAAATTGGTCATATCTTTTGCATAAAACACCAAATTTCATGTTTAAAATATGAGTTGGAAACGGAATTTCAATACCTATTGGAAGAATATATTTTTGACCATTTTAGAATGTGTGATAGGCTCAAAATTCACTCAGAAATCATGTAATGGAATAATTAAAGAAGGGCAATGTAATAATTTTATCCATTACCTATTGTGAAAAGCAACTAAAATTACTAAATATTACTTCCTTGAGAAGGCACAAAGACAAGTAACCACTGAGTTTTCTTAAGTTAAAAACTTGAACAAACATTTAAAAGGCAAGTTTGCCAATAAAAGCAACAAGCCTTGACCATATTTTTTTGTATGGAGGGCTCATGTAATTAAAGTCATTGACTGGACACAAATTGATAGGGTCCCTCTCAATATCTACAAACAATCTAAAGGCTTCCCATTTTTCTCTATAAATAGAAGACAAGCGCCACTTTCAACTGAATCGATATTATGCCATATTAGAGCCTCACTTGGGTGCATAGAGATATAAAAAGAGAGAAGGATCCATCATCTTCCTCACAGAGACTGCCAAAGTTCTCATAGATTCTAGAAACATGACTCCTTTCCCCTTAATCTACTCTTTTATTTCTATTATGGGTCAGTCAAATCTTCATGGTGGGACATGGAGTATAGCCCCATAGACCGTGTCCAGTCATAATTATTTTTGACTCCAAGATTTCTATTGATTAGACATGTATTATCTTCTATTATTTGATCAATTATATTTATGTTGTTATAATCTTGCATGATGAAATATTGGATCCTAAGACTAAAATGTTTAATGAACCCATAGAGTTCTGGATGAGATCCCGGATGGAGTTCTATGATTGATCTATCTATTTTTCATATTAATTATAATCCTTGGTGATGAGATTTTGGATCCTTGGATTAGAACACAAATGAAACTCATAGAACTTTGGATGAGATCTTAGATGGAGTTTTACTAGATGATTGAGCAATAATCCCTAAACGTCGAGATCCTAAGTTTGTGAGAAGTTCAACCCGTGCGACATTTGCCTTCGGTAAGGACATAAATCTGCATGATCATGATCTAACTAATTAAATTACAAAGTTGAATTATTTAAGATAAATACATGGTGATAACACCGAATTTTGTGATGTTTTTGGCCTTTATTCTGTTATCAAAATTGCCCTTTTCTGCTATTTTCCTCTCTTTTATATGCATTTTCGCAATAATTAGCCAAGCAATGCTCTCAATCCAATATTTCCTTCTTTTGCAGAGTTTTCCTCCTATTTTGGCCCATTCAGCACCAATAAGGCCATCCCGGCCACAAATAAGTCCAAGTCTGTTTCGGCCCCCTAACGCCTGTTACGCACGCTGACCGGCAGGGCTGCGCGATACGACGACGCGTGACGTAAGGATGTCGTGCGAGAGGGCACCGATGGGCGACACACCTCCTTACCCGACCGGGAGCCGAGAACACCGCGACTACTCCCTCTGACGCGCGATATCGGCCACCCACCGGCAGGCGCCTCTCGCCACAACGCCCGACGGCCGACACCCTTGTGCCGGGCGATACTTGCATCAACCGACACCAGCTGAGCGGCGGTAAGGAGGACACGTGGCACTTCGCGCACCATATCTTCTCCCCCAGTTGCCTATAAATAGCATCTACATGGAGCCGAAAAGACGGATCAGACAAGCTTTGGTCACTTCAGGTTCGGATAGTCGAGTGATCTTCGGAGGAGACTGCAAGAGCAGGCGTATCGTGCTCCAGTGTTCGTATCGGGCGACACTAGGTGAGTTCTTCCTCATCCCGAGAGGGAGGGGACTGGTTCACCTAGGACTGTACCGGGCGACACTGAGAGCCGATATCGGCCAATGTAGATACGCGACACGAGTGCCCGACACCAGAGACCGACAGTAGGATACGCAGCTCCATGCCCGACACGATATCGAACTCGATGCGCTCCGCCCGTCATGCGTGCCACCCGAGAGGGTGTGCCGCCCGACTTGAGCGTATCGGACAGGCCCTTGAGCGATGCAGTCGCATGTCGCGGTGTGCCGCTTGAAAGAGCGTGCCGCCCGACACGGCTGTATCGGGCTAAATGCTTAAAACCTTAAATCTTTCTAGTAACTCCACTTGGAGATAGTTTTCCTGTTTTGTTCGTGACATCTTTATGCTTCCCTTCTGGGGAATTTATAATCTCTTCATACCTGCCGGAGTGTAGCGTGTCGATTCTGGGTTCTCAACACTACCCCCCTTGTCCATGTGTTCGACCTCGTATATTTACTTCGACCCCGTAAACAAATTTGCGGGGGCCTAGAAGGATTCGGGTTTATAAATGTAAAAGCTCGACTACCTCAAATCCGCCTACACTTTTAGGACGCGCGATTTAGGCTGGTCAACTTTTTGGCGCCGTTGTCGGGGATAAGGCAATACGGCACTATTGACGAATCTGAATCCACTAACTACACTCCTGTGCCTCAAGCTTAGAAACGAGCTTGGCCGCACCCTTTTTCTTTTCTTTCCTTTTGATGCTATTTATTGCCTAAAATAAATAATTCAATTTTCTAACTTGATCTTATACGCTCTTGCAGGAACCCTGAAAGCTGACCTGCTCCACCGAGTTTTGATACCATGTCTCATTGTGAACAGTCTCTTCCTAAAGGTGAATGCCAGGGCCGAGGCGAGAGGGCGAGCCAGCCCAGCTTGGTTGGTCAGCTTTCCGCTTACAGAAAAAGACAGGACACATCATCAACAAACTAGTACAGGATGCGCTTCCCAGCCCTGGGGCTCAGCATTCCATGCAACACCAGATGGCGAGTCTGCAGATGCGCCAATGGGAAGTCGATCAACGATTGGCCCAAATGGCAGCACTGATGAAGAACCCTACGGGGAAGACACTCTCCTACCCGGAAACCGCCAGAATGGCAGTACTAAGGTACGGGAAGACGGTGGAGCGCACAGCTGAAGCCGAACCGGAACCTGAACCGAGGTCTGAGAGCACCATTCCACTGGAGGGCGAAGGTGGACAAGCAGAAGCTCAAGAGCCAGCACGGAAGCCTTCCGATGAGCTACCTGGTGGGAGGAAATCTTATGCTCCAAGGCTACCGTTCCCGCATAAGATGATAAAGGCTAATCTGAAGAAGCATCATGAAAGGTTCATGGACTCAATCAGGAAAGTGCATCTTGAAGTCCCCTTCCTTGATGCGTTGGAAGAGATGCCTATGTATGCCAAGTTCCTCAAGGACCTTATTACAAAGAAGAGAAGGGGAGGGAGGATAGAGACTGTGCATCTAGCTTCCGCCTCCTCCACCTTCTTGAAGCCCGACACGCCAAATAAGAGAAGGGATCTCGGAGCCTTCACGATCCCGTTCGACATCGGAGACAACGTCGAGCGCAAGGGTCTAGCAGACCTGGGGGCGAGCATTAGCCTCATGTCCCTAAGTTTCGCGCAAAGGGTGGGCTTGACCGACATGGTTGGAACCAACATGCGGATTCAACTGGCAAACCACACCTTTAAGAGACCCGTCGGCATTGTCGAAGATGTACCGATCAGGGTTGGTGACTCCTTCATCCCTTGCGATATAGTCGTCATTGACATAGCTGAAGACCCCCGTTGCCCAATCATCTTTGGTCGCCCCTTCTTGGCGACAGGGAGGGCGCTGATTGATGTTTCCGAGGGGATGATCACCTTAAGGGTCGGCAACGACCATATGGACTTCAAGCTGAAAGAAATCATGAGAAGCCCATCCCTCTCTGAATCAGCATGTTTCACAGATAGCTACATTAAATTCTGCGAGGAAGTAGAGGAAGATATCTGGACAGTAGACCCCCTCTTGAGGGCTATAAACTATCAAGATCCTGACCTCGAAGATCCTGATGTCGCGAAGCACCTCAACCTCCTCAACCTTTCTGACGAAGACTTGCAGGAAGAGGATAAGGTGGTTGAGTCTGTGATGTATGCCTCTCTCGAGGAGGAGCCTCAGGAGAAGGCACCCAGGCCAAAGCCAGAATTAAAAGTGTTGCCCGAAGGCCTGAAGTACGAGTTCTTAGATGAAGAGAACAGGAACCCCGTCATCGTAAACGCCGATCTTTCAAGCAACCAGCTGGACCGACTCCTTGAAGAGTTAAGGCTCCATAGGCGGGCTATAGGATATTCAGTAGATGATATCAAAGGCCTTAGCCTTGCCCTGTGCATGCATCACATCAACTTGGATGAATCTGCCAAGCCTCTGGTTCAACCCCATAGGAAGCTGAACCAGATGCTTAAAGAGGTCGTCAAGAAAGAGGTAATAAAGCTTAGGGATGTGGGGATCATTTACCCAATCAGTGACAGCAATTGGGTAAGCCCGATACACGTAGTGCCCAAAAAGGGCGGGATGACGGTGGTTAAGGGTGAGAAGGGCGATGAGGTGGCGGTAAGGACCGTCACCGGCTGGCGGATGTGCATAGATTACCGAAAGTTAAATTAGGCTACAAAGAAGGATCATTTTCCGCTACCTTTTATTGACCAAGTTCTCAAAAGGTTAGCGCATCACGGTTTCTTTTGTTTTCTTGATGGCTTTTTAGGTTTTTACTAGGTACCCATCTTGCCCGACGATCAAGAGAAAACAACATTCACCTACCTTTACGGCACTTATGCCTTCCGAAGGATGCCCTTCAGACTCTGCAACGCCCCCGCCACCTTTCAGCGATGCATGATATCGATGTTCTCAGATTTTCTAGAAGACATCGTAGAAGTTTTCATGGACGATTTTTCTGTCTATGGGAAGGACTTCCATAGCTGTCTGAAGAATCTGTCATTGGTCCTTCAAAGGTGCGAGGAGAACAGCCTAGTTCTAAATTGGGAGAAGTGCCATTTCATGGTGCGGGAGGGCATCGTTCTCGGGCATAAGATCTCAAAGCGTGGGATCGAAGTGGACGCAAGCAAGGTTGAAGCAATATCCAAGCTTCCTCCACCGAGATCCGTGACGGGGGTGCGAAGCTTCCTCGGGCACACGGGATATTACCGAAGATTCATCAAGGACTTCTCAAAGATCTCCAAACCTCTGTCCAATCTTCTGGTAAAAGACGCTGAATTTGTTTTCTCTAACGATTGTCTCAGTGCTTTTCAGGCCCTTAAAAATGCTTTAGTGTCACCACCTATCCTTCAAGCGCCAGAATGGGGTTTACCTTTTGAGCTGATGTGTGATGCTAGCGACTACGCGGTTGGAGCAGTCCTGGGGCAAAAGAAAGACAAAAAGCACCATGTGATTTTCTACGCTAGTCGCACGTTAGACGAGACTCAAGTAAACTACACAACAACTGAGAAAGAGATGCTCGCGATCGTCTTCACGTTTGATAAGTTCAGGTCGTATCTCATCGTAGCAAAGGTCAAGGTATACACAGATCATGGGGCAATAAAATACTTAATGCAAAAGAAAGACGTGAAGCCCAGACTGTTGAGGTGGGCCTTACTGCTCCAAGAATTCAACCACAAAATTATCGACAAGAAGGGCGCAGAGAATGTGGTCGCAGACCATCTATCAAGGATCGTGACTAAGAAAGAGAGAGGGCCTCCTATCAACGACGACTACGCCGATGAAGCTCTCATGTTGGCTGAAGCTCAAGAAGAAAGTCTACCCTGGTTTGCAGACATCTGCAATTATCTTGCTTGTGGAGAACTGCCTCCTGACATCACATACAAACAAAGAAAGAAGCTATTCTCGGATGCCAAAAATTACTACTGGGATGACCCCCTTCTGTTCAGAAGATGTGCTGACATCTTATACAGGAGGTGCATCCCAGAAGAATAAACCACAGACATCCTAAAGCAATGCCACGCCTCCCCCTACGGTGGTCACCTGGGTAGCGAAAGAACAGCAACAAAGGTGCTACAGTCAGGTTTCTACTGGCCTTCCTTATTTAAAGATGTCGCACAATTCATGAAGGTTTGCAAGGAATGCCAATTTCCAGGTAACATAGGGGGAGGAATGAAATGCCAATGGCAAGCTGGATCGAAGTAGAAATATTTGACGTATGGGGGATCGACTACATGGGACCGTTCCCTCCATCCCAGGGGTATCAGTACATACTCGTGGCAGTAGATTATGTATCGAAGTGGGTGGAAGTAATAGCCACCCAAACCTGCGACGCCAAGTCGGTTATCAAGCTTTTCGAGAAGACCACCTTTCCTCGTTTCAGTGTCCCACGCATGGTTATAAGCGACGGAGGGTCACACTTCGGGGAAAGGTAGTTTGAAGCACTCCTGCGCAAGTATGGAGTAAAGCACAAGATCTCTACACCCTACCACCCACAGACGTCAGGGCAGGTAGAGGTTTCCAACAGACAAATCAAGCAGATCTTGGAGAAAACTGTCAGCTGGATGAGAAAAGACTAGTCCATGAAGCTTGACGACGCGCTTTGGCCCTACCGGACCGCCTACAAAACACCCATCGGAACCACCCCCTATCGACTCATCTACGGAAAATCATGCCACCTGCCTTTGGAGTTGGAACACAAGGCCCTCTGGGCAATCAAATTCCTAAACATGGACCTCGACAAAGCAGGAGAAAAGAGGTTTTTGCAGCTTCAAGAACTCGAAGAGCTGAGGATGAACGCCTATGAAAATGCAAAAATCTACAAGCAGAGGATAAAATTGTGGCATGATGCCCATCTCAGGAGAAAAGATGTAAGCGAAGGGGATAAGGTCTTGTTATTTAAGTCCTCTATTCGCCTTTTCCCTGGGAAGTTGCAAACGAGGTGGTCTGGGACGTTCACAATGTCAAAATATATCCATCAGGGATGATGGAGCTCTACGAAAAAGACGATCCGACCAAAGTATTTCAAGTTAATGGACACAGGGTGAAAAGATTCTATGAGGATGAAGCTTTTGTCAGGAGAGCAGAGATCGACCTACAAGATACGGGTGGCTAACCAAGATGATCTTGCACCGGTCGAGCTGGCGACGCAAACTCCAGCGCTCTTCGGGAGGCAGCCCGATTCTTTCTTTCTTTCCTAGGATAGGACTCCTTCGTATTCCTTGTTAAACAAACATTATGGACTGTAATAAGGCCCGAGTCATTGCATGCGCCACATGCACTGACTCTGTTTTATGGGCCACCGTTGTAATAATTTCTGAGGTGGAGGGCTTAACCCTAAACCAATGATGTTTTTCCTTCATCTAGCATCGGTTTTTCGGTCACCTATTTTAATCGCGTCGGGCAGCGACTCGGCTGTGACGGTTGGCATTCCTGGACAACATGCACCCTATCGTGCATGCAAATAACTGCCCTTAATGGACCGATGAGACTGTCGTCTCGGGAATTGCCTGACTCGCCGGCCGGCATGAAGCCCTGATCTTCCCGTTTTTACCCCCAGCTGCGCTTGCTATATATATGGCGGAGGGACCATCGTGTCGGGCACAACACCACTCTTTTCAGCAACATGTAACACATGCAGTAGCCCGCTTTTTCTCGCGTGTCGGCCTTTTTGCCTTCACCCTTGTATCAGGCGATGGATCCAATGAGCAAAGGTACAGCCCGACACGCTTATCGCTCGGCAATCTATCCCCCGACAGGCTTATCGCCCGACATGAGCTTTTCCTATCGAGCGCTGCCTATCGGGATTACGAGCCTTGTCGAATCTTGTATCGCCCGACGTGGTTTTGCATGACATAACGATCGATGGTGTTTGCCCGATACGCCATATCGGGCGACACATTTTTCTTTTGTGACGTCCTGTCGGGCAGTTGCTCTTTGGCGACATTATCGCCCGATGTACCCATATCGGGGGGTATGTTGCACCGTACAACCCTCCTCGTATCACCCAATATTGCATCGACTTATGCTTTCTTTTGACGGAAGATACCCATATTTTGAAATAATTCTAGTATTATCGAGCTTCTTTAACTTTTTCTATCTAACAATTTATAATGGTTAATGAACTTGATAACAGGCAGAAGGGAGGCCGCAGCTGAAGCAACAACTGTCGGTCAGAAACGTCAGCACCCCGAAGAGGGGCACTTCCTTATCATAGTCTGTCTTCTGTAGTAGCCTGGGGCCAACTACAGAGACAAAACGAGTACAACCCACAACCCCGGTGACTGCCGGGACAGCACAAGAGCTCTCTGTCTGCCAAGAGCCATTGCGTGTGTTCCGGCTGAGCTGGGAAATAAAGCGGAGACTGAGCTTGGAAAGCGCTTTGCCGACGACCTCCAGAGGGAACCTGGGCATCCCGGTTCCAGCTACATAATAAAGAGGAAGCAGCCACAAGTTCCCACACTTGTCGTAGCTGTTTCCAACTGAGAAAGAAGGAGGCGGCAACAAAGAAGCATATTGCAGCTTCTACAAGGCACAAGCGAACCCGCTAAATAACCTTCACTGGACTAACATGAACTCACCCTCTTATTCACTACTCTGGGATAGAATATTGGATAAGTTTGGGGGGGTACCCATGTACCAGTGAAGGAGGTATAAAAATTCTCTTATGTCATTTTGATTTTCCCCTATATAATGTACTCGCACCCTTGCTCATATAAAAATTTCAAAAATTTTGCTTATTTTGTTCCCATGCATATGTACAAAGTCGCTATATTAGTAAAAACCCCGATGCAACTGCTTGCCAAGTTTATTTTCTTTGTGCTAAATGTGACACAAGTCCTGTTATATCTTTTTGATAATGCTGCTTCAAACGAACAAAAGAATATGTTTCGTCTTGCCAAATATTTTGAAAAATATAATAATCTCGCAAACAACTAAGAGACGAGTATGGAGAAGGAAAAAGCTACCCAAACAGTAAGAATCTCTTTGTTTCCCCTTACCCGACAAAACTCCTAAAAAGAGAGAGAAACCTTATGAGTGTGAATAAAAGCATGAGAGTTGTGCCCAATAAAAGAAAAAGAGAAAAATATACACACGCTTGTTTTCCAAAAGTACCCATCTTTAGGCATGGTAGATCCGGGGCAGTGGTACGTAGGATGTGAAATCACTGCTCTAAAGCCAACTGGCTTGGACTGCAGGGACCACTTGCCCGTTAACGGACCCTTACCTGGATGGACCGATGGGAAACAAGAAGAAAACCCAAAAAGCCTTAGCCTACCCTATACACAACTTTCTGCCTCGAAAATAAAGTTGTTTGGTGTGTATGCTAACTTCAGAATATTACAATAAAGTCTCACCAAAGCTGAAGAGAAGAATCTTACTTAAACAATAAGGCAGGAAAAACAAAGTCTTTTGTTCGTAATGAGACAACATTATCTCTAAAGGCATTACGATACTTGTTTTACATCTCGGCCTGAGAATTATGCTGCGCACGAAGAAGCATCACTAATTAAAGTTTAAATATTGATTGAGTACAATCAAAATGCTAAGTTTGGGGGAGTTGATAACACCGAATTTTGTGATGTTTTTGGCCTTTATTCTGTTATCAAAACTGCCCTTTTCTATTATTTTCCTCTCTTTTATATGCATTTTTGCGATAATTAGCCAAGCAATGCTCTCAATCCAATATTTCCTTCTTTTGCGGAGTTTTCCTCTTATTTTGGCCCATTCAGTACCAATAAGGCCATCCCGACCCGCAAATAAGTCCAAGTCTGTTTCGGCCCCCTAATGCCTGTTACGCATGCTGACCGGCAGGGCTGCCCGATACGATGACGCACGATGCAAGGATGCCGCGCGAGAGGGCACCGTTGGGCGACACGCCTCCTTACCCGACAGGGAGCCGAGCACACCGCGACTACTCCCTCTGACGCGCGATATCGGCCACCCACCGGCAGGCGCCTCTCGCCACAACGCCCGACGACCGACACCCTTGTGTCGGGTGATACTTGCATCAACCGACACCAGCTGAGCGGAAGTAAGGAGGACACGTGGCACTTCGCGCACCATATCTTCTCTCGACAAGTTGCCTATAAATAGCAGTTACAGGGAGCCGAAAAGACGGATCGGACAAGCTTTGGTCACTTCAGGTTTGGATAGTCAAGTGATCTTCGGAGGAGACTGCGAGAGCAGGCGTATCGTGCTCCAGTGTTCGTACCAGGCGACACTAGGTGAGCTCTTCCTCATCCCGAGAGGGAGGGGACTGGTTCACCTAGGACTGTACCGGGCGACACTGAGAGCCGATATCGGCCGATGTAGATACGCGACACGAGTGCCCGACACCAGAGCCCGATAGTAGGATACGCAGCTCCATGCCCAACACGATATCGAACCCGATGCGCTCCGCCCGTCATGCGTGCCGCCCGAGAGGGTGTGCCGCCCGACTTGAGCATATCGGACAGGCCCTTGAGCGATGCAGTTGCCTGTCGTGGTGTGCCACTTGAAAGAGAGTGTCGCCCGACACGGCTGTATCGGGCTAGGCCCCTGTCCGATATCGGGCGGGATGGTTACTGTAGCCTGTCGTCCTTCTACATCAAGAAGGCGACACATATCTTTAATTCTGTTATTTAAATTCCTTTGCTTATGCATTGTAATTAAGACCTTTAATGCTTATAGAAATAGAAAAGCTTAATTACTTGCTGCTCTATGCTTGGTGCAATATGTTGGGTGACTGCTATGTTTGATATCTGAACTCTAGCTTGCATGTTTTGGATCACGCTTCGCTTAGCTACCGAATCGTGTTTTCTCATCGCAACACCTTCGAGAGTTGTGTTGTGGCTCGTGTTTGGTCCGATCCTGGAGTACAAGAGTGCCCGGAACGGAGTTGCTTTAGTAACCCTTCCACTCTAATTTGAGTCTGGTGACCCCGAGAGTGGAGTCGATGCCTTGTTAGAGGTACCCGCTTCGAGAGGAGGGGTACAGGATTGGTTCTACCGCCGCTTGTCGACCACAGTTCTATCCTTCGTACCTCGCCTTAGCTCGAGCAATATCCTTCTGTTTCTGTTGCATGAAAACCCCTAAAAAACTGCTAAATGCTTAAAACCTTAAATCTTTCTAGTAACTCCACTTGGAGGTAGTTTTCCTGTTTTGTTCGTGACATCTTTATGCTTCCCTTCTGGGGAATTTATAATCTCTTCATACCTTCCGGAGTGTAGCGTGTCGATTCTGGGTTCTCAACACTACCCCCCTTGTCCCTGTGTTCGACCCCATATATCTACTTCAACCCCGTAAACAAAGTTGCGGGGGCCTAGAAGGATTCAGGTTTATAAATGTAAAAGCTCGACTACCTCAAATCCGCCTCCACTTTTAGGACGCGCGATTTAGGCCAGTCACATGGTCTACGGTGGTGAACCTCAGACCGCCAATATCTCTTTATTAGTCTAATTAAATCAGGTTTAATCCTATAGTTTTTATTACTTATTTAGATGCAATATCCTTGAACAATCATATATTAAATTTTACTCTTAGCAATATGTTCGAATCCAACCTTAATCATGTTGTCTCATGGATTCAATATCTTATTGTACTATAATTAACATGTTCTCTTGAATGGCAAGTTGATTGATATTTTAAAGGATAAACTCTAGGGAATCATATTCCTTAGTGAATTTATTGTGAAAATGACTTACATCAAATTTTAGCACTATTGTTGAGATAACATTGTTGCTTTTTCACCGCATTGCTTTTAATAATTAACATTTGTTTTTCATTTTGTGTGATTTTAGTTTGCTTTTATAATTTTTAATTTTGTTTTATAATTTCTTAGTTTATTTTTGTATAAAAAATAATCAATCCAAAATGATTGAAAGTCAACTTATTTATTAATTATAATCTTAATTTTCAATTTCGTTTTGTTTTTGTAATTTTTATTATGGCTCCATAATTTCTTTCAATGTAGTTTTTTCTTTCATTCTTAGTTTCTTGTTATTTATTGTTTCAATATTGTGGAAAAAATCGTCATTTTTTTTCCTTGAGACTGATAGTGAAATCCTTATTTTTTAGGAAATCATATTAAATGAAGGAGGTGGAGATTCAATGAATGGTGGGTAAAGCAGTAAAAGTAGAGATAGACAAATTTTGTGGAGAGAACAAGGCTACCTTTGGGAGGAATTCTAGGCATCTCATGGGGCCACAATCAACATTGTAAGCCTGAGAGTGAGCGGTCGGCTACCTATTAGAGGAATCTCACTATCAAAGAGGCCACATATAAGATTCATGTTTGGTTGACACAAAGAATATCTCAACATCTGAAGGCTTCACCACCCTTCCCTATTGCAGGCCCAGATCCAAGCATTTATATTGATTAACTAACTTTGGTTGAGCCTACTCTAGATAATGAACCACCATCGTCCCATAAAATTTGGTGGTTTCTATTAAATATTTTTCTCATCAAGAGCCTTACACTCCATCACAACCAGTTTTTATTTAATATACGATTGGTCTAGAAGATGAGCCACCACCTTTAGAAAAAGTTCACATGTCCTCACTGTTAGACTATATTAACGATATTCCTATTTTAGATCCTCCTGAGTCCACACATGAATTGGGCACATTTTGTATGGAGGAACTAGAGTTGCATGCTAATTCAACAATGAACCCCAGTACCCCCATCAATCACAATGGTAATTGCATGATTTTATGGAGACATAAAAACATACAAAAATGCTAACGATGTTGAACTAATTGAGATTATTTCTCTCCTATCGGTGCCACTCCTACTTGTAGAACTAAAGTACAAGTAAAAACTAGAGCCTGATCCTCCATCTGATCATGCACAATTGGTTCTAAATGTGACAAACTCTTCACCTACTACCTTTAACTTGTAAGAAGGTAGTCCACCACCAGTATTCTTGGATGAACCACTCCTAAAGACTATATATATGAACCATCCTTTGGTGTGCCTCCTCTTGTAGATTCACTAACATGTATTACACTTCCTATATTGACAGAGGAATATATATGGGGAAAATCATTTTTTATTAAAATGCCCAAACCCTTTGAGTTTCCATGGCCACCCAATCGTTGGGCATACTGTGTCAGCTTCTCATCCAAAGTCACATCTATTGTCTAAATTTCTTTCGGTTAGACCTTATTTGAGTAGCAGGTACCTCCTGTATAAAATCCATAGAATCTCCCTCCACCATATCAGATTTAGTGTTTCTCAAGGACAAGCACATTTCTAAGTTTGGGGTGGGGAATGGGGGGTACATATCTATCCCACTCACTCTATCTTCAACATTTTTTGAACATGTTATTTAATTTGCATGTAGTTTTGCTTTAAATTTTTTGTTTTTTTCCTATATCTAACCGTCCATTTATGCATGTTCAATAAATGAACCCCTTGAATGAAGTAAATTATCTTATAACAAACTCATGAACTTTCATTGGCAGAACTCACCCTGTCACCTACCTTAAGTAGCACTACTCTTTGAAAAAGATGGCAAGCCAATATGAATAGATAGGAATCAAATGCAATGTTTCTTTACTTGAAATGTGTAATAGCTTGTGGAATATCTTGATCAATACATATTGCAGATAGAACTGAACTAATGTTATGATTCTCCCAATGTGTTAAATACTAAATACAAGATGCACACATTCAACCTCATCTAGACTTCTTCTATTACTTTCTTATCCCTCCATTCATAAAAAATAATAAAAAGTCCAAAATATTGCCAAACTCCAAGTCTAGAGTGACCACCCTTCCCCCTCTACCACTTCTTCCATACCGCTCATTTGTAATAGGAATTTACCACCAATAAAGAAAAATGCCACTATGCATGAAAAAATGTAATCAATATAATTGTAGTAAGAATAAAATGACCTCAAACCAAATCGAGGAGAGATTAGCTTCCTTCATACCTCCATCACTCCATTCTCCATGTAGGAGAATCTACATACTCTTAATCCACTCAATCAATAAACCATGTTATTGTGTAGAACTCATAAGAGTATGCAAGAGTACCAAAAGTAGAAGGTAACTAACATATGTTTCTAGAAAGTCTTGAAATTGAAACAATTTGTGGAACAAAATTGAGTCAAGAATGTGGGAAATTACATTTTCTAATTTTAGGAAATTAGGATCATTTGATCATGTAAGATGGAAAGGATTCAAGTAGTGTTATGCTTGAGAGGAGAACAAGTTGATAATAATATTTAGGAATTTTTTTATGATTAAATGTTGCTTAAGGATGCGAATGTTCAAGTTTGTGGGTGATTTCATGAATGCATGTTTATCCATTTTAATTGCATCTTTTATATCATTCCTTAGAAACATGTTATTATTGCCAATTTTAGGATTTACTAACTTTAGTTTTGCTTTTTCTCTTTAGTTAGAATTTTTATTAGATTTACTCAATTATTATATGAAAATATTTCAATTGTATCCATTCACTCCAAAGATCAAATATTCCCAAAAGTACTCTTGGAAGATATTTTCACAACTTTCCAGAATGCCTGATATATATATATCACACCAAATTGGCCATATTTTCTCCAAATTTAATGTTTGAATAAATGTTGGAAAGAGAATTTCATTACCTATAAGAAAAACATGTTCTAGATTTTCCAAATAGTTGACTAGATTTTCAATTCATTTGACTTGTCTATAGTGTTGGGTTTTAGGGGAGACAGAGAAGGCAGCGGAAACAAAAAAAATTCTTCTCCCAAACCCAGAACAAAGGAAATACGTCAACGTCTATACAATAGGAAGGATAGTTTGTAGAGGCATACCTTGTCCCGAGACATGCTCGGTGACGTTACCTCACGGCTTGCGTGGTCTTCACCTCCAGTCATGGACGGTGTCTGTGCAGCTCCTGGTCTCACCCGGACTGTCGGGATTGACAACTGTCCTCCGAGCAACAAAAATCTCCCGCCTCTGAAGTAGTCCACACGGACCACCTGGAACTCCGATCTCCTTGTCCCATAAGGAATCGGAAGGAGTCACACCCTCCTGTCAGTGTACTAGTCACCGAAACACTCTCCTACCACCAGTCACTTTCTGCAGTTGTCTTTCCCTTGGTGTGCCTCCCTTAACGGGTAGCAATTTCTCGAGCTCTCTCTCGATTACCAAAACTAGAGAGAACGACAACTTTACAGAACAACTGGTGCACTGAGTTGTTGTTTTGAGAAGCCTCCACTACCCCTATATATAGGAGGGTCATGAGACAGGGTTCTCTACCCCGGGCAATGCGGGATTAATGCAGGAGTAGAAGGGTTTGAGATTTTCCACAAAACAACCAACTTGCACCAGCTGAACCGATCGTTTCAACCCTAAAACGATCGTTTGGTGACCTCAATCGATCAGTTCACACCTGAACCGATCGTTTGGGACACTTGAGCTGATCGGTTCATCACATGAGCCGATCGGTTCGTGGTCCTGGTCCAACTCAAATTTGACTTTCAAATTTGTCTCTGATTAATCAAATATTAATCCTAGTCCAAATCGAATTTGTACAAGTGAAACAAATTGTATTTGCAAAATCGACTTTCTAAATGATCTTTGTTGGTCACATGAGCCGATCGGTTGAACATTTGAGTCGATCAGTTCATTGTCCATGAGCCGATCGGTTCACCAGTTGAGTCGATCGGTTCACCAACATGAGTTGATCAGTTCATCTCATGAGCCGATCGATTAAGGAAGCAGACTTGTGCAAATCAGTCAATCGTAGTTTCAATAAATCTGATACTCTAAGCAATCGGTCCAACACCTTGAACACTATGGTATTGAGCTATCAATTGATTGAGTGTTTAATTGAACTATAAACTCCTTTAGTAATCAATATAAACATCGTTATGTGGATAAACTCCTCTTCTAGGTTAAATCCTATGTGTGTGACCCTACAGGCCCATTTCACGTTGGTAGTGAAAGTCCATAACACTTATGACTTCATAAGCAAACAGCGGTGCCTAGTCACACATCAGTGCTACCCAAGTGAAATAGAAAGTTGGAGAACAACTTTCAATCCTATAATCCGTGAATGGTGTTACAGTGAATGTATAATTCCTTTCTCACTGATATCCTGAATAAACTCAAGGCATGGAACAGTCATCATGTCAATGTTCATTCACTTTCTTGATCTCAGAGTAGATTGGAGGAGATATGTATGACATCAATATCACATACTGATTCACACATGTGTGCGCACACCTATCTCAATCCTACTCATCAAGTGGCCATGGATATCAAACTCCCTCGGGAGGGACAAATCCTAAATCTATCACTCACCCCTCAAATGCCCCATGTGTCAAAGCCACCCAATCATCACCTTTATAACAACCCATGTTTCAGGACTGCGTTTGATGATGTCAAAGTGTACCCAACAACATGTGTTGAGTGTAGTGATTTCAGGTCAAAGAATCACACTCACCACCATCACTGTGAGAACTGACTGTGACTACCATGTCATGGTTCCATGTGTCAAACTCACAGTGGGTCTGTCAGGTAAACTTGTTCTCCAACAAGTACCTATGTGTTTGGTTTGATATCTCCATATCATGACTAATGAGATTCTGTCATCAACCAACACCACAATCTAGTCTTGTGTGTCATTGCAGTCTATCTACCTTCCACAATGACATCCGACTAGGGACGTAACAGTAATGTACAAACTCTTAGCATCCATATGATCACATCGTTCAGGTCCTGAACCTGAAGGCATACATCATTGAGTACGATCATTCTCTAGAAATTCAATCTATTCTATCATTATCTCATATGACTGGACCAGAAAGAATTGGAAGCTTGACTTTGATCTTTATCAAATCAATCTTAATGTATCCCACCAATCATCCCATGATTGGCTCTCAGGGCATACATACCAACAGACTCCCACTTGCACTGCGAGCCAATCACCCTTAAATCTTATTCAAAGTGATCTTCAAACATGTTCCACATGTTACTGTGCTCTAGTGCTAACATAGTGAGTTATGGCAACACCTTGCCAAAGTCGGTATTAACTGCATGTCTCTCATCTCTTTGATGTACGCCACATGTATGAGATGGAGTTGTCGTAATATGCGATCTAGTATTCCTTTTCTAACCTTTAGCCACATTACATGATCAAGTACTCCTAGCTTGTCATCAATGACTGGATTAACTATATGTTCACCTCATGAACT
This sequence comes from Alisma plantago-aquatica, assembly GCA_963693085.1. NCBI lineage: Eukaryota > Viridiplantae > Streptophyta > Magnoliopsida > Alismatales > Alismataceae > Alisma > Alisma plantago-aquatica. The sequence continues at coordinate 1,443,476,793 of OY856410.1, read as the reverse complement.
TCAAAATCCATATAGTATCCATTGTTGTTCTCTAACACATAGATACTCGACTTTTCCTTTCAAAACAACTTTATTGGAACATTTCCAATTATCAACAAACATTCATTTTATATATATCTCATATATATATTGCGATTAATTTTCTATCATTTCCAGAAGTTTGCATCAGTGTAACTCTTTACAGTGAACCCTTTCTTATTTTCATAGATCTAGTACTTCTCAAGTACTTATCAGGTTCATATGGTATTCCAGTAACCTTTAGTAGAACTAGATAGTAATCCACTCGTCATGTCCCACATATGAGTTATCAGGATGAGCATATCATATTGTCATTTCTTACATACAAGATGATAAATGCATTTTGTTCTTTCCATGTCCATACATGCAAGATGATGGGATGTTTACATACATGATAGATCCATATCTATTCTTAGTGTTCCCATTCTTCATAAGAATTGGACACTTGGCCTTGGGATACAAACTCCATGTAACATGGACAAGTTTTCTCCCACTGAATTTGTGCACACTGAACCCTTCAGTATAGATTGCCAATGTATGCTCTCTCTTTTTAGGTCAAGAGGTTTTTGAGAACTATCTCTATAGATCTCTATTCCTATCATATAGGAAATGTCTCTATCTTCCTTAAAGATAATTTCCACTTTGGATTTCCATTCTAGAACATTTCCATTTCACATCAACATGTGGAATGCAGATACGCTCCCACTAAATCACAGATCCCTTCTTTATCTTTGACATATCAGTCAAACCCTTTGACTATATTATCAAAGTAAAGATCCAGTTCTGAGTTGCTTGTACTCAATCAATCACATTGATTAGTCCATTGTAACTTATAGACTTCATTTGCATTAATGGATTGATAAACCTTATAGATTGTGTCACATACACAACCTTGTTTTATTCCTCATAGGAATGCGATTTTAATATCCATATGAAAATATCTTAGTCATTAAGTTGCAAGCATCATCCTTCTCAAAATGTTATCCATGTGTCTTAACGCTTAAGAATCATTCACACTTATGGATTTCATCCCAATGGGTGCTACCATCAAGGACATACCTCGTGGTTTACATGGAAGTCACTTAGGATGTAATGGTCATAAACCATAACTCAAAATCCGATTATTCATCTAGATAGTTGAGTCATCACATGACCAACTCATCATATAGATAATCGAGGTGTATCTATCAAGAATATAAGAACTCATAACTCCTTGTGATTCTTAATGTCCTTTATTAGTGTGTGGTATTTTTTTAAAGAAGAATTTAGTTATTTGATAATCATCCTCTAACTCCTTAGAGTATGACTCCTTTTGATTTAGACATCACATTGCCTTCATCATGAGTTCACTATGATACACTATCATAATCACTCACAAGGTTCTCAAACATTTGGTCTAAGTATTTCATTCATTGATCTCATCAAGAATTAACACTTTACCAAATTCGTACTTCATCTATGATATTCTTGAACACTTCAAGATATTCATATTGGTATTTCTCTAAACACCATTTGAAGTACTAGCATTAACTCCAATAGGTATGTAAATACATCACATGTATTATACCTAATAGGATAATCATTCTCCCACTACCACTAGTGAAGATTGATTAATCATGTCTAAGAGATTCATGTCTCTTACTGGTTCTCTAACCAAAAGAGTCTAGCTTATCCATCATATGGAAACTAGAAATGAATTTCTCATGATTTATGCTAATTAGATTTTTTGAGTTATCAATAACCTTTAGGTATCATTTTATCTTATGCATACCAAGTACCACAAGATAAACAAGGCATTGCCATAAAGAAACATCAACTTTATTAATTGCCATCATTGTCATACAATATGCAAAAATTAAAGTGTTTCTATCCATTAGAAAATATGAAATAACAGTTCATAACTCTATTACATGCCTTCAAGGCTGAAAATAAACTAAAGTACTCCTATTATATGGAGGCAACATTTGCCCCATTTATTGAGTGCTTTACATTTTATATCTTAGTATCATATACCTCAAAAAAAATGTTACAAGTTTATTTCATGACACCTTCAAGTGGAAACGTCTATCGCCTCCTTCTTCTTTAGTTCTTCCAGATAGAGTGGACAATTCCTTTTCCAATGTCCTGGCTTTTGACAATGGTGGCAATTGCCTCTCTTGGTCACGCCTCCCTTGGCCTTGAGAGCTGAAGACGTCTTGGGCTCCTAGCTAGCATCAAAACCCTTCTTAGCTTTTCCCTTCCCATACGCTTGGACTTGCCTTTCTTGCTGCTGATCATCATCACAGACTTAGGCTTGTCCATCTTCATCTGTGTCTCGACTGTCCTCAACATGCCCAACAACTCTGTCAACGGCTTGTCAAAGTTGTTCATGTTGTAGTTCATCACAAACTGACTATAGGATTTTGGCAACGATTGCAGTATCACGTCAGTAGCCAACTCTTGGCTCAGGGGAAATCCCAATCTTGCCAGTTTCTCCATATACCCAATCATCTTGAGTGTGTGAGGACCAACTGGATCTCCTTCTGTCATGAAACACTTGAACAACACCCTGGAGACATCATATCTCTCTTTCCGTTCTTGATCTTCATACATGTTCTTGAGATGTTGAATCGTCTCAATGAAACCCATGTTCTCATGTTGTCTCTACAACTCTGGTTCATGAAGCACACCATCAAGCACTTTGCATCAATGGCTTCATCAGAATGCTTCTTATAAGAATCCCTTTCTGCCTTTGGTGCGGTAGGAGCGGGTTCCTCTGGAACTGGAGTATCCAGGATATAGAGCTTTCTCTCTTGAGTGAGAACAATTCTCAATGTCCTAAACCAGTCGTGGAAGTTAGTCTCATTCTGCTTGTGCTTCTCAAGGACCGATCACAATGAAAAGTGATTGTTGTTTGTTGTCATTTGAACTAAAAAATGAAATATATGCAATATAGTCCAAAACTCAATTTTTGACTTATTTGATTGATTTGAAAAGTTGACGATATAATTACGTCTTTAATTAATTATTGCTCCCAATGTTTTTGTTCAAATTGATAGCCCTCATCATCAATTTGGAAGATTGCAGCGTACAATCTTCTAGTGGGTCAAGATCCATATTTCATCAAGTCATGAGTCAGCTTTGGCTGATCGCCCACAATCTTGACTATTTAGGTAGGCCATCATGCCAATTGCATCATATGCAACTCTTGATGAATGAACATGTACAACACCTTGTCATGAACATTCCGTGCCTTTGGACTTAGACGCTCTAAGAATCACTAGTTAAGTCTAACCCAAAAGCTGACACGATAAACATGCACCCTGCTTTGGCAGAACCTACATGTTTACCCTTCACACTTCAACGACATAGACGGCGCACCACGCTTTGGCGTAACCTACGCTTGGTCGATCAAGTTTTTCATGTGTGTCGCTAATGGAAGGCGTAAAAAGACTTAATATTTAGATGAGGGATTTGGTTTTATAGGTACATATACATATCCATTCACCAGAATACATAGTATGTATCATATACATGCTATATCCCATAGAAAACATGTGAAACAACAAAAGTGATGATTATGGCCATCCTAATGTGATTCCTTGAGCCAAGAGGAATCATGGTCATCTAGATCTACATCACATGCAACCTGTACAAGATGAAGTATGTGCTTTGCCTTTCTGGGTTTGATCAACTCATCTCCATGATTGATCGGCTCGCCATCACACCGTTCATCTGGGTGCCACCATCCGATCGGTTGGTTCCTCCAACCGATCGATTCGCCTGGTCATCATGCATCTCCTCATGGCTTCCATCGGATCGTCTCACTCCTTGAACCACTCGTCTGGATCGCCAACTGATCGGTTCATGCCTTGAACCGATCGTCTCAGTTGTCGTCAGGTTGTCCTCCATTCTTTGACATAAAATGAAATAAAACTTATCCTATTTTACATTTCAATTGGGAAACCCCGAGTTACATTTGGGGGGAGCAAAGGTAGGAAATAAATCTCAAGTTATCTCGAGTTACATCAAGAATAGGAGATAGGGAATTAGTGCATAGACCGAGATGCAAGAAACCAAACACACATACATAGGGTTTATTGGCCATAACCACACTATACATCCACCACAAATAACTCTTTTAAGGGCGACGTGTATCAAGTGCATTCATATTACATATCATATATGTATATTGGGATTTATGGATTTAGGATTGGACATGCATATAGCCAATTTTATTTGCATCGTATGCAATAAATAAAGGTGACAAACCAAAACCGATCATATAGATAATCCTAAAATATAGAGTAGTTGACGTGGTTCTGATACCACTGTTGGGTTTTAGGGGAGACAGAGAAGGCAGCGGAAACAAAAAAATGTCTTCTCTCAAACCCAGAACAAAGGAAACATGTCAACGTCTATACAATAGGAATGATGGTTTGTAGAGGCATACCTTGTCCCGAGGCTTGCTCGGCGACGTTACCTCACAGCTTGTGCGGTCTTCACCTCTGGTCTTGGACGGTGTCTGTGCAGCCCCTGGTCTCACTGGGACTGTCAGGATTGACAGTTGTCCTACGAGCGGTAGGAGTCTCCCACCTCTAAAGTAGTCCACACGGACCACTTGGAACTCTGATCTCCTTGTCCTACAAGGAATCGGAAGGTGTCGCACCCTCCTGTCAGCGTACTAGTCACGGACACACTCTCCTGCCACCAATCACTTTCTATAGTTGTCTTTCCATTGTTGTGCCTCCCTTATCGGGTAGCGCTTGCTCGGGCTCTCTCTCGATTACCAAAACCATAGAGAACGATAACTTTACAGAGCAAAAAGTCCACTGAATTGTTGTTTTGAGAATCCCCCACTACCCCTATATATATAGGAGGGTCATGGGACATGGTTCTCTACCCCGAGCAATGCGGGATTAATGCAGGAGTAGAAGGGTTCAAGATTTTCCACAAAACAACCAACTTGCGCCAGCTGAACCAATCGTTTCAACCCTCAAACAATTGTTTGGTGACATGAACCAATCGGTTCACACCTGAACCGATCGTTTGGGACACTTGAGTCGATCGGTTCATCACATGAGCTGATCGGTTCGTGGTCCTGATCCAACTGAAATTGACTTTCAAATTTGTCTCCGATTAATCAAATATTAATCCTGGTCCAAATAGAATTTGTACAAGTGAAACAAATTGTATTTGCAAAATCGACTTTCTAAATGATCTACGTTGGTTACATGAGCCGACTGGTTCAACATTTGAGCCGATCAGTTCATTGCACATGAGCCGATTGGTTCACCAGTTGAGCTGATCGGTTCACCAACCTGAGCCAATCGATTCAGCTCATGAGTCGATCGGTTGGGGCAGCAGACTTGTGCAAATCAGTCAATCGCAGTTTCAATCAATCTGATACTCTAATCAATCGGTCCAACACCTTGAACACAATGATATTGATCTATCAATTGATTGAGTGTTTAATTGAACACTAAACTCCTTTAGTAATCAATCTAAACATCGTTATGTGGATAAACTCCTCTTCCAGGTTCAATCCTATGTGTGTGACCCTGCAGGTCCATTTCACGTTGGTAGTGAAAGTCCATAACACTTATGACTTCACAAGAAAAGAGTGGTGCCTAGTAACACATCCGTTCTACCCAAGTGAAATAGAAAGTTGGAGAACAACTTTCAATCTTACAATCCATGAATGGTGTTACAGTGAATGTATAATTCCTTTGTCACTGATATCCCGAATAAACTCAAGGCATGGAACAATCATCCTATCAATGTTCATTCACTTTCTTGATCTCAGAGTAGATTGGAGGATATATGTATGACATTAATATCACATACTGATTCATACATGTGTGCGCACACCTATCTCAATCCTACTCATCAAGTGGCCATGGATATCAAACTCCCTCAGGAGGGACAAATCCCATATCTATCACTCACCCCTCAAAAGCCCCATGTGTCAAAGCCACCCAATCATCACCTTTATAACAACCCATGTTTCAGGACTGCGTTTGCTAATGTCAAAGTGTACCCAACGACATGTGTTGAGTGTAGTGATTTCAGGTCAAAGAATCACACTCACCACCATCACTATGAGAAATAACAGTGACTACCATGTCATGGTTCCATGTGTCAAACTCATGGTGGGTATGTCCGGTAAACTTGTTCTCCAACAAGTACCTATGTGTTTGGTTTGATATCTCCATATAATAACTAATGAGATTATGTCATCAGCCAACACCACAATCTAGTCTTGTGTGTCATTACTGTCTATCTACCTTCCACAATGACATCCGACTAGGGACATAACAAGAATGTACAAACTCTTAGCATCTGTATGGTCCCATCGTTCAGGTCTTGAACCTGAAGGCATACGTCATTGAGTATTGTCATTCTCTAGACATTCAATATGTTCTTCATTATCTCATATGAATGGACCAGAAAGAATTGGAAGCTTGCCTTTAATCTTTATCAAATCAATCTTAATGTATCCCACCAATCATCCCATGATTGGCTCTTAGGGCATACATACCAACATGTAGATCCTCCAGTAGTTTCTGATATATATATCTCACACCAAAATGACCATATATTTTGTATACAAACTTCAAATTAATCTTTTGTATATGAGTTGAAAACAAATCATCACCTATAAGAAAAATATGATTTTGGACCATTTTGGAACTTGTGCATAGACCAAAATTCTCTTGAACCTCCTAGAAAAAAAAATCTATAGTTAAAGAGTTAAAGAAGTTAAATGGTCAAAATAAATAGAGGAACACAATGTAGTAATTTTCTTTATTACCTATTGAGGCAAGAAATTAAAATTGTCAAAGTTGACTTCCTTGACCAGGCACAAAGGAAAGTATTATTGTAAAAGTTGAGCAAGAAGTTAACAGGAAAGTTGGCTAATAAAAGCAACATGACATGACCATACACTTTTATATGGAGGATACATGTGATTAAAGCCATGGACCGATGAAAAAATAAGTAAATTTCTCTCAAATATCCCTCTGCATTGGCTACAGACAAACTTAAGGCTTTGCATCTTTCTATACAAATAGAAGTCAACTGCCACCTTCAATTGAATCTCATACTCGACAATCTCAGATCCTCTATTGGGTGAAAAAAGCAAGAAAATGAGAGAAGGAGACATCATCTTCCTCACAAAGACTATCAAAGTGCTACTAAATTCTATCAACATTTCTCCTTTGCTCTTAATTTATTTTTTTTCTATAATGAGAAAGTAAAACCTCATACGAAGGCATGGGTTGTATCCTCATAGCTCTTGCCTTGTCTTAGTTGTTTTTGACTTTAGGATTTCTATTGGTTATATGTGTTTTCTCCAAACATATGTGCTCATTCTATGATTTGATAAATTATATTTGTGTTTTGTAATATTGGGTGTTGATATCCTAGATCTTAAGGCTAAAACTATATATGAACCCACAAAACTCTGGTTGAGAGCTTGGATTGAGTTCTACAATTGATCTATCTATTTTTCTGGTTAGATATTATCCTTGATGATGAGATATCATATCCTTGAATTGGAATACCAAATGAAAATCGTAAAACTCCAGATGAGACCTTAGATGGATTTTTACTGGATGGTTGAACAATGATCCACATATACCGAGATCCCAAGTTTGTGGGAAATTTGACCCTTGTGAGATTTGCATTATGCACAGACGCAAATATGATTGGTCTTGATCCAACTAACTAAATTAAGGATTTGAATTAGTTAAGGTAAATATATGGTCTATGTTCTGAACCCCAAAACTCTAATTTCTCTTTAATAATGAATTAAATCATTTTTTCCTCTAAAATTTTATTTCTTATTTTCCCCTCAAAATGGGATCTTAAATATTACTCCTAGTAATAGGTTGAATGCAATTCTTAATCATCTTGTCTCATGGATGTGACACCATTATGTACAACTATCAACTTGTTCTCTTACGGGTGATTTGGTTATCATATATCAAATAGAATATAATAAAAGTAAGATTTGAATATTTAGATTGAATTTAAATTAGCATAAAGTTTAGTTTAGGATTCAGACAATTTCAACATAGTTTAATTTAGCTTTAGTCAGGAAATTTTGATAGATGAAGAAATTCCAACACCACATAACATAATTTGGGTTACAATGACATAAACCCAACTAAGAATTCCTTCCTAGAAACCTCAGTATATCCAATACTACAAGTGCTCTATCCAAAATATGGTCATCAATAGTTGTCATACATGACCTAAAAGTTATTATTGTGCACTTATTGAACGAAATCAGTGGATAATTGGAAAGGTGAAATCTATTCTTGTAAGTGTAGGTCACATGTATATTCATTCAAGGTTTCATTATGCCAAAATAAACTTTCAAAAATTTCAATAAACTATAACTTCCTACATTTAGTATGAATATTTTTTTTGTACAAATAAACCAAGCTATCGTAATATATTCAATGTATAACTTTATATCCATATATAATGGATAATATTACAAACATAAACTCCATATCTAAAGAGGAGTAGGCTATCATGGTCAATCTATTTTTCACCCATGTGAAGCTATGGTTCCACACATATGAATACCAACATGATTGTATCTAGAATATTTAATTGATCAATGACCTATAAGAAATCCTACCTAGAATGTCTATAATAAAAAATTTAATAATAAGTATGAAAAAGATTCCAATATGAAAATTATGAAACCTACAAGTCACTCTATTTATAGAAAAATATTTACTATTTCAAAAGAAGAATCCTTTCAATTACCTTTGTTGCTTCATTTGGGATGGCCCAATATTGTTAAAAATATGTATATATGGGAATATCCAACATTGATTGCCCAAGTGGAAGGTATAGAACATTTTGGATCATTGTCATAAACTACCCACTGGAGAACCATGATAGATCTCAGAATATTGTTAATTTTTTGGATTTTTTTATTTTTCAAATTAATTCAAAAATAGATATTGTTTTGTGCTTAGTTTTAATACATGTCAATGTGCAAGTAGTATTTCTAAGAGGTAGGAGATGACCACAAAAGTAATTCTAGAATTTAGGCATTGAATTCATGTGACCCTTTGTCTTGTTGAACTAAAAATTTGTATACTACTATCTTAATACTGTGTTAAAGTGGGTGGAAGCAGTTGCAACTTGCACCAAATTTTCCAAGGTCATATGCATTTTTGTTAAGCGCTATATGCTTCTATGAGTTGGCTACCATGATAATAATCAACATGATGTGTATTGAGTAAAGAACATGGTAGGAAAAAAATATCACATGTAATGCCAAGGATATTGGAGATCTTTGATATGATATTTTATCACACGAACAAATTCACCAGACAAGCGATTCCCTAGTTTTTACCAAAACAACGTGCAATATTTCAGCCCACAAGCATACGCGTCTTACTGTAGTATAGTTGAAGATTGAATCCCAAGGGACAACCTTTTTAAGAACGTTTCTATTTTGTATTTAATTGATCTAAGGCTGATATTTAAAATCAATAGTTGATTGGATTGACTTAAACTAATTACAAGGAAAAGAAAGAGTGCAAGATTAAAACTAGATATATATTAATGATGTAAGTCACTGGGGTGGAATTGAGTTTCAGTACTACTACATGCACAAACATGTCCATAACATATCTAGACTTGATAAAACTATTCAATAAGAGCAAGGCAAGTTTCTATCATTAGGTACATGAAACTCGCATAAACATCTTTTTTATCATGACATCTCATTACTCATAGGTCATGTATCTACATCTCCACATACATCCCTTCAGAAGTTCTCCTTCATGCATCAACTAAGTTAACCAATATTCATAAGCTAAGAATTGAAGTTCTCACAACATAGGAATATCATAGATCATGTAAAGTGGGAGATTAGGCCACTAAACATGTAATCAAACAATTAACATTGAATTAAAAGAATTATATAGAAACATAAAAAATGGACATGCAAGTACAAGTAGTGGGGCTAATTCCCACACACCAGTGAGATGGACTACTCACTCTTTATGACAAGGTTAGAACAAGAAACAAAAAAGCAAGGATTAGCCGTAATATTCAATAGAAGGGGAGGTGCAGATTAGTGTGAATAGCTTCAGCCCTTGAACTTGATGGAATGGAATTTTCTAATCTAGGGAAGGAGATATCACCTAAGGTAGGCTTCAAATGTCTTCCTTCTTTCTTGATCCTTCTCTTCTTGGGCTCTGGATCATCAAAGAAGAGGTAATAGATGGAAAGGTGGTGGCGACGTCCAAGTTCTAACCATCTTCATAGAAAGAAGAAGGACATCAATGAAGCAAAGATGGAATGGAAGCGCTACAATAACACCACATTGGCGACTGATGGAGCATGGGTCAACATCAATCATCTTCTTGGGTTGGCTAGAGTGTGACAACCTTATGACATTACAAAGGATAAGTGATCAATTCCAATGGAGGTGGGGGTCATCTATTTATAAGCTATGATAGAGTAAGGAGGGTCTCTTTTAGGCATGTGTATATTCAAGCATCCAAGTTCTTGGAGCATAGGGATACATTCGATTGGTGGTTCCCAATGGAGATGTCGGCTGACAATTGTAGAAATCTCATTGATCAATGGGAACTGGAGCTTGTTAGGGCTTCTTGCACATAGAGGCCATCCATTGATGGTTTTAGGTGTGTATTTGGTCTGATCCACCATCAAGGGGTTTGTGAAGAAGACCCCTTAGTGGTTGGCCATTGGGAAGTCATCAAGTTAAGGGATCATATGTCTCGTTAGGGAAGGTTGGTTGATAAGTACGCAAATTTTATAAATCAGTAGGATTTCCTTGACCGTCAAAGCGTAAGATTAGGAATTCAGTTGGGCTCGTCCATCGGTTGATGGGATATCAATGCATGAGAAGTGTACGGGCCCAAGTAGTTTTTGATAAGATGAACTTGATTTTCTATAAACAATCCCTTTGTCGACCCATGGCTTCATTAACCTAGTCCTCCAATGGTGCCACCCCTAAAGACAAGACAGTAGAACCTCTGGAGTGGGTTTGTTCTAAATTAGTTGAGTAGTTGATCGATGACAACCATTGACGAAAGACAATCCAGCATTATCGTCTACTGATTGTGATAACTGGGGCCACTGAACAAGGCTCAACTAAAGTTTAAAGAATGATGATTGTCCCCATAGGCCACCATTGGCCTTAGATGTATGCATTGTCCTCACTCACACACAAGTTGGGATCAACTTCCCAATTGCTCACCCATCCCATTACTACTCTGAGATGAGAACACTTAACTTTGGAGTTCTTAGTGATGTAATCCCTAAAAAGGATGTGCACCTTTGTGATATGGGTAGTTAAATCATTCCATTTAAGATCATTTTATCTAAGGCCTCAGAACCTAGGACAGTAAAATCTCCCCCACTTAGACTCATGATTTCCTCATCAAGGCTCAACTATAAGACCTCATAATCATTCCCCATTTCGGTGTAGACCTAGAATGATCCATAAGCACCCATCTCCCAATCACATCTACCAATGCATGGGTGGCTACATCACCTTGAATGGCCCTTTCCAACATGCCTGGACCGCATGGCTCAATATTGGCATGCCACATGTCTCTATGGACCCCACCTACTGGAGGGGCCTTGGCTTTGATACCATTTGTAATGCTCAGGCCCACTACCCAAGGCTCTAGTAGAGTTTTAGAAATGATGACTGGTCCCATAATACACTACTAGCCTTAACTGCACACTTTGTCTTCACTCACTCACAGGGTTTGATCAACTTCCTGACTGGTCACCCATCCGAATATTACTCCAAGTTGAGCATTCATAACTTTGGATTTCTTAGTAAAAGACTCCCTAAAAAGGAGGTGCACCTTGGTGATATGGGTAGTTAAATCATTACTTTTAAGATTATTTTATATCTAAGGCCTCAAGACATAGTGGGACCATTGTGGCTTAATCCATTGTGCATCTATTGAGCATAAAATCCTTCCTGAAAGCCAATATATTTGATGAAAATCCTAAATATTTACATAAAACTAAATGAAATTATATAGAAGAATGGAGGGATAAAATTGAAAATCTGAACTAAAGATACAACTTAAACTAAGATCAGTATGTATTCATAAAAATACCCCAAACTTACACGTTGGTCATCCTCGAGTAATATAAAATACAAAATAGTCACCAATCGAATACTTTCAGCCTTTGTGATTGACTCATCTTTGCATCAGGTTAGTTTCTTTGCTACAAAGCATGGATAAGTATATTGACTTCCTAAGATTACAATAATGTATCTTAAAATATCTTTGTTTTTTTTACTTTATGTCCCAAAAATACTTCCTCCCCATTGTTCCTAAAATGATACATGTCCAATACCTTTGTGAGAGTTCACATAGATCCACATAACAAAGATGTGCATCTGATCCGAAATTAGTGTTTTTCAAGAGAGTGATAAAATTGAGGCATTAATTGTGCTTATAGATGGAAAAGGGAATGAATGGATATATGGTTGGAAGTAGCATATCTCTCCTCTATTTGACGAAAGATTTTATATTATGGTTGCAATTCTAGTTATTGCATTTTTATTTTTTTATGCAAAGCTCTCCTCTATTCGACTTGAGATTGCATTTTTCTTGTATGCACATTGCCATGTTTTCTTTTTGCTTTTAGTGATACAACCCTATTATGTAGTGAGGGGTATGGAAGAAGCGACATAGAGAGGGGAGTTTTGACGTGGGAATTTATCACACAAACAAACTCACTCAAGGTTGAAATCCTCGATCTTTTACCAAAACCAATGTGCAATAATACCACCCGCAAGCGGATGAGTCTTATCGTAGTATAGTTAAGGATCGAACCCAAAGGACAACATTTTTAAGAATCTTGTCAGTCGAATCTAGTTCGAGTGAGACTAATATTTAGAACGATTGGTTGATTTGAGATTAATTAAACTAATTGCAAGGAAGTAAAGAGCGTAATTAAAGTTGGATCTAGATCAATGATATGGAATCACTGGGATGGTATCGGGTTTCACCACTGCTACACATGTAAGCACATTCAATCGCAAACAATCCAGACAAGATATAACTATCCAAATAGAGCTTCTGCAAAACCCCCCATACGGGCATTAGGTCCGCGTAAGCATCACCTTAGACATCAGATGTCTCGTCACCATTCAGATCACTTACTTACGGCTCCGAAGATACAGAAATCCAGCAAAGGTTGTGGGCCCCCTGTATAGGCGTTAGGCACATAGAAGCGTCACTGAAGGCTAGATAGCTCGTCCCCTCACGGATCATACACTTACGACCTCAAAGAAATCCCATTCTATTTCTAGATTGGGAGTCAACCACATTAATCGATAAGCAAGCAGAAGATCAATATATGAGCAAACATCGATGATTAAAAAGAAGATACAAAATCCAACTCAGGTTGTGAACCCCCTATACAGGCATTAGGTACACATAAGCGTCACTGAAGGCTACATGGCTCGTCTCCTCGCGGATCTTACACTTACGACCTCAAGAAATCCCATTCTATTTCTAGTTTGGGAGTCAACTTATTAAACGACATTCAATTCTACATATAGAAGTTCTCACAACATAGGAAAAACAAAGATGAAAGCAAGCAATTAATCTAACTATGAACATAACGATTAACAATGAAATGAAAAGTTATATACATTGCCATGGAATGCTTAACAAACAAACATGCTTGCATGGGCAACATAGTTAGTCCCGGCACCCCAGCGAAGAGAAACTACTCACTCATGATGCGAGAAATAAGAAGAATGAGGAAGAGAGAGAAATCCACCATGAGCACAGTTCAGGAGGTAGTCGCAGCTCGGTGAAGATGATGCGGTCTTCTACATTGTGTCGAACCAGATCTAGACGTGAAATGGGAGATGACAAGACAGACCGGACAGTCTCTCCCGCTCTGTCTTCCTTCTCTTCTCGGTCTCCTCGATTGGAACACGAGCAGTAGGTGGAGTGAAACTGACGTGGATGGTATTGGATCTGGATCGGACCCGTGTACAGGCAGCCTGTCGGCATCCCCGGAACCAATCCCCCAAATGGAGACCCTACTGGTCCTATTTATAGGCACAGGACTGGTCTTCCCATTTTTGGTGTGTTTCCAGTCCAAATGGTTTTGGGGGATATTTTTGCTCAAATGGTCTTATAAAGTTTGACCAAACGGTCTTCTCATTCAGTCTTCATCTCAGCCAAACGGTTTGTAAACCGTTAATAACCAAATAGTTTTGGCTCCTTTCGGTTTGGAAATCGGATGAATATCTCAAACGGTCGTCAAGTTAAATTTGACCAAACGGTCTGTTATGCATTCAGTCTTGCATGCTGCTAGTCCAAACGGTCTGCTCATTCATGACCAAATGGTCTTATGTCCATACGGTTTGGCAGATTACCCTCCATTTGGTCTTGTAGAAAAAAATCAAACAGTCTTCGACCAAGGGGAGTCCATACGGTCTCTTTTCATTCGATTTGCTGCCTCTTCACAATCTAGCGAACGGTCTTCATGTTAAGTGGCCATTTGGTCTCATGCAAGTCATCAATTGGGAAAACGGTCTTCGGCTATTGTGACCATTCGGTCAACGCATGATGCTCATTCAGTCTTGTGCTGGCCTGCCCATTCAGTCTTCGCACTCCATTCGGTCTTCACACAGGTGACCAAATGGTCTGCAACATCAAACGATTTGAGACCGTTTGGTTGGTGGTGGCGTGGGCAGAGTAGCACGCTTTGGTGCGACGCGGCTGTTGGATGGACAAGGCAGCGGAAGCATCGATGCTACTACTGGTGTGTCCGACGCTGAGGAAAGTAGCAAGAGCACCCAAACTAGTTGTTGAAGGTGGGCGGGGGAGGCATGGTGGCTGAAGGTAGTAGGTGCGGTGGTGCTGTAGCAGCAGGTGAGGTGAAGTCAGAGCTGCTGCTGGATGCGGCGGAGCGGATTGCATCGCCGGAGGTGGAGGTCGCGACAGTGGAGACCAGGGTTGCGGGAGGTAGGGGATGATGTGCCACGGCCATGATGAGACAACACGATCATGGTGAGGTTGCTGCCACACAGCCGTGCTACCTCGCACGGGTGTGGTGGGTGAAGATTTGAGCTCTGATGGCGCTGCACCACGGCCGTGGCATGACAACACGGTCATGGTCGGGCTGCTGCCCCACGGCCGTGCCGCCTTGTACGGGCGTGGCAGGTGAGAAAGGACAGGTGCTAAGGATGGTTCACCACGGTCGTGGTCTCACCACACGAGCGTGGCTAGGACAGTGGAACATGGTCGTGGCGGTTCAAAATGGTCTTGGCAAGGACAATGCTTCATGGTCTTGAATTAATCATCCAAATGGTCTGGGTTATGCCTCCAATCAGTCTCTACTGGCCTATCGGTCTTGAGACCGAATGGGCTCAAATGGTCTTGAGACCGAATTGTCTCAAACGGTCTTGAGACCAAATGATTTCAAACGGTCTTGAGACCGAATGGGCTCAAGCGGTCTTGAGACCGAATAGGCTCAAACGTTCTTGAGACCGAATGGATGAAACTGTCTGATCATATCGCTTGGTCAGAACCAAGGGTGAGTGAATGTGGGACCATATGATTGTTCGACTTCATCAAAACCTGCATCAAATCAACATAAATTCAATTAAAATCATGATAATTGGATCAATTAAGTAATTTTGCACATTTTGTCATTTTAGTAAGTGAAATTAAAAGCATTGAGTCAAATGTGACCCAAGATGGTAATTGAAATTCCGGATGAATATGCATTCATTAGTTTTCCACCACAAAATTAGGATTTGACACTATTTTTGTGGATTTTTGTTTGTTTTTTATGGATGGAAGGGTAAAAAGATGGAAGAAGAAGAAGTTTACAAGAGGGTTTAGATCATAATGTGACTTAATTTACAATTCAATGCACATGATTTTCTCCTTGTCACACTTTTCTCGAATAATGATTTGAATCATGTGGTGATTTCATGCAATTGTTCCACTAGTCAGTAGGAAGGATGATGTATTTTATCCCTTTCAATTCTACTGATACTTGTCATCTTTTACTGAGGAACATGATGTTAGGATTCATAAGCTTCACAAAGTGATTTATAGACATTGGTTAGTTTCAGAAGTTGTTGAAATTGAGGATTTTCTTCAAATAGGAGGGGTCTAATGATGTAAAATTACATGGACAAAGAAACTAGATGGCTAGATAATGGCTTTGGTTATTTGAAAAAAATTAGGGTATTTGAAAAATTGTATACAATCATTGTTTGAAAATTTTAGTTAAAAATACATTAATGGAATTGTATGTTTGATATAAAAGGATAATGACAACCTTTACAGGCTTCCCCCGCATCCTTTGCCCAGCCATAGCCCGGATAGCTAGCGGGTGGTAATTATAACGCTTAGCATGGGGCTCGAACCCGGGTTCCCCCCGAAGGGGGACACCGTGCCTACTACATGAGCTACGTTGGCCAGGTTGTATGTTTGATATAGATTGATGTGGATGGAGAGTAGAATACATACTCCACACCCTCCACTCTAAACATAGAAATTTTCTCAACTGAGTAAATACTGAATCTGAGATGGAGGGGGAAAATAATACTAGTTGGACCACTACATGTGGTTGCATTCCTAAAAGCATCATTTCCTTCAACTGAAACCTAAAAAAGGAGTATTCAGAAGTCAAGATTGCATCTTGTGGTGTGTTACCAAATATGTAAATTATTTATAATCTAAAATTGGAAGAATAAAGTAAAGTAAAGATCAGTTTGCCTACCGACAAGTGACTATGTTTTACATTGTTGGCTCGACATATTAATTTAAATAGTAGGGAGGAGGAGTGGTTTTGAGAGAATGGGAGACAGTTTAACATTCATGTCAACCATAGTACAATACATCTTCAAATATTGGCCCTTTGCATCAACATTGTCAGACTTTTCAATCCATAAGATGAAGGTGCCATGTGGGTATATGTGTCTTAAGATGTATGACCCAAACTAGCATGATCATAGTTTTCCTAGATAGAGTTTAAGCCATTCCTTAAAAAGAAGAATCTGATCTTTGACATGTATGTCTTTCCTCTTCAGATGACCATCATGCCATAATTTTGTTTTCTCTTTATAGATTTGTGCATTCTCATATGCAGTCAATCAGAGTTCCCCGAGCTATTGTAGCTAGAATATTCTTTTTGACTAGCTCCCTTTAGATCCAAGTTCATTTGCTTAATTTACCACTAGGCTTTATGTTCTAGCTCGACAAGGAGGTGGCATGACTTTCCATATATCAGTTTGAAAGGAGTGGTACCCAAGGGTGACTTGAACATTGTTCTATAAGCTCAAAGAGCATGACTGGTTTTGTTGGACCAATCCATCCAATTATGGAAAATAGTTTTCTTCATAATAGAATTGATTTGGCGGTCTAAAACTTCCACTTTTCTACTTGGTTTTAGATGATAGGGAGATGCCACCATGTGATACACATTTTTCTCCTCATAGAGTTTCCAAACTTAATTTTAGGAAATGAGAACCTCCATTAGATATGACAGTGTGGGGGACTCAAAAATGAGGAAAGATGATGTCTAGGAATAGCTTGATAATAGGTTTTGAATTACTTGTCAAAATGGACATAGCTTCTACCCATTTAGAGACACAGTCGACTGCTACCAAGATATAAGAGAAGCTATATGAGGAGGGGAACATGCACATGTAGTACACACACAATACATCAAATATTTCAACTTCTTGCTAGAGCTTTAGGGTTATTTCATCTCTCTTAGTGTTGTTTTGAGACTTTTGACATTTATTATAGGAAAAAACGAAATTGTAAGCATCTTTAGATATTGTTTGCCAAAATAATCCACATTGTAGGACCTTTAGTGTCCGTTTAGAGTTCATGTGGCTCCAGTAGGGTCTGAATGGCATTATTCTAGAATTTGTGGAGCTTCCTCCATTGGTATACACTATCAATAGAGAACATTGACATGTAATTTTAAGAGGTATGATTCATCCTAATAATATTGTATGACATGAATTTCTTCCATGCATTACCTCTACATTTTGAGTGAAGAATATCTACAGTGAGATAGTTTACAAATCTACATACCATGGAATGGGGACTAAGACTTTCATGAGTTGATCATATGGTAGGGAGTCATTAACATGGATAATGTATGTACCATGGATGTCAATGTGACTCAAATGATCAGAAGCTACGCTCTTTGTACCCTTCTTGTCTCGTATCTCAAGGTCAAAATTTTATAGAAGAATAATCCATCTGATAATCTTAGTTTTGTGTCCTTCTTTGCTAATAAATAAACATAATAATTAATATAAACTATAAATTTCATTGCTTATATTGTCATTTTGCACCCATTAGTTAATGGAATGTTATCTTTTTATTGAATATATTATCATTCATCACCCCTTAGTCAACATCAATACCTATTTTCACACTCTCTAGGAGTGATATACCTATATGATATCTTCGTGTTCATCTCTCTAGTATTAAAAAAAAACACAAAATAAATTGGAACAAATTAACTATCTACCTTTATGAGTACATCTTCAATGATAGCCTTAGGGCTTGAACCTGAGTGATCTTCCATATAAACTTTTTTTCTTGGGTTTTCTTCAAACCAAACTTAGTAGATATAGTTAGAGGCATACAATTTACACAAGCTCTTTGATCACATAAAATAGTATGGAAATACAGATGATCCATATCGCCAGAAATATTATAGGCTCTAGGATCCATTTTTACTGTGAAGGGTTGAGAGCGTTGAGGTAATCAAATTTGTGTAACGACCATATCTTGTTGTTTGTATACCCTGATAGCCATCATGTGATGATTTTAATATCTATACTGAAGTATGCTTCGACTTGATGACATATGGTTTGATTTGAGGACCTAACGTGAGATAATATCTATACCTAGAGTATTCATTCTTATTACATTCCTTGTCTGATATCATTGTGGATAGTATAGGAAAATAGTAGTACATATCACTAGCTTTCTATTGACATATGCCTATTCGACTTTACTCATGATATTGGATATCAAGTGAAACATAAATGTAGTTTTTATAGAATAAGTTTTACTATACAAATCCACCTTCATAATGTCACATGGAATACATATCATTAGAGATAATTCATGTCTCAATATGACAACGGTGATTGTGATCTTTAGAGATGAATTCAATACAATGGACACTTGTTATTATGTGTGCTTTAACACAATCAAAAGTGACTCTAAATAAGGATTACCAAACATGGCACTTGTTGGTTGTTGTGAGTGACATGATGGAGTTTTCACTCCTATTAGAGTGATATCCTTGGAAATCTATAAGTGAGACTGTAAAATGCATGGCATGCTCATGTGTTTCAATATATGATATTGAGCTCACAGAATAATAATGGTCTTCTTTAGATGACAAAACTTAGATAGAATGTTAAGAGGATGAAAAATCCAGACCTCAAATTTGATCTTTAGATCTTTGATTAAAGGATTATATGGTCATGGTGATATTGGCCACTTAAAGATTGAAGTTTTTCTCCAACTTATTGAAATAGCTTGGCTAGCAATGATGTGTTCCCATCCTGCTCAATGCCTGTGAGGTCCTTGACATCACTTCCAACATAGTGTGGAACCAATAAGGTCACACACATAAAGATTCACAAAGGAAAAGAACTTAATAATTACAATCATAATCAAAATAGTTTAGAGTTACACCAAGTCCAAATAGTGATCCAACTTAAAGGTTGAACAAGTCATTCAATCAAATTAATGATTGGTAAATAAAAAAATCAATTGATTGTCAATGGATCATCTAATTAACCATTTGAGAAAATAACCAGTGTATGGACTGAGAAAGTCAGCCGATCAACTAGGTATATGGGTTAGGAAAATGCATATTGGGAATGTTGACTAATTAAAATTGAAACACAAATCATTTTTCATACTCAAAATTGGATGTTTTGATTATGTTTACGATGATCGACTAGACTCTAAGCCAATTGGTTGGAAAACTATTGAAGTATTTCCTATTTTGTGTATGATTGAAGATTGCAACTAGGAATAGGATTTTATTTTTAAGATAGCATATCCCATGACTTACCTATATAAATGGATGGACATCCATGCAATGCAACACAAGTCAATCACAAATCTCTCTCTTTAAAATATAGGTATTGTAATCCAAAGAACAACACCATGTTATAGGAGGAATAAAGTAACAAATTCTTACATGTAGGAAATCTATTTTTGCATCAACTTGAACTCCAAGGTGGCACTAGTATTCTTTTCATCCATGTGAATGATGTAAAGTCTGAGGCACATGTGTAGAGGATTGGAAAATAATTTATTGGTATGTATTCCCGTAGAGCCAGACATATAAAAATTAAAATGAGGTATCATATACTTTATTTGATAACGGTAAAGGTAATTCCATCTCTTATGTTTGCCTCAATCATGATATGGTGACATAAATGTAATAAATGTCTAAAGAATGATGTTACTTGATGACATATGTCTTCAGTTTGAGTACCTAAACAATGAGATCATATGTATGATAAGAGTACATGCATTCTTGTTATGTCCCTAGTCAGATATTACTATGGAAGAAAAATACACAACAATAATACATAATACCAGAATGCATGTTGATTGATGATAGAGTCTCCTTAATCATGATATGTGATATCAAGTCAAACACATAAGAGCATGTTATAGAAAAATGTATCAAACAGACCCACCTAGAGAGTGGTACATGGAGACCGTGGAATGGTAGTTAGAATCATCTCTCATAGTGATAGTGGTGATTATAGTTCTTAGACTACAAGTCACTACACTCATCACATGTCGTTTGATGTATTTTGACATCATCCAATGTGACCTTGAATAAGGGTTTCTATAATGGTAATTCTTGGGTGCATTATGACCCATCCAGACTAAGTATGAGTGATGTAGATGCGTTGATATCCGGGCCACTTGATAAGAGAGACTGAGAAGTGTATGGACATACTCCTGTGATCAGTATATGATATGTGAGCTCACATGCTAATTAGACACTTTGCTCTAGCCCAAGGAACATGATCGAATGTTGAAGAGGATGATTCCATGCCTAGAGTTCAATCTGGATATTAGAGACAAAGGAACTATACAATCACTAAAACTAATCACAAATTATAGGTTGAAGTTGTTCTCCAACTTTAAAATTACTTGGGTAGAAATGATGTCTTATTAGATGCCGCTCATTGCTTGTGATGTCATAAATTGATATGGACATTCATTGCCAACGTAACTTGGGACCTATAGGTCACACCCATAGGATGCATTTAGAAAATGAGTTTATTCATAAATATAGTTTAAAATTAATTACTAAAGTTGTTAAGTATTCAATTTAAACAAGATTTGATGTTGGAAATCTGAAACGGTCGGTTCAGTCTGTGAACCAATCAGTCCAAATGTAAGAACCAACCAATTCAGGCTGTGAACTAATTAGTCGGATGATCAATGTGATTGGATCAAGGATTGATTTTGATTTCATGTTGTGCATCAATCATCATATTAAAATCCAATGTGATTGTGAATAGGAAACATAGTGCATCGACCAATTCAAGGGTTGAACCAATCGACTCCATCTGAACTGACCAGTTTATTGGAGTACTGACCAACTTTTTGTGCATAGGTTCCAAATCCATTACTTTTGTGAAATTATGTCTCTTCAACTACTAGATAATTCAGAGACCCTGGCCCTAACCATCCTATAAATAGAGGGGTACTCAAGGTTTTCAAAAGACGCAATAATAAGCTCTGACAATTGTTGTCGTCTCATTGTTGTGGTAACATGAGAACCTAAGCAAGTCTAACCCATGAAAGGGAGAGACAACAAGGGAGAGCAAGTCAATGCTATCATGTTGGTATTCAATGGGACATCTCCTTCTTAGTGATATTTGAAAGGAAATCTACTTCCTGTCAGTTCCAAAAGAACGACAGGAGTTCTAGGCGGTCTACATGGACTACGTAGAGGCATGGAGGCCATTGCCACCTGTTAGGAGGATGTTGTCAACCCCCATATATTATGCTTCACCAAGAGGCCACCAACAACAACCGTCCAAGTGCTTCTTGCAAAACAATCACGCCACTGCAAGGGTAGTCGTTCGACTTGCTCTAGGACCAAGTATATGCCTTGTAATCTTCCTTCACAACCCATATTTATTGATACAATCCACTGATCAAGGGGTATATGACAAGAAATGTTTTGTTTCTTATGCCATCCCTGTCGCCATATTTCCCTACATTGGTATCCATGTCGATTTAGTATATTTTGAGGTTTAATTGATATGATTAGATTTTTTTATCATTTATTCTATAACACATGATGTGAATATTTAAAAATGATTGATGTTCATATCCGATTAAATACCATATGATCCCAATTAATATTAATATATATATATATATCGCTTGAACTGGAGACCATATGCCCAATACAATACACCAACTGACTCACTAAGAGGCCAACTGATCGGCTTAAGAGTTGTGTCGTTTGACCTGGACTGGTTCCAGCATAGATCTCCATCAACAATAGATTGCTAGATATGATGTGGACCTTAGGTGGTAGGAATTACTTGTGGCTCCAAGAAATTGCATTTGTATGTCCATAACCATCACTCATATTTTATAATTGCATGTTTCATTTGTGGATATAGTATGTATATGACTATTTTGTCAAGCAAGCATGGGTCTTATTATTAACCAACTTCAGGTAGAAACAATGATGTTCCCCCAACTAGAAAAGGTCCAAGAAACCTAATACAACAAACATAATGTTCCTTGCAAGAAACATGACATAGACTCAAGACCCTACTTTACATAAACAAAGATCAGACTAAGAAGAAATTGATGGCACACATGCCACAAAACAAATAAACAATAAAAGGAAACTAACCCTTTGCAACAAAAAGGAATTGGAGACCATATTTACCTTAGCACATTGTACAAAGCATAAAAACCAAAATCGTATAACATTGGGAAACTATCTATCACCAAAAGAATCTCAACTACAATCATCAGATCCTAGTTCTTGAGTCATTAACATCAGACCTTCCACAAAAATCATAGAGACACCAAAGGTCTAGGACAAACCATGACTGGTACATAGCTAAATCTCATCCCCCACCTTAGAATCATTTGGGCTTTTTCTTGTTAGATTTTAAATTTACGCCCCAATCTTCATACATTTCCCATGGTTGTAGAATAGGTTCAACTTTCTCACTAGAGTCTACAACATCCTTCATATTCTGTAATACATCATGAGAAGAACTTCCCTTCCACAATCTCCTAGAAGGCCAACTATCAATCCTTTTTTATGTTAGAAGCTTCCCATGAAAACTAGCTAGATATGGCTTCTCCATAATAGATGAATCCTTACTACATGTGTATTCCTTAGAAACATAGTTCCTTCAAGAAGGAGTAGAGTTAAACATCACATGAACAAAATCTTGAGAGCCTCCACTATTACATAAATCTCCCTCGACTTCTTGCATAGTCTTCTTAGAACCTGCATTCTCCACGAGATCAGAACTCTTGTCAACAAAAATAGGATACTCATTAGATATCCATGAAGTATTTCCTACAACAATCCTTTGAACATCCAAATCATAGGGTCCCTATTCTATTTGAATCTCATCAACATTTTCAGGAACATCTATCCTATATTTACCAAACCGCATTTGAAGATCACATTGTCCTGTAATCTCTCTACTCCTTTGAGGGCATGATGCTACCCTATGCCCAAACAATTTGCACCCTACACAAAGATATGGTTTATCCAAGATCTCAAGCTTCATAAGGGACATTTCTCTATCTATAATAACTTTTACAACTTTAGGAAATGGCAAAAACACTTGCACCTCTACACAAGTCTTATCATCCCCCAGGCAACATGCTGATAAATTTGAATCCACAAATCAATAGGCTGGACTATCATGCTTAGAACCCTGCCAATGCTATCAGTAGTCCATGGAATCCCTGGATTTTCAATCCTAAATCATACATGAGGAGTCAGGAAAGAAAGAGGTGAAATGAAATAACCCACACACCATTTTTTGATGATAACTAGTAAAACATCCATCATCCAGGTAGTAGAATCTATTCATCCTATCTCTTTCCTCCATTATCAGTAGCTTGATGATGAATCCTTCTCCCTCTTATGGTACTATATCAAATTTGCGCTTGGATGCCACTTTCTACGGATCCAAACTGCTAGGAGGTGACAAAAGAGCTTCCTTCCATTAAATATGATCGACAAGTGATTTTCCCACAAAGAGAGTTTAGGTTTAGAACTACTAATTTTAGAAAACATCACTCCATTCTTCACCATTGGTTCCACAAAGGGAATATAAGAAACATCTGAGTCACTTTTGTTTAGATAGGACTCCCTAATCCAATTTCCTCCCCAAAATGAAGGAACTTTTAGAAACCTCGAGTCTGCTTGAACTAGAGGCAGTAGCGTACTTGAGTTGAGGATACACTCTACCCTAGTATCCTGATCTGAAGCCACCACACTTGTCTTGTCCATCACTAGCTTCTAATCATTGTGGGGTAGCCTCACATCTGGAGTGGAAACAACAAATTCCGCACAGACCTAGGCCTCCAACAAGATATTTGATTCAAGAAGATACTCTTTCCTAGTGTCCTTCCCTTAATTCAGCATGAATGCCTCCTTCTATGAAACAAAATCCCAGATTTCAATTGTGATTTTAGGGACAAGAATCACCTCCTACTCCTCTCCACAAGTAGAACACTAGATATATGGATTTGTCACTTCTGACAAATGCATGTCTCCATTCCCTTCACCACCTCCACCCCCAGGGAATCACCGTCTACCTCATCCCTGACCTTGCCCTTGGCGTCGACCTTCCCCTCCCATCTCATAAAGGGAGAGGAAGACCTAGAGAGAAGGGAGACCTTCTCTCTCTAAAACTAGTTGCCCATCTGATTCAATAACATAAGCTAGTATGTACATGATACATGTTAGTATGTGGTGATTGGATATGTATATGTATTTATATAAATATAAAATCTCTCAATATAATATTAAGTCTTATATGTTTTCCATAAGAAACACATGTGAAAATCTTGATCGACTAAGTGTGGGTACGCCAAGATGGTAGTTATGTGGGCCTTCCAAGTAGGGTGCATTACTATCGTGTTGGTTTTTTGGTTCAGGCTTAACTAGATGGCCTTAATGAGATTAAGTGCCTATATGTATACAAATCGACTATGTCAAAGAGTTGTGAATACCATCTAACTAAGAATTGCATGAGATGCATTGGCGAATGTTGAGACCTTAATAATTGGCTATGGAAGCTAGCCTTGGTCAGGTAATAACTATCATTTTGGGTCTTGGCTCATTAGAAGGTTGCATGCTACAATCTTCTGAATTGATAGTGAGGTCTATGACTTTGAACAAAATAGTGGGAGTGATAATTAATTTAAATCCTTACTAATATTGTCAAACTTATAAAATCAAATCAACTAAAAAGTGTTCTAAAAGAAGTTGTAAATTTTTTTTTGTAGAATCTAATGGAAAATACAAAAATATTTTCTTTGTAATATGTCCTTGTGAAGGACAAGTTGAATGATAACAACCTCATGACGAGTTCTGGATTTTGAGAATCATTCTCACCTAAGAGCATAAGCTTTATGTCTTGTAGACACTAGAGCTAGATGAATCTACTCCCAACGTGCCCAAGGCTGACATGGATGTTTATTGTAAGAAATATGAAGATGTCATAGATGTCAAGTGTCTGGTGATGTGCTCAATGAACTATGAGTTGTAGAGACAACATGTAAGCATGAATGTTTTTGACATGGAAACACATATTAAGAACATGTATTAAGATAAGGCCAGATAAGAGAGATATGATGTCTCCAAGGAATTGTTCAAGTGCAATATGGCAAAAGGAGATTTAGTAGGTCCCCCATGTGCTCAAGTTGATTGGGTATGTAGAGAAATTTGCTGGACTGGGATTTCCCCTGGGTCAAGAGTTGACCAGAAATGTGATTGTACAGTCACTACCATAATCATACAACCAGATTGCATGAACTACAACATGAATAATTTTGACAAGTCATTGTCAAAATTGCTTGTCATGTTGAGGACAACTGAAGCATAGATGCATAAGGACAAACCTAAATCTATGATGATTGGTAGAGGGAAGTCCAAGGGAAAAGGAAAAGCTAAGAATTATTCTAAAGATACCCAAAAACCAAAGTCTATTGCACTGAAAGCTAAGGGAGGAGTGAATAAGGAATGGAAGTGCCCCCACTGCAACCAGCATGTACACTAGAAAAGGAACTATCCTCTTTACATAGAGGAACTTATGAAGAAGGAGATATATATCTCCACTTCAAGACCCAAGAAGAAGTAAGATGGAACTGCATGGAGCAAGGGTTGCTTCCAGTACAGTTGGAACTTGTCATTCATGGGCATGTAATAGAATTATTGAATTTCCATTATGTAACTGCCATTAATAAAAACATCATGTATCTTATACTAACATGAATATTATGAATAAATTGATGTTTCATTTTGAAAGATAGGATCTTATATGGCAGTTCCATATATCTCATATTCTATTCTTGATAGTTGTAGAGACAAAAATGTGTAACACATATATTGAATGACTCGATGACTCAAACAATGAATACCTATAGCATTGTCATCTAGAGCACATAAATGAAAATTGAATTTCTAGAATCCATGAATATGGCTGTCTACACTCTTTTGTTTATTGTACCAATAGATACATGCAAGTCTTGTATATTAAGCAATATGAAAAATGCACCTTTCACTAGATTTAGTAGGAGAGAGAGTATTATATTAGGACTCATACATACTGATGTATATATACCTTTTAAAATAAATTCTATAGGTGGTTAATAGCACCTCATTAATTTTGTTGATGTTCTCAGTAGATATGGTAGATTGTAATTAATGAAATACAAGTTAAATCTCTTGAAGTGTTTAAAGAGATCATGAATGAAGTATATAACCCACTTGGTATAAGTATTAAAATACTTTGATATGATGGATGTGGAATATCTTAACCAAGAGTTTGAGGACCTTCTAGGAGGTGATGATAGTGTATCATGATGAAATCCACCTAAAACACAATAATAATGTATCATGATAGTGTATCAAAAAGAAGGAATCACACTCAGTTAGTCATGGTGTGATTATCCATACATCTAGCTAATCTTCCAATTTCCTTTTGGGCACATTCTTTACAATATAACAATGTACTATCTAAAATGGTTCAAAAGACACCATATGAGATATGGCATGGTAGGTGTCCTAATATGTCTTTTATAAGTATTAGGATTGAAATCTTAGAAAATAGTTTCTTGAGAAGTTTTTTTCACAAACTACAAAAATGTTATTTTTTTGAATACTACTTTATATTCCAATCTAACAACAAAAGGGTTTTTGTTGACAGGACGGCTGTATTCTAAAAGAAAATTTAATATCAAAGGGATCTGTGGGAGAAAATTCAAACTCAATAGTTTAAGATCAACAAGAAAACATTGAACCTAAAGAGGTACATCAGGAACAAGTATAATTACAAATTGTTGTGGAATCTCAAGTTCATTATGTAATATAAAACCTCATAGATCTAGCAGGACACACCTTGAGCTTGATGGAATATGATATCTTATAACTCAGAAAGGAAGTGAGTTGGTCATAGATGATGAGACAACAACCTACCTAGAAGATACTGAGGGACTAGAGTTCGAGAAATCGCTTGAGACCATGAGATCCAAGATGGAGTCCATGTACTCCAACAAGGTATGACTTGGGTGGATCCACCTGAAGGAGTGAAACTGATAGGGTGCAAGTGGGCCTTTAAGAAGAAGACCGACATGGATGGTAATGTACAAACCTATAAGGTAATAATGATTGAAACAAATTTCAAACAAGTTCAAATTGTTGAACGTGACAAAATCTTTTCACAAATTGCCATGGTTAAATCCATCATGATCATGCTTGCAACTGCAGCTTAGTATGACTATGAGATTTGTCAAAATGGATGTTAAAACCACATTTCTTAATAAGAATAATGTAGAGGATGTGTGTGACAGAACCTAAAAGTTTTTATAAACCCAATTATTGAAAATAAAGTCTATAAGATATAAAGGTCAATCTACAGATTGAAGCAAGCATCTCAAAGCTAGAATATTTGATTTGACAAGATAGTCAAAGAGTTTGACTTCAGTCAAAATGAAGAAGCAAATTGCGTTTACAAAAGATTTAGTGGGATCATATTTATATTCCACATAATGATGGGGAATGTCATCTTTATACTATAGACGTTAAAAACCTGGCTAAGAAGTACCTTTTCAGTGAAATATTTTAGACAAAGCATCCTATGTGATCGGAATTGAGATATATAGAGATAGATCTAAAAAGCTTCTTAGCATAATAAAGAGCACAAACATTGGCAAGATGCTGAAGAGGTTCAACATAGAGTACTCAATGAAAGAAAAATGTGTCCATGTCTCATGGAATTAGTCTTTCAAGATCTAATATCCCATTTCTTATAAAGAACATGAATACTAAGTAAGATGCCAATTGCATTCACAATGTTATGTACTCATCTCATTGCCTCATATGTATTGAACATAACAAGTGGATATAGGTCAGATCCCAATGAAAGTCACTAGAATAACTTAAAGAACATCCTCAAATACTTGAAAAACACTAATTGATTAGTTCCTTGATTATGGTAATAATGAAGAGTTGGGTGTAAAAGGTTAGACTGATGCAATCTTCCAAAGTGAAAATGAAGATCTATGATCACAATATATAAAATTGTTTTCCCTTAAGATAGAATTTTCAAGATGGAAAAGATGCGAGAAAGACACGATTGTTTAATTCCACAATATAAGTTGAGTACCTTGTTGTTTTGAAAATAGGATAGGATACTATACGGATCTAGAAGTTCATTTGGATTAATTTATGGGAGAGGCATGGAGGCTATTTTATGTGTTGCAGTGGAGGCTATTGCCATCCACTAGAAAGATGTGTCAATCGTCGTTCATAGTGTTGCAACAAGAGGCTGCTACTGACAACTATAAAAAAGCACACCTCTAAAAGGGTAGTCACTGAACTTGGTCCAAGACTAGGTTTATGTCTTGTAACCTTTCTTTACAATCCATAGTTGTTGACATTATCCAATGATCTAGGGGAATATGGCAAGAAATTTTTTATTTTTGTTGCCATCTATGTTGCCATATTTCCCTAAGCAATTTCCATCACTAAGAAGGACAATAGTTGTATCTTGATTGCTACTACAAGGACAATCTTGTCACTGCACTACATTGAGTTTGGATCTAGCGCAATAGGTACAAGATTGATATCAAGTTAGATGTATCTTTTTGTTGGACAAATTGAGCACACTAAGCTATACTTTGTTTGTCATTGATTACCCTATGTTTTCTGCTTATGAAAGATCCATGGCTTAGGTATTTTCCCTTAGAATTGTTTTGTTATTCTGTTGATCCCTTTCATCATAACCCTATAATGATACCAGGGCTAGATTATATGCTTTCTCATTAATTTTGGGTTTTTATCCATAGTTGTTGTCCTTGAACAACTTGTGCAATGTGTGTCCATGATAATAACCTTTATCATGTATGTTATAGTAAATGTATATTACATAAACCAAAGTGATCCATTTGAAATTGATTTTGTTTTGTGGATGACAATATGTAAATTAGACCATTTTTAGTGTGTATGATGTCTAAAAATGTAATCGTGGTTTTTAATGATGATCCAATACTTGTGACTTTTTATGGCCTATGTGCGATACCATATTTTCTAAATTATCCATGGAATTAGTTTATGCAATTACAATAGGATGATGCAATGCATCATTAGTGGACCATTGGTGGAGATGAGGACTTGACCATTAGAATAAATCAATGAGGAAGGTCCTTAGAGAACCGGAGATGTATACATAGAAGTGACTCCATAAACAAACCTGATATTTCCAAACAATGTTTTCTACTAGTTGAATGGTTCACCAAGTGATCAACTGGAAACCCTGACAAGTTAGTCTAGGGTTTTCAAGATATGTATTGTGTTTGATGTTTGGCCACAATGCTTGGTGTCTAAAGTAATTGTTCTAGTGTCATATCTTTTTCATCATTGTGATGAATATTATAGTATATGATACATATAATTATGTTTAATGTAATGGTGATTCTATAGTATATTAATTTAAGATGCATGCCTTCCATTATGAACACACATGAAACCTCAATTGACTATGTTTGGGTATGCCAAATTGAGGTGAGATATCTATCTTGGGGAAGTGTAATAATCAATATGTGGGACTACCAAAGCATGGTTCATATATTATTGTGCTGGCCTTTAGAATGAACTTAACTAGGTGATATTAATAGGGTTTAGAACCTTGAGGAATAAATATGACATGTATCTTATAAGATAAATGATTGAAAAAGAGTTGTGCAAGCATCTATCCAATATTTACCTTGGATACAATGGCTAATTATTAACTAAATAGTCTAGTTGTGGGTTATCATGCAAAACTAACACATGACATAATGGAATATGGATCTCTCCTGATAAGAATATTTCTTGTTGTAAAATTTATGAATTAATAGTGAGGGGTATAAATTTGAATTATATACTGGGAGTGTTGCTAGTTAAATACCAAATTAACATTGACAAAATAATTTTCAAATCAAATGTGACTCGTACAACTAATTTCTTGTAGATAAATGGTAAATATGTATAACAATTTCTAAGTGAGAATAGCTATCACGATTGGTATATGGCAATGATTTTTTTACAACCATGAGCATAATCGTTATGTCCTAGAATCTCCATTACCAAAACAATTAGCTTTAAATGTTCTTAGGGAAGAAATGGAGGCTTATCGTAATTATATCGATGTTATATTGATATTAAGTTCCTCACTTTGTGCTTCATGAATCATGCTCTTTAGAAAAGACACACCAACATGGATGCTCCAGAGACGACCACACATCTAAGAACCATGTTCCAAGAGCAAGAAAGACAAGAGCTCTATGATATCTTAAAGGCCTTGTTTAAGTGCAACATGATTGAAGGTGATCCAGTTGGGCCTCAAGTACCCAAGTTGATAGTGTTTGTGGAAAGCCTAGAAATACTATGATTTCCTTCATGCCAAGATTTGACCACTAAAATAATCTTGTAGGCGTTGTCGAAATATTACAAGTAGTTTTTTGTGAACTACAACTGAAAATTATTTTTGGCAATTGTCAGAGTTGTTGCACATGTTAAATATAGTTGAGGCTCAGTTGAAGAAACATAACACAAAGTATGTGTTGTTGTCAATAAAGGAAAAGGTGAGTCCAATGGAAATGGCTAAGCTAAGAAAAAAAATATGATGTTGGCCAAAAGCCAACATTTTTTGCACTTAAAGGTAGAGGGAAAGCATGAAGGGAAGGCAATTTTCAAGATGATGGACACTGGAAAAGAAATTTCCCTCTCTACACTGAAGAATTAAAGAAGAATAAGTAGGGGATAAGGATATCCACTTCAGATTTATATGCAATAGAGATAAACTTATCTACTTATTCCTCATATGTATTGGATACCGCATGAGTATCTCATGTATCTACAATGATAGGAAATGATTCTTCTTCATTCTAACTTTAGATCTATAAATGTTAAATTCGTTTGTTTGTAAGAAATCAATTTTTATATGATATTTTTGCCATGATTTTGGTTCATTGAACTTAAAGTGAGTGAAAATTATCCTTTAGACATGATTGTCATAGATCTAATCCAAAACAATTAACACGCTTGTATCTTCTTCTAGTTTATCTATTTTTAACTGAATGATCCCTAATTCATATATTTAAGGCATATATGATCTAACTAAATAAAAAAATTGATTGTGGATGAATGATTTTAGTTCTGTAATGTTTGTACATAAATTGTATGAGTTTTAAACCCAATATATCATAGAGGAATGGGTTCTTCCAGACTTCTCCTAATTCATCAGTAGTGAAACACATGCTACAGTGTGCTATTAGATAGCTTGATTCCTTTTAGTTATAAATCAGGGATGATAAAGTGCATATCCCTTCCAATGTTATTTACTTGATGATCAACTCAACTAGTTCAAGTTGTTAAAAAATCTGAATACCAATAGTGTATTGCAATTCAATTAGATCAGATCATATATATTTAGTATGGAAGTTTTGTAGTATCTTTGTGACACAGATCAATTCAATATATTCTTACATGTCCATATTTTTAAGTTCAAGTGAAAAACATTGTTGAGAATTGACATTAATTGTATTATTCTTTAGAGAACTAGGAATACATAGAATTGTTCAATATTATTTTCTATGATGAAATATAGTGTTGAATATAGAAAGAAAAAGGAATGATTAAATTACAGGCTAAAGATAAGAAAAAGGCTAGTAGATCATTGTTTAGTGAAACTAAATGATCAATTTGACTTTTAGATGTCCCAAACACCATAAATTCCCTACGAAGGTTTGAATCATAGTGAAGGAAATTTCTTACCCACTGGTAGTGTCTCGGAGAGGAAATTGGAGCATTTTGGTGGGGCATGAGGGGTGAAATCCAGAGTGGATGACCTCTTGATTAATAGTAGGGGTATCCAACATGAGTTAGAGATCTTAGTGTTACCCAATTTAGTTACTACTAAGTGAGTCAACTCCTGTAAAATCGTTAGAGTAGATAGTATTATCTAAAGTGTTTTTTAGTCTATGCCTGAGTACCCATGTTTAAAGGGGGAGTCTAGTTATTTCAGCCAGATATTTAACTATCAAGACCCTCTGCAGACTTGGTATCTAGTTAACAAACTTGGAGTATCAAGTCTACTCTAAGTCTTTTCATGTTAGACTGTATCTAGTTGTAATCTTTTCACATATTATGGCACAAATCATGTGGATCTAGGGTATTAATAAACTAATTAAAAAATTAAGAAGTCAGATCCATGAATGAGTTGTTAAGTATAGAACTTTAGAAATGTATTGTTTGGTTTTCTCATTATTTAGTATGTTGATTAATTTTACATTATTGCTCATCCATTTCAACATTTAATTGCTTGTTTATGTCTTCTTAAGTTCCTATATACTTAATAAAGAATTGCATATTATCTGGTCTTTTTTGTGAATTTCCATTCACTAAGCCAGTAGCTCACACTCTACTAAACAAAATTTTAAGTAACATTGCTGATATTTGAAACATTGGTTTTTTTAGATTAATCTTGCAATAGAGGATGTTAGTGGTGTTATGAGGTAAATGTAGTCAGTCTCAGTCAACGTGTACCTAGGTCCTTGCATAGAAAGAGTTGTAAATGATATTATAAAATATTATATCTTTACTACTAGAATATATATATAGTTATCATGAGTTGTGTACTTTTTTTTTGCAGAGAACGACTAACAACAATCAACTAGAGCCACTAACAGTGACCCAGAACAAGCCTAAATCCTTGAGGTATGTAGATAAAAGGAAGTTCGGGCAGGTGTCCCAGCAGCCATCCCAGTCAGGTTGCTTGAGGTGTCTTTTGGCCAGCTGATCTGCGAGCTTGTTCTGGTCTTGATGCCTATATATGATCCTGGATGAGCAAGCTTGGAGAGCATCCATGATAGCTTGGGTAAGAAGCTTATATTTGAGAGGATGTTGTTTCTTGCTTTCAACCCATTCAACTGCATTGCTTGAGTCAGTTACCACAAGGAATTGTGAGAAATTCTGGCGTTTGGCGAAGTTGATACCTTCAAGTATGGCTCGCAGCTCCCCATCCATCAGATCGGTGCCTTGTTGTTTAGTTGCGCTGGCTGAAAGCCAGTGGCCTGAAGCATCTCTCAGAATTGTGCAGGTGGCCTTGAAGCCTTTGTTAGAATCCACTGCGGTGTCCACATGAACAACAGCCGAAGGAGTGCCCATTTCCATGGAGAGTGGCGACATAGGGGTGTCATGGTGTTTTACCTTGGGAGGTGAGCAGAAAGCCGCCTCTGCACTGGTGAGACTCGTTCTGGAGTTTAGAGCTATGATTTCTAGAGTAGAACGTTGGTCCTCGAAAATGAATTGGTTCTGAGACCTCCATAGCCACCAGCATGTTATGCTGAAGAAAGCCTTCCACTCGTTCATCTGGAATGAGTTTGTGAGGTTGTATTCCATCCACCCCTCCGTCATCTACTTTTGAAAGAAAGAAATAGCAGAAGGTGGTATCATGTGCTTCCAGGTGCGGGATGTAACCGGGCAATCTCTCAAGGCATGGAGCATTGTTTCCTCCTATAGTTGGCATCGAGGGCAGCGTGGGTCCTCCGTTAGCCTCCACCTATGCCTCATAGAGTTTGTATAGAGACGATTGTGAAAGATAAGACACCTCGTAGTTTTCATGCGCTTCTGAATAGAGAGCTTCCACAATGTGCGTAAACACTTAGAGTATTCCCCATTGTGCAGGCATGTCATACGATCATAGGTCGAGCTTGTCGTGAATTCCCCATCAGAGGAGAGAAGACAGATTCTTCCATCATCACCCAAGTCCAACTTAGGCGTAGGCATGCTGAAAATCTCATTTGTAGAATCATTTGTGAACCAAGCTTGAAGAAAGTCCTTGTCCCAGTTCCCATCGTCTAGGACTAGACTGGAGACCTTCAGATCTTTAATATCATCAGGTATATGGAGACCAGGTTGCAATAATGGGGTTAATCCCTCGCCTATCCACGCGTCTGACCAGACGTTGGTTTGCAGCCCCGACAAAGGGATCAGTCGCGAGTTCGCCCAGATAAAAGGAAATGTGGAGTTGATGCTTCTCCATGTGTGCGAGCCTGAAGAGGAGCTGATACGGTGCCTAGAGTATTTGGCCTTCATAAGGCTCACCCAAGGATTAGTACGAATGTACTTTTAAATAAAAAGGATTAGTACGAATGCTTTAATTTGTATATTTAATATTGATTTTGTTTTAGAGGAAATTAGATTGTGTACCGATGCTAAATCAGTTAATGTGATTAAATGTTTCATATACAAGAATTCTTAAATTAGCAAAAGATAATAACCAAGAGTGATGTTTGTATTTTGCTTAGTCACCAATTTATGCCCTAATCTCATGATGAGTAGTTAATGTGAGATGTGAATGCAACAAAATTAAAAGTTTATCTTAATGGATATTAAATCATATGAACAAGGTGCACATAATCCCATCCCTCGTCAACACCCCTTCTTCTGTCTTCTTACCCTTATCCACCAAAAATCATTATAAAGAAATAAATGTACCAAGCCATATGTTCGGTGAGGCAACCCCCCCTTTATTTTCATACATATATACTTGACAAAATATTATGTAAATATTTCGTTAATTTATTAATGAATTATTAAAAATATATGGCTAACTTTATTTTATTATGTTGTGACTCCATATGATATATCATAGAGCAAAACTTGTGAGTAAATGCTTTTTATGAATGTTTTAGAAAAACTAATTTATGATGACTATAATACCTCCCATAATGTGGATTAATAAGAAAAAATGTTTTATAATCTAATGTATTGTTTACTAATATTTTTGGTTTACATTTTTATTAAGTGTTAGGAGGTAATGCATCTTACTGTAAAACCATGAGATCAAAATGAGATTGTTTGGTGGATAACAAAAGTAATCAATATAATATGTTTTGATTATGAGTAGGTCATATGGCTTTTTTTCTAGAGACCAACGTTAGGTTGATTCCTCAAGACATCCTTTTATTTCAAGAGTCTACTAGCCACTATGGTGGAGGGAACGTTGATGAGGTCATTTTTTAACATCCCTCTACTCCTCCCATGTGTAACCTACCATTTTAAAACTTAGTTATGTTGTATTCCTAGCCACATTTTTCATGTATTTCAGAATCTCCCAGCCACTTTTAATCCCATATTGCTCACTTATAAAATGAAAGGGATCCACTTATTTTCGAGTAGTAACCAAAAGCTTATGGGACTTTTTTGGGGCATTGGAATTTACAAATGATTGAGTTTTTGTGTATTGGGCTTTGGTGAAGTAAAATACACACACACACTCTCGCAGACGCTCCTCGCCTTACATCTCCATTCCATGACACCCCATGTCAAGCCCCGCCTTGCCTTGCTTGATTCAGTGTGATGTGTTGTGTTGATTGCCTATGATTTGATAAAGAAAAATTCCTTTTTTTGGTTAAGTGACATCGTAATTGTTGTCATTTGGAGTCTTAAAGGCACACAACTTCCCATTCCCTTAATTTCCTTGAAAAAGAAATTTTGTTGAGCCTCCCAAATAATGTTACTTGTATTTGAACATATCCTACCCTTTTTCCAATCCATGTTCATTAGTTGGTTGAGTCTCCTCAGTTATGTTTAGGTGTTCCCAAGGAACCATGCATTTTGTGAATCTAGTACCAATTATTACTCAAGGAAAAAATGGCTAATTTGATGCATGTTCTGTTTTCTACATCCATATATACAGTAGACATATTTCAGACATTTCTAACATAGTAGAAACACCTAAGAACATTTAGAGAGATTATGTGTGTGAATTGCTCTCTACTAGCTATTTTTGTGTGCTATTACTCCTGGTGTGTGTGGTCTCCCCCACATTGCCATAACACACTATATCACCATCTTATCTAGCTCATTTCATCCTTCTTCTCCACCCATTTTTACCCACTATTGTGCATATAAACATTATTTTTTGATGTTCTTTCTCAGTGACATTTGAGGTCCAATAAACTATTTGACACTTACCATTTCCTAAAACTATGAGACAGTACCAAGAGCTGGGGGTGATTGAAAATTCAGAGGTAAGATGTTGATCAATATCATGCACATGAGAAGTGGATTGTGTCTTCACAATGGTGATCATCATGACATGCTTTCATTCTAGGATCTTGTAAACTCTAAAATATTTATTATTTATCCTTGATCGGATTAATATGTTACCTTTTGTAGAAAAAGACATGCTAAACAATAACTTGAAATAGAAATATACCCAACATTAGTGAAGACAAAATCACATTTCTAATTACTCTAGTGTTTGTTAATTTAATTCTTTTATGTTTTCCATAACATGTATCCTAGAACCATGATTACCATGGAAGACATAGTTAGTCGTAGGCCAGAAAAATTCATGGGGTTGCATTTTGAACACTGGAAACAAATATGATATTTTGGATAACTTCCTTAATCTTAGTTTCTTCTATCACAACACCTCATGAACGTGAACCCTTTATTATTTCCATTCCACATTCTTTTTATACCATGATTGCAAACTATATTGATCCCTCTTCTCCATCTGATTTTCATGTCAAGTTACCCAACAAAAATACATTATCTTTGTGATCGTAGGATCTCGTCCACTCTATATGATGAGATTTATGAGATCTACCACAAGGTACATTCTTCCATTGAGCATTGCCAATCCTTGGACAACAAGGTTGGAATCCAAGATGTTGATCTAGAACAATATACTTTCATTTGATGGTGTGAATACAAAATGGTGGATAATAAGTTTATTTCAATCAAAGTACTTGAATACTAAAATCTTATCTCATAATTTATATCCAGTGGTTATAAGCATGAGGAGAATGTATAAGTGGAAACCCTGATTGAAAAGTTCCCTTCATCTTTGAAGGATTTATCCAAGATTCTTCATCATGGGCGTGATGGTTCAACCATGTCCTCCATAGTGAAATCCATTTAAACTAATTTTAATCAAAAAAAGAATGTTAAGGTAAGTACCTCCATCAACCTAGTAGATGATGTCAACCCCAAGAAGAAATAAAACAAGTTCAATCCTAGGTCCAAGTAGTCATTCAAGAAATTCAAGAAGACAGGTCAGAGTAAGAAATCTAATTTTGGGGCTCAGTTCCTTTGTAATGTATTTGTCAAGCCTGATCATCTTGCCAATATTTTTAGGGACCGTAAGGGTCAAAGGAAGAAAACTCACTAGGCCCCTAAGAATGAAGAAGTGAACATGATCAATGTGGAGGTTGATGCATCTTCTTCATAATGGTTAGATACCACCAATTCTCTTGTTCTTAGTATAAACCATTCTTCTAATGATAATTGGTGTATGGAATATGGAGTAGTGTTCCACATTTGTGATCATTGTTCTAAACTTTCTACCTATCACGTAGACAACATTCAGGTGATCTCTTAGGGTGACAATGTATCCATGAAGAAGATTGTAGGATATGGATGTGTGTATCTAAAGCTCACATCTGGGAAAGTCCTTAGACTGCAAATTGTTTTACATGTTCCTAGTTTTAAGAAAAAATAGATAGTAATGTCTTAGTCATATCATCGCGTTATACTCTTTTTTATCAAGGGAATGAGGTTGTAGTTTTTAAATTTTGTTCTTACATAGGTGTTGGGTACAGTTGTGGTGGTTTAGTTAAGCTTGGGGTCTCTTCCTGTAATGGGTATCTCATATTAATGAAAATTTCTTTAGTACCCTTTCTAATTCTATATCTTGTGATGTTTAGCATGCTCATTAAGGACATGTGAATAGGAATATTGTAAATCATGAGTCACATGGACTTGATTACTAATACTCATATCTCTAATGATGTTAGATGCCAAATATGTGTTCAAGCTAAATCAGCTAAGACACCCTTTAGATAAATAGATCTTTGATTGAGATTATTCATAACAATATATGTGATCTAATAATATTCTAACTCATGAAGGAATGTGTTTCTTTGTGACATTTATTGATATTTTCCAAATATTATTGCATTTACTTGTTGAAACCTAAAATTGAGAAAATGGAAAATATTATAATATATAAGTCACCAGTAGAGAACCAAACCAAGAAGAACCTTCAGAGTATTAGCACTACAAAAAAAATGGTCTTTAACTATAAAAAAAATTTGTAGCGAAAACCCCATATTTTGTAGTTAAAGGATTTACCTACATATTTCTTTACATATACAAATTGTAGTTTATGCTCGTATAGCTAAAGACTTTAACTATATTTTAAAAATATGTAGTTAGATAATACATTCACTACAAATTCATATGTAATCAGAAGCGTAGCTAGATATTGTCCTTACATATTTAAATGTAAGTGTAATTATAGCTAAATGTATGACTACGATTGAATTTGCAGTCAGTATGTAGCAAAACCATGAAGTTAATGCATTTTATATGTATTTAATGTGTAGGGAAAGGCAGCAATTACTACATACATATACATAGTTGATTATGCATCTAGCTACATATGTAGTGCCATTTAGTACACATACATATATGCATTGTTCGACTATATATATATATATATATATATATATATATAGTACACAAATTTTTTTAGTAACAACATTGTAGTAGTTAAAGCAAGTTATGCTCGTTATGCCAACAATCTTACTTTCATTTATAATGAAGCGTCGAATGTACATGGGGAGGACGTATACCTTGCCCCTATTACACAATGTGTACAAAGAAAGGGATATACATATATCAATGATTCAGTGGTCTACTAACATCTTTGCGAAAGAGTTGTGGCTTTCTCGGCCAGTTTTAGCATCCTTATTGTCTTCTTCTTTTGTTCGATGAGTTGGTGATAGCTTGGGCTCTTGTTGTTGTTGCACCATCATGAAGAAGAGCATGTGTTGGATTGAAAATTATAAACAAGACAATCTTGACTTGGTTGAGCAGGGTTGCCCTTTTACGAAGATGTTCTTTCTCATAGCTTAGAATCAATTATTTCAGCTTCTTATCACAGTTGAGCAGGGTTAGCACCAGATTGCAAAGTCATTTCTTATAAACATGCGCAAACCAAGCTCTCAACTCCTCATCTTTATAAGCTATTGTTTCTTGTCCTACTCTTTGCTGAGATACTGATTAATATCAAGTTAGCTGCTAAGAAACTATTAATATACAAAAAATAGGAGTATCAAACTAGTAATTTAGGAGTATCAAACTATTAATGTATCAAACTGCATTGGACCCTATAAATTGATAATTGGGCAAGTCATACAGCTTAAAGTGGAACCACAAAACCAACCTCTTAAGCACACTTTAAAGCTAAACACAGAAAGGCCAACATACAGATCTCCAGTAGAAATAAGAACAAAAAGTATGCATAATATTAATGTATTACTGTTTCCCAAGAAGACTTGATGCAAGGAAGAAGTTCACACTCTTTCTAAGTGGGTTTAGGTATGCATAAATTGCAACTAAATTGACAAAGGTAACAAAAACGAGGAAGCTTAAAATTCATAACATATTTGGTTCGTCCCATGGAATGATCTTATAAAGAGAAATTGAGTTCCATGCCTAAAACAATATAGGTTATTTGTGCTAGTAGAAACCTGACCTTAGTAGCCTAAATATTTGTACTATCCCCTAGGTGAGACCATAGAAAAAAGCACCAACAAGCTGTGTTGACTGTGAAGTACAGTACACTACTGACTGTGGAGTATAATACAATGTTGACTGTGCAATATAGTAACTGTTAGAGGCCTAAATAACCAACTACAATGTGATCTTAGGAACCCCATTTGGTAATCTACATTACATCTAAAGTTAAAACACTTTTTATGGCAATAAATCAAACCAGCTACCCAAGAAGAGCAACCTTATTACCAGGCAGGTTATACTTTGGAGTTATACACCATATGTAACAGGGAGTCACAGACCACCTCCCATGGCCTGCTATAATGCACACACACTTCTGCCATTTGTTCCTCCTCCCCTATAAAATATGTCCTCAGTGGTGCCCCATGTTCTAACTTTACAACCCTAATGAGCTAGATCATAAATGTGATATTGACACTACTATCTCATTTGCAGCCAATATCCTTGCTTCTTAAATATACAGGAATCCAATGATCTTCATACAAGTTTCTGTACTACAGATCACCACAGTTCATAGGCCGCGACAGTGGGCATACATCTCCTTAGAGGGTCAAATTCACAATAGAGCATAGATTGCTCCATATCTACCAGGATTTCCTCTTCTTATACACCACCTGTTGTGGGATACAAAAATCCTGATGTTGAAGCTGCCTTTCTAGCTAATAACAAGACTAGTGTGTCTGCAATATTCAGGAATCACCAAGGAATCACAATGTCTGATAACAAGACTAGTCACACATCTTACCAAGAAATGTAGTATGTTTTGTAAGATAACATTCTTTGTTTTGGGAGACGAATATAGTCCACATTGGTCAACCATTGCATAGCCCCTTTCTTTCATAAGTAGGATGTTTGTTTTGCTGATAAAAGACATGTTGTCACATTTCTGAAGTAGAAGACTGATTTGATGGCCCATGTGATTTATAAATTTTGGAGGAAAGGGAAGTGGCACTAATGTTAATATGTAAGATTCTATAAAATACAAAACTCCACCAACCAAACTTATGGAGGTTGTAAACACTAAAAGTATAAGGAATCATCCCCATGATTTGGGTTGATAACATGAGTCGATGATGTCAAATGCAGGGTCTGAAATTCAGATTATTGTACTGATGTGGCTTCCTAGAATAGGTTGTTGTTTTAGATTTGTTAAATAAACTTCAGATTCTAGTACTTTTTTGGAGTATCCTATTTTTTTTCAAAATGTTGAGTTTATGATTACAAGCTTCCATTTTGGGAATGAATGCATATGAGCTCTGTTTTTCAGGATGTAAAGAGATCAATTTAATGGTTCTGCTGTTTGAGGTGGGTCTCTATGCTCAACTGCTAAGTCAATTTGATGCCGGATTAGTAGACAGTTGGCATATTTACTATTCTGATTGGATCATTAATTGCTCTTTTTGCTCATGAGAAACTGTTGTTCAGTTATCCTTAAGCTGATTTTCTGATTGCTTTTCCTCCTATGTGACTCAATTTCTAGTAGCCTATGATATTGATGAAGGAGTGATGTCATGAGTTGAGCGTGCTGAATGAACGGTCTGAATTTTAAGGTATTCTACTGATGTAGCTTCTATAATTTATCATTAGGTTCTTCTTTTAGTACTATCAGAATCAAAATTCAGATATCAATTCACCCTTTGAGGTTTCTATTTATAAGATGTTGAGTTGATGTTACAAGCTTCAAGATGACGTCTAATCATTTTTGGTGGCTTTTCCAAACGGATAAACTTTCCTTAGAATCTCCATGGCAGAAGTCCCTAGGTATTGATTTTGTACAAAATGCAATCATTCCCTAAGTTGCAATAAAAATTTCCAGTCAAAAATTATATTGTAGCATATTATAACCACTTTTATTATTCTATAGGACTAATACAATACACATAAATTGATTGTATGTAAGGCTTCTTGACAATAAACAACCATAGAAACTTCTAGGCTCCTTAAAGTGGATGCAGTTTGCTGAGTTTGATTGTCACTAACACATAGAAACTATGTGAAAATCGTACAGGAAAGTGGTTGAGTTTGTTTTTAAAGTTCATATGCATAACAAGCAAACTGTCATTGATAATTTGGACTTCAATCAATATTGAAATCCAAAAAAAAACTTCCATCACTTCACTATAAGCAAAAGACAAAATATTAAGCTAAAACATTAGACTAAAATGGGGTATAATCACCATAAGGGCATCCATTATATGTAGAAACCTACTCAAACACATTCCAGCAAACTCTAGTTTCTAATATGTTTATTGTCCAACTACGTAACAATTATAATAATATTATACATAATAGCCCTTTGAACAAATTTGTTAAGATAGACGGTCAATGAGAGTATAGTATGCAAATGGGAAGCATTTATGTATAGCAGTAGCTGGAAATCTGTTAGGAAAACTGACTCTCTAGTTACCTGTAGCATATTAAAGGCCCTTCAAATGACAGCGTCTCCTGACGAAGTGTGCTGGACCAAGTCCATTGCATGTATAGGGAAATCAAAGCATGGAAATCATTAGATAATAGACTACTGGAATCCAAGATAAGTAATATAATCATTAAAATAATGAGCAAGATCTTGAGAAAAATAAACCACTAGATTAGCTTATCATGTTGAGGATCTAACATCCTTATTAAATACGACTTTTAAGGATGAAGAAGAGCAACTTTTGTTATCATTTGATTCATTCATACAACAAATAAATAAGGAATATAGTAAACTAGTATGTCATTCACATTATTCAAGCTTATAATCAGGGAAGTTAGCATGCAACATTAATGATAGCTATATGTAGGAATTTCACACACGACTTCAAAGTTTTAAGGTGCCAACATTCATCTATAAAGAGAGCATTTTCAACACTCAAATATATATTTTCTACTATAGTGTGTGAATTTAAGGAAACAAAATGTTAAATAACACATTTAAGATAAAAAGATGTCAAGTTGAACAAATAACAAGATGTTGGGAGAGAATACCTCCTTGTATGGATACATTGGGTAGACATTGGTACACACACATGAGCAAAATGCAGAAGCTTGGTGTAATAATAGGTTCCTAACATCCTATAAAAAACACAACTAAGAAAACAGAGCAGAATAATGGAAACGAACACAGTAGACCTGTGACATAACAGAAGAAATTTGACATTAACTGTATAAAGTATAGCCAACAAAAGGTCCACTGCATACAAAGCACAAATACTTCTATATCATGTTTGCAGATTTATAGAAACCACCAGACAGAAAAACCATAGCCACTAGATTGAAAGATCCCTAAGGACAAATATCCGGATAGGATGGCTAACATGGTGACAAGAAAGCTATTAAGTAGGAGAATTAAGGTAAGAATGTAGTTGAGCAAAATGACAATACGAGCTTCATATGTCCTGTAAGATAGGCCATATATCACGCTGCAACACATACTGACCACCAGCCTACAGAATCAAAATATCATTTTACATTAAGTTGCGTGTTAACATAACCTCCAGACTGAAAGATATACAAGAACAAATGTCTAGATACTACACTATCAAAAAACTGTCCAGATACTCGAGTTTCAAACATAGAATTCAAAGGGAATATAGACAAGAAACCAAGAAGGATAATGTGGTGGCAAGAAAATTAACCAAACAATATACCAAAAGTACAAGTGTGTTGAGCAGTGAGGCAGTACCAGTTCCACTACTAGGCGGGTGACAAAACGATGTTGGATTTCACCCATGTCTACTTTGGACATGGTCTGAACACTAAACAATGTTGGATGTTCTCACCACTAAATCGGAAATGGCCTGGTATAGAAGAATATTGAATGTCTTCAACTTACAAACACATGTCAGACAAAATAAACTCAAAACAACAACTAGAACGTACAGCATGGAAACAACATTCTACACAAAAGAGGCAACAAAAGATTTCTCCACTACCAGCTAGAATATCCAACTATTGTTCAGCCATTGATCCTAACATAATAAGTTTCAGTCTTCACCAGTGTTATGTTAAAAAATAATAAATAGATGGACGAAATTTGTGTTCTTATTGGTATACAACCTTTCCCCATCAAGGTTCAATTCTTAGTTCTGTAACTGAATGAAATCTAGTTCCGTATGGAATTTTTAAATACATTAAAGTATGGAATTATGCAGATAGGTTGATCTACCCTTTCCTTAGATTTTGGATGGAGTAAGAAAACAATCTGGGTCCACGAGATGTCAAGAAACTTAGGAGCATCAAGCATTCAACATGGATCTACTCTCTAATATCAATCCATGTCAAACTCGGAAGTTATCATGTGAAGGAGGTTGAGCAAATGAGAATGAAAAGCTTTATGATTCCAATAGGAAGACTATATTATGCTGGGACCACATTATTGATACATTTAACAC
Source organism: Alisma plantago-aquatica (assembly GCA_963693085.1). Classification (NCBI taxonomy): domain Eukaryota; kingdom Viridiplantae; phylum Streptophyta; class Magnoliopsida; order Alismatales; family Alismataceae; genus Alisma; species Alisma plantago-aquatica. Next base: position 1,443,431,971 of record OY856410.1, on the reverse strand, counting down.
GAGAAAGCAATCCAAACATCGTTAAGAAATCAATGCAAAAAAAAAAACTTTTTCAGCTATATATAACATGAATATGTTGTTTTCTGAGCCTCTTACATCTTTTTGGAGGTTGCTGAAATCCACGGGGTCCACATTGGCTAGCTTCATCTACATGAATTGCAATAAAATCCCACTACAGTAATGTCAAATGATAACTCAAAAAATATCAAGAAGTTTTAATATATGCACCTTAACTTGATGCTCCAGTGACATAACATAGTTTATGATCTCATCGAGTCTTAAATTTTTCCCAGTCACCTTCCAAAGAATGTCCCAATGTTCAGTAAAATGTCGTAATGGCATTTTGGTATCTGTTGTCTGAGGATCTGGAACCTCAAAATTAGAAAGTGGCAGTGTGGTTAATAATGGCTTCTCTAAGAATTCTCTTTCTCAGTGGACGTCATTCTTCTTTGCTATCTGAAAATAAATATAAATTTATCTCAACATGTGGAATGGTATATTTTTGCATACTTAATGCATTTGTAAGGTATCAAAACTGTCAAAACCGAGAAGATTATTGAGTCTTATTGAAGAAACTTATGTTGCAATCAGATTTTAGAATAAACCAAAATATTGTCTAGCAAAGAACACCTAATTTCCTTGACTTGCAGCAGGGGAAAGGAAGACTTATCCATACAATTATAAGGTTTCCAGCACAAAACTCCTCATAGAAGTCAGCACCACCCATCTTCCATCCAAGAACAACTCTCAAGCAGCAAACTAAGAGCCAGACTACTGACCTTCATCGCCAGCCTCCCCTATTGTAGAACAATTTCCCATCCTCAAACCCACAATATTTGGCCAACCAAAGTAGACATAGTATACATCCTATTTTTGGTGTTTCTATATGTAAGTAAATTTATCTTAGAAATTGTTCCATAGTTTAAAAACTACTAACTCATTCCAGAACAGAACATCAAAGTTTATCTTGGTCACTTCTAAAGCAAATCTTGGTTGCATTTGTGTAACCCAATTGAAAATTGCAAAACAGAATGTTAGTAACAATTGTCCCTATTTAATGAAGCTAAAATGTAAAACATTGGTACAAGTATTCCTTGGTTCATAATTGAAATGGACAAAAAACATTCAGACTAAAATGAGAGTGCACCCACATATTACCCTTATAGAAAACGAAATGACTATAAGTCTCAAAAAATATTTTTCTTTCAAATGTTTCAACTTATTTACAATCATTTAGGATCTTGTTTATTTGTATTGTCAAGATGAAGTATGTTTACTAACTTTTACTCAGCTCAAACTCACATGCTCACACTTATTATGCTCATCGAAACTATGAACAGAACTATCTGCATTAGTGTTTCTCATATACAACTAACAACTAATTGTTTTGAAATAAGAGACTAAGCAACACATGTCAGCAAGACACAGAAACAACAAAAGGAAACCTGAATGAGTAGGGTTATTAATTACGACGGTGATCAACTGGGGTTCAAACTATTGTGCAATATGTATTTAGTGTGTTCCTCACTATTCTTGTAACAATGGCTGCATCTCTGGCATCAAGACCATTAAGTAGGTTCATCCATTAATATTATCAATGGGCTCTCTACATGTTCAACAACAATAGTTAGTTGCTTGCTTTATTCAGTAGATAGCCCATTTATACCAGGCATTCTACCTATCAGTTCACTCAATGAGTTGTTCTTTTCTTATTAGCTATCTCATGTTATGGGGTTGGCTTGGACAACTACTTGTATATATTTTTTCTTCTCCAATGGGCTACCCTATAGTGGACGTTCTACTATTGCTCCTTGGATAGTTGGATGTTTTCTGGTCTAGTCTAATTTCATGTTACATGATCTATGGCCATCTTCTTCTTATTGGGTGGGGTTTGGACAGGGATGAAGACCTTGGTTCAGAATATATCTCACTCTGTTTCATGATGATGATCTTGCATCTCAAGACAGGAGTGCCTCGGCCTGAAAGCTCCTTATAGGTTAGCCTTGAGGTTTGCTCTATGGTTGTTCAATGGAATGTTTCTATTGTAGTTTTTGGTTGTCGTGTACATGATATCTACCATGTTCATTTTTATGAAATGCCTAGAAAGAGTTGCAACAATCATTGGATCTCTACAATCGACTGGAACTCTCTACATTGGATTACAACTCTGTATTTCTTTGAATATGGCTCCATATATAACTAGATATGGTTCTCTACTATGGCTTAGGCAGCTTGTCTGTGAAGGGCCTTTGTACTATATTATGTGTACATCTTGTCCTTGTGTATAGCCGCTTCTTGCTTCTGATGTATAGTCCACCCTCCTCCCTTCTATCCTTTATACATGTACACAAATAGATTGGAAAATGTCATCAAGTTTGGGCCCAAAATACAACAAAGATGAAATAAGTACAGTGACTATGAAGATTCTCATACCCAGTCAATTTAGTGCCTAGACCAAGCTGATTAAACCAGCAACTAGTCTGATCTTCTACAAATAATAATTCAGCCAATAGGTTTTTTATGTTTTGATTGGCAATAAGATCAGTTACACCACAAAGATTTGTAGTATTAAAAACCCTGATATACTGCCCGTCTCAAATGTCTTTGATAAAGACACAATCAAATAATAAGTGCTTCACATTTTCACTATTTTTTACAGAGAATGCGTAAAATATAACACATTGTCATGGAAAAATCTTCATTTAGGAAATTAAAAGGATATGGAAGTAAAATTTCTTATGGAAAAAATGCTTCGATGTTCAGATCCATGCTTGATGACACATGCTAGCCTATATAAGGTACACCACATATTTAACTAGATTGTTCTGTAAAAGTTGGCATGCCTAAGAAGTTGTAGCTAAGAACAAAAGGATGACCTACATATCTAATAGTTTGGATGCATTTGTAGATATTAGGAGTTGGCAATTCAACATTAAAACATGATTCTCTAGTTACCTGTATAGATTCAAGGCTCCAAATAGAACCAATACTGAAAATTTGAAAGTTACCACCTCATTTAGAGAATCCAAAACTGAAGGAAGTAGATCTCAATCAGAATTTTTCAGAGAGTTCGACATCAGCTTTGTAGGATTCCCAATGAGTGCCACTAATGAAACCTTGGAGTCCACCACCATCATGAACTTTGATTAGGCCCTTCAATCTGAAAATCTGAGTCAAAATTCAAAACCAAAGATAACTAGAAGAGCAAAAAGAATGACCCAAGACAAATTGTTAATTGAAATGTCATGCCCAAGGAAAGAAGATCATGTATTCATAAATTGACTCTAGAAAGGAAATAATTAACTAACCAAGTAAATAAGTATTATACAGTTCCAACAAACCCAAAATGTGGAACATGTTGAATCATGTCCATATTGTCATCATAACACAGATAGTACCTAAAAGAAGCAACAGTTTGAAATAAAATGAGTGTGTGATAACCTAAGAAGCACGGACACGGACACCGATATGGACACGGACACGGATACGGACACGGGACATGGCAATTTTCAAAAATATAGGACACGGACACGACGTTGGACACGGATATATATATGCATATATACATACATATATTTACATTAATAGATACAGTTAAAGACATATATATGTAAAAAATTTGTTTGTAAACACAACAAGCTCCATAATTCTTAATGAAACAGAACACGTGAAACTGGAGAGCATAGGTACATCAAGATCAAAGATTACCTCAGGTGACACAAAACCTTATGGAGGAGAAGATTGGCTTGGAGGGGGGGGGGTTCTTATGCAGGTTGAGATATGTTCCTACGCTGAAAACAATAAGAGGAGGTGTTGGTTGCATAGTAGTAGTATCATCAGAAACACATTCACTAGTAATAGGCAGCGGAGAAGCAATAAGCTCAGAAAGAAGACTATCACCTTTAGTAGAGTAGTAGTGTGTACCCTCAAAAAAGACAACATCGCTGCTTATGAACCATCTCTTTGTAGTCGGACTATAGCATTTATACCCTTTTTGTGTACGAGAATACCCCAAAAAATGTATTTTTCAGCACGTTGAGATAGTTTATCATGAGTAGGACCAAGTACCTTTACAAAGCATGTAGAGCCAAATATGTGAGGAGGTACAGAAAACAAGGGTTTGTCATGATTCAGAATTTGTACATGTATTTTATTTCCAATCACAGAAGAAGGCATTTGATTTATTAGAAAGCAAGCAGTCAATATGGCTTCTGGCCAGAATAACCGAGGTACATTAGCATGCAACATAATAGTTCTTGCAACCTCTAGCAAGTGTCTATTCTTCCTTTCAACAATGCCATTCTACTGAGGTGTGTATGCACAAGAAGTCTGGTGTATAGTGCCAACTGATTTACACAATAACTCGACATCTTTTTGAACAAATTCAAGTGCATTATCAGTTCTAAAAATTTTAACAGGCATAGAGTATTGTGTTCTCACCTCAGCAAAAAAGAATTTAATTGTGGACAACACTTCAGATCAACTTTTCAAAAGAAATAACCAAGTGGCCCGAGAAAAATCATCAATAAATAGAATAAAATATTTGTTGCCAGATAGACTAGGGACATGACATGGACCCCATACATCAGCATGAACAAGATCAAACACATTTTTACTACTAATCTGAGAACGTTTAGGATAAACAGCCCTAGTCTGTTTGCCTAACTGACAAGATTCACATTGAAACACAGTTGTTCCTACATCAGATACAATATGGCACAGTTTCTCAGATGAAGGGTGTCTGTAATGACACTGTAAATCCAATACTGAAGAAGATAATGCAGAAGCCAGAGCCACATCGTTCACTCTTTTTAGATTGTCCAGGTAGTACAAGCCATCAGATCCTTCATGCCCCCCACCAATCTTCATCCTCGTGTGAAGGTCCTAAAAAACACATGAACCAGGTACTAAAGTCAGGCTACAGTTCAGGCTACGCAGAGTCTTGCTGACAGATAATAAATTCAGTGGAAAGTGAGGCACATAAAGAGCAGATTTTAACATGATATTAGATACAATGTCTCCAATCCCCAAAACAACAGACTTGGAGCCATCAACAAGCATAATAGACAAATTAGTAATCGGTCTAGATAAATTTTTAAACAATGACCGATTCCCAGAAATACGAGAAGATGTGCCTGAATCAATAACCCATTTTGTATTACCAGAACTAGAAGATGGTGCAGTGAGGAAGGCAATATCACAACCAGAGTACGTCGCAGCATGCGCTCCAGAGGTGGTGGTAGCAGACGATGAGCCAGTACGCTCAAGCAACAGACGCTCGACCTCAGCACGAATGAAGTCAGTAGTATAAGTACCTGAGGCATCAGGTTGGGTAGACATCTCATAAGATGTAGTAGCATCAGTGGCCGCATTGGCCCAAGCTGGTTTGTCGTATTTCTCCCAGCATTTATCTTCAACATGGTTAGACCGACCACAAAAGTTATAGAAGCGTTGGCCAGTCTGAGGGCGAGCAGCAGCAGTAGCAGGTCCAGAAGATGCTCCATGACCTGAAGAGTTCCTCCCCCTGCCAGCACCAAGGGGAGGGCGAGTGTCGTGAGAGCGACCGCGTCCACAGCCACGACCATGACCTGACATCGCAACCAAAGTAGTAGTATCACCCGTGTCAGTGGGTGTCTCAGATGACGATGCAGGCAAGCACTGTAGATGCTAAAAGGCACTCTGTAGAGTAGGTAGCGGATCAGTGGCTAGAATCTGATCCACTACCCCAGCAAAGGAATCAGGTAGTCCACAGAGAAACTAAACTACTTGCAACTCCTGGTGCTGACGTTGCATAGTAGCCAAATCAGTAGACAAGGGGTGGTAGGCTTCCAACTCCCACAATCCCTTGAAAGAAGAAAAGTAGTCTGTCAGGTCAGATCACGAGAAGCACAGGCAGCTAAGCTGCTTGTTGATATCGAACACTTTCTTGGGGTTCTAACTGTGTGAATAGGTACTAGCAAGTTGATCCCACATCTGCTTTGCCGTCTGCAGGTATAATAGTGTGACACTGATCTTGATCTCAATACTATTCAGAATCCATGTCATAACTGTAGAATCATCTTTTACCCAATCATCATAGGCTTTCACATCTTTTGAGTCGGCTGTTGCACCAGGCACGGGAGGTGGATCATGCGTCAAGTGAGACATCTTGCCCTGTGATTTGACATATATCTGCATGGAGCACACCCAATGCTGGTAGTTTCTCCCATCCAACTTTATAGTTGTAACCTGATGGAGCAGATCCTCGTGTGTAGACACCATGAGGTAGAAGCAGATCAACTCCAAGAGAAACAAGCAGGCAGCCGAAGGCAGAAACAGGCAGTAGAAGGCTGCCTACGTCCTCAGGTAGGCAGCAGTAGGCACAGATCTACAGATCGGAGGGACCCCTCACATACGGGTTACACCGAAGCGTAACAAGGAACCCGGTAACTCAACCAGTCATACGGGCAGGCAGGCAAAAAATAGAGCTGAAGGTTTTCTTCACAGAGAAATCAAATCACTAGATACCCACAGGCAGATCTGACCCGGAGATGCAGCGGCCCCGACGGCCTAGCTGCCCCGGTGGCTGTGCCAGCCTGGCGGCTAGCTGCCCTGGCGCAGCAGTAGCTGTCGGTGGCGGCAGCAGTGGGCTGCTGTCGGCAGGCGGCAACCTGTTGGGGGAAGAGAGGGGGCGGGCGGAAGAGAGGGGGCGAGTGGAAGGGAGGGAGGGAAGTGAGAGAGAAAGAAGGGTGGGAGGGTGGCGGCGCCGGGTTAGAGAGGACCTGGATCAGTCCTGCTCTGGTACCATGAAATAGAACACGTGAAACTGGAGAGCATAGGGTTACACAATGTGTGTACCCTTGTATATATAATAGAGGAACATTTACAGAGAGGTCCATATATAAAAGTAAATTAACAAAATATTAAATAAAGACACACATATATATATTAACACTTAACAACAAGCAGAAGCAACGATCACAATGATATTCACTTTATATTCACATTTGTATTCAAACCCACTATACATATGCAAAAAAATTAGCATACAAAATAATATATTAAAATCAAGAGGAAGAAGAGGGAATGAGTTCCTAGAAAGGGAAGGAAGTTGATTCTAATGGCTGCTCTAGGTGTTGGCAGCTCCAGCTACAAATGGTTGTCACAAAAGGCTGTTGCTTATGGTGGCTTTACCTCCTACTGTTTGCTGATACAAAGGCTGCTAGTAGAAGCTCCATCTCTTTATGGTGGTTGCTTGCAGAAACTTCAGGACCTAGATGCTACTTGCAGCAACTGTTGCTAGAAACAGTTTCATACGTTGTTTACATGAACAACAATTAGAGGGTGAGGGTAGTTGGTTACATCTCGAGGGAAGGGAGTTGGGGTTTGGTGAGGAGTTGGGGTTTGGTTGAGGAGTCTATGGATTGGGTCTTATTTTCTTTTTTCTTTTTAATTAGATCTTATGTGGGTTGGGTTGGTCGTGTCCAGTAAGCGTCCTAGGTGTGTTCACGCCGTGTCCAGCTTGCAAATAAAAAAAATGAAACTGGACACGCTGGAGGAGTGTCCGCTGCGTGTCCAAGGCATGTCCGAGTTGGACACGGACACGGCAACCTCCAGGAAGTGTCTGTGCTTCCTAGGTTATAACCTAGGAAGCACGGACACTTCAAAATAGGTTTCGTACCCGTGTTCAACACGTATTGGACACCCGTACTCTATGGACACGCTTAAATACGTATTGGACACTTCTCCAACCATGTCCAACATTTTTTTTGTTTTTTATAGGTGGACACGGCTTGGACATGGCCTGGACACGGCCAGGCCCATTTACAGCCCAAAACAGGCTTGCCTTTCCACTAACATAGTCACATAACTAGGCAGCTAAACATGTCTCAGATAGATCAAATCCAGCTCAGTTCGCAAGAGGGTGGCAGTTGTATTCTTGTTGTTCTTATCACGTATCTAAGTCCAGAGCATCAACAATTGTCTCCCTATTCTTGTTTTTATATAATCTCTCAACTCATTCATCTATTCTTGGGCTTGGGGCCTCCCTCTAGTTCTGGAAAACTGATTAACTGAGGGAAACTATCAACCTTTATCCATTGTTTCCTTATTCTATCAATATTTCTATGTTTATCACTTTCTTGAATATCCAGTTGTGTATTTATATTAATTGTTGTGTATCTAAATAAATTCCTTATAAACAGTCTCAAAATTTATATGACATCTACATTTACTGAGTATTAGGTATGGACTTAAAGACTCTTATGTATGTCTAATGGTCAATATTCCGAAATTCAGCAGCGTGGACATCATGGGACTGAATCCTTGAAGTCTATTCTTAGACTAGGCTATTGGAATTGCAAAAAATGCTTACTCTTTATTAAAATTTCCTATCTTTTTGTATTTTGATTCTTTTAGACTTCAAAATACACAACTTGAGTTCTTGGGGTTTCTTTACATCATTTCATATGAGTCTCATCATACACATTAAAATCTTGAAATTGAATTCCACCTTTTCATGTTTCCATCTCTCTTATTTAATCTATCGGTCTCTCCTCTTCTTTTTAATTTTTATATCTCGTCATGTTTTGGGTATTACACATTGAATACGAATGGAAGTAAAATTGTCTTTTTTTTAACTTGTATTTGACATAAAAATGAAAAGACCTCTTTTATGGATAATTCTACTTCAATATTTCAATGTTGTGGCTATACAATCCCCAATTGGTTTCATTTTTTAGCTTTATCTTAAATTAAGTTATATTGTCTAATTATCTATTTTTTTATTTCTTATGTCCGTATTACATATATAGTTTAATTTTAAAAAAATGTTGTGTCCATAGCCCTGTCTATGTCCTATGTTTTCCAAAATCGCCGTGTCTCGTGTCCGTGTCCACAGCCGTGTCTATGTCTGTGTCTGCTTATGTGCTTCCTTGGTTATAACTAGTTGATAGGATATAACATGTGGCACAAACGTGCACTTGAAGTGCATAACAAGATGATACTTTAACAACAATGGGAAAAAGAAAAGAGCTGCAAACACAAACCGAATAGAATATAACGAAAACCCATTTATTAACAAGAAGCAAATTTGCAACAAGGCATGAAATATCTCACAAGAGGTTCAAATAATTAATCATGGTGATTAGAGTTAGAGAATGTTATTCAACTAAGATAGAGCAACTAGAAATAGAATCGGTAACCAGTATATACATAGATGACATATACAATTATATGCATGAATCCAACATCAACCAAATTATATAGACATCATCATAGAAAACGTTACCAAACGGTTTGATATCATCACATAAACTGTTATGAGTGTGAACAGTTATGGTCCTATTACAGTTATATATGCTAGAATATGATGGTTGATGTACAAATTGATGAGAAAGCTGCACTTTCTGTAACTGAAGTAGAAACTGCTAAGGGATTCATTCTGAGCAGTATCTTGACCTACAGTACCAGAATTTGTGAAATAACTATCTAGCTATGATATGAGCTATCTAGATATTGGTAGGCGCTCATTTGATGATTATAGGTGAACGGAATTTTCAGAATGCAATGCATTCTGGTTGTTATAAATCTGAGTGAGGGAGTAAGAGGTTACGTTTGGCCAGTTGATGTTCCTCCTGGACCTAGGTATGTATTTTTATTGGCTTGAAGTAAAGAACAAGAGAAACTTGAGAAAGAGTATTCCCTATAAAAATAATAGATGTCTCACTCTTTATCTCAATGGATAAAGAAGTAGGAATTTCCAAAAAAAATGTCTTCCTATCTAATATGGTATTGCTGCCAGCATAGAAGCTCATTTTTGTCCAGTGCCACTGAATATTGTGTCACTACCAACACACAGCCAAGGACGGAGACAAACAACTACCAAAGAATATATGAAGGATAAGGACTTATACTGAGATGTGGGTAAAGATTTTTAAAAGGGGAGATCGATGTAACATTAAACTCTTACACTCAAGTTGCATGGTCGAAAGTAGGAGCAGCTTACTAGGTTCTGGATCAGGAGTAGCAATCACATTTCAATATGATCTGTGTAGTTGTGAACACTAATATTAAAATGCCTCCTACGAATCAACATACTCGGAAAAGAAAAGGCTAGTAAGTCTATTTGATGAGAGCAACAATATCATTATATCGGATGTTGACCTGTTGCTTAAAGGTGATTAGATCGAGGAGGTTTCACAGAATAGAATGAATGATCAAGTTAAGAAAATCTATCAAAAGGAGGTCAGAGAAAATACCCTTATCACCAACACTTGAATTCTCATGTCTTCCTACGAGTATCATTTTTTCTCAAAGATTCAGTTTGTTGGTTCTCCTTTGAGATATCTTTAGTTCTTGATGTGCATTCTCATTGTCAGTACTCATCCATAAGCAAACAACAATAATTCAGCAGCCAATATCATCATCATACGTCCAATCACAGTTCTAATATGTAGAAAAGAAACCTTTGTGTTTCATATCAATAGAGCACACACTTCTTTACATGGACAGGGAACTGTGGAAACACAATAAAGATTACGTGAGAGAAGAAGGAAGACCTGGTGTAAAACTTCTTCCTTGACTCACTATTTGGCATTTCGGCACACACGTTGTCCAAGACATGGAAATGATCACTAGATTCTTCACCTGATAATTAATCAAAGCAAAGAAACCCACAATAAATAAACCAGAAATGTATATGAAACAAATCAATCATTCTGGAAAGGTTATGTTGTATTCTGCAAACATAAATATATATAGATCACAGATAGGGGAAGCATCTGCTTAAAGAAAAAAAGAAATAATGATCAGTATACCAGGACAAACATTAATGGCAAGTCAATAGTAAGTCAATCCAAACTTGTATAGCATTTCAATACCCCAAAATTTTAGCAGTTGTTACTTAATATTGTGTAACTCTGTCCTAATGACCAGTATACCCAAATTATGTCAGCTACAACTTCCATGTCTTGTCACACGTCAATAGGTTTGCTAATACTATAGTTGCATTGTAGAAGGGCTTTTTTGTCCATCTAGAGGTGTTTATGAGCAACACACTCGACAATATTGAGTTATTGCGGGTCAAAACATGAAGAATCTACAGCCAAGCTTCAAACTGAGATATTACTCATGTTGAGACCACGCCTTCACTAACATGTGGACTGCGACATGTAAACACCGGAAGTCAAACTAAACAGTGAACAGTGTTGAAAGGCACCATACTATAGTCTGATTTGACTAGATCAATATTGATAAAGGACCCATTATTTATTGATCTGAATTGCAACATGCTATAGTATGTATTAGATAGATAATTCACCAGTTTTCTTAAGTTGTATCCTTGAATTGAATAATATTATGTGTAAAATAACTTCAGATCTTATGTGCTTCAGATTGATATATCCATTCAACATGAATAGTACTGCATAAAAGAGGCCAATGCAAACTTGTCCAGTCAGATTTGTGGACCGTATATATAATTACAACCACATTTGGACATGGTGTAAGCATGTAATTACAACCAGATTTGAACACTATTGTAGCCTGATTAATTCAGCTATTTAAGACTATGCATCAGTTTGATCTACTGGTCTAAATTTAATTCAAATGTATATTAGGGGTCCGATTGGCCCATTGTTGGCTTCTGATCTTCTTTCAGTTCAGTAAAAAGTAGAAACATGTGCAATTCACTGTGACATGCACCTCATCAGCAGCTATATTCCCATATAACCAAACAAATTCTAAAAGTGAATTTTCTCAAATCAAAGATTGTGAATACTAAATAGTATACCCACCATTAAGCCATGTCATTTGTTTCAACTTATCCAATTTGTTATATAGTAAATGAAATATTACCAATAGCTATTGAGTGCAACTATTTATAACAATTAGAAAGCATGATGGAGTGATACACTGCTGGACTCCAAAAAATCATCTTTGGAAGAATCAAATTGTTACTTGAGAAGAGGTACTGCGCCATCTAGATTAGCTCAAAATTCTCTAGATAGGTACCTTGAAGATATTTTAAAGGAAGATAACTAAGCTATTAACTGAAATGGACAAGGGATGGCTGAACTAAGATTCTAAAACAAAAATGTATGCAGTAATCTTAATTGATTTAGAGGGATTACTACCAACCTTGTGATAAAAAAAAAGAAACCTCAAATCCTGTAATATAATTTATACAATTGTAATGGAGGAACAATAACATACTCATAATATTGGCACCACATTAACGTAATAGAATATTGGCTTACACAAAAACACAACTTCCATTCCTATGCAACTCAAAAATGAACTAAATGATGTGGTTCTCTGTCTTCGACTATGATGCAACAATTCACAAATTTTCTTCTGTAGTTTCCACTTAGCATAGAAATACTCAGGAAACACGCATGAGATTTCCATTCCATTAGTCAGCTATATCATATTCAGAAGTTGTTTTAACATTATCTAAGGCTACTTTGGTTTACATGAGCTATTTTTCTTGATTGCACATTCTTTTTTAACATTAGTATAAAGTGATACTGCGTTTGTATACATTGAATCTCTCTCTCTGTAACATTCTATGGATCTGGTGTCATTGTCGATTCCGAATCAGAACTCAACCACGGGAGGTTAGTTACCATGATTTCATTAAAAAAAATTCTTGCATTTTATTTGTTTCTAATGTTGAATTCTGAACTTAGCATTCACTGGTTTCATTTGCAAGCACTACGGTCTCATTGGACTGAACAATTGTGGCATATTCACACTCATTCTGGCTATTAGCTGTAGAGAATTGCATATACCTAAGTATATGAATGTTTATCACCTAACATGTAAGACTGAAGCTTCTGACTTCTCTTCACTTGAGGATGTCATTAACTATGATGAGGAGAGGTTGAATTTGGACGAGGAAGATAAGTTGATGGCACAGGAGGTTTGTTCTTTTCCCCTACCTATTAGCAAGCACTTATCACTTAGAGGATCATTGTTTACAAAATAAAGCTTACACATGCTCTAGTTTTTGGACAAATTAGGATGATGGAGATAGGAAAGCTCTCAATCATAAATATGAACATATTGAGGAAATGGATGCAACTGTTACAGAAAAGTGTGATTCTGAAACATTTTTAGTCTTGGCTTTAATATGAAAATACAATCCAAAAAAAAGAATGTGAATTCAGTACTGATAATGGTCAAACAAGACCAGACTATGCAACATGTGCAGTAGATGAGTTCTCGTTCCCATGAACTTTGAAGATTTACCATGTCACATGCACTTGAATAAAATATTCTAAAGCTATAAAATAGTTTCTAGTATATATGTTTCCCTTGTCAATATAAATATCATTTATCTACATGAATCTGATGAACAAACCACCATATCATCATGATCCTCCCCTTTACAGTTGATGGAGGATCAGAAACTTTCAGGAAAGAATTTCATTGAGTTATGGTAAAGATTTATAATGAAATCATGCCAAAAACCATATCACTGGATCAATGTAGGTCACGAATCATGTTTTTACTATACTGATCAAACCTTCCACTGAGTGCATTGACGTTGTCACCTACCAGCTAGTTCCAACTTTGCCATGCTTGGATTCCTAGTTTGCCGCCACGCTCTACCATGGCAGACCTCAAGCTTGTCACCACCATCCCAACCCCAAGATGACAACTACTAATGCTCCCCCTATAGTAATCTCATCATTCATTTCATCCTTGGCTGATCTGGAGGACGTATCCCCTAAGGAATGATGACGCAGCACGCAGGAGTACTCACCATGCCTCCTACATCTCCTCTTCCGCCCAATGGGTCAGTGTGTGAGGGGATGAAGACTTTAGCAACATGTCAGCGATGGGTGGCGGAGGGAATTAGGAGATGATTGGAAGCACCAAGGGTGGAGGTAGACGGTGTCGATTGAGTGGATATGGGGCAGTAGGAGGGACCTTGCAAGATGTCTCACGGGCCAATGATAGCGTGACGACCATGGATAGTAGGAAGAGGAAGGCATGGATCAGTGGTGGTGGTGGTGCTCCTCACATGGTGGCCGGCTTTCCCTTCGCTAGTAGTAGTGGGGATGGATCAATGGACATTAGGCCGGGTGGGACAGGTAGAGAAATTTGGGAGTGGGGAGGTGTTTTAGCTCATGATTTGGGAGAAGCCAATTTGGGGGGTGGGGAGGACTAGATGCATCGGGGATAGAGAGAGATTGTGACTGGAGAGGGAGGAGAGCGTGCAAAATTAGCGATGAACAATGTGATTGGGGTATGAAAATGAAGTCATGCGCGGGAGTTGTGAAAATGTGTGTGCCGGTTTTTGAAATTAGAAAGTGTATTTGTTGTTAAACTATAGGTAACTAGTTATTATAGGATTAACTACATATTTTTCCCTACAATTAAATAATTTGTAAAGAAAAGTGACTTTCAACTACACGTAAAATATATGTAACTAGTATAGTTGTAGGGAATTCATATTTTTTTTGTAGTGTAGATCCAATAGAGGAATTGTGTATACTTCAAATGAACTTAAATAGTTATATGAAGGAAAGGCATTATTCATTAAACCACTGCCCCATACAATCCATAATCTAACTTTGTAATTGAAGCATACAACAAAACATTAATCGATATGGTTAATGTAATGTTGGTTGAATATGGTCTACATTAAAGAATTCGAGGGGAGGCTATTTTAATCTTGAACTATATGTTGATTTTTATATCTTTCAAACACATATAGAAGACACCTTACAAATTTTTTTTGCATAATAAACTTGTATTACAATATCTTAAAGTGTGAGGGTGCTTGGCCAAAGTTAAAATCCCTAAAAATAAGAAGAGAAATCTTGGTCTCAAAATTTTTGATATCATTTTCATAGGGTATGTTGAAAGTAGCAATGCAAACATATTTCTAGTAATAAATTCAAACATCCCTGAAAGTAGAACAAACTTCATACTAAAAATCAAATCTCTACTTAATGTTTACTATGAAAACAACTTTCTATTTTAGTGTAGTGTTTCCAAACATATTGGTGAAGGTCCTTCACATGTTGAATCAAGATTCAACTCCTATCACCGACATACCCGTACCTAAACCTGAAGCTTTGAACCTTGAAGTGGTTGAACCTCCAAGTGACTTTGGTTAGGGTAATGGGATAAAGTAACAAAGAACTTTGGTTCTAACTCTACACCTTTATAGTAGAAGAAGACCCTATGACCTATGAAGATGTAATGAAATTCCTTAGATGTTGGCTTCTAGAAGGAAGTTGTTGATAGTGAAACAAAATCTGTTGTGCACAATCATACTTGGGTATAACCAATCTTCCTCCAGGTTGGAAAATCTTTGGATACAAATGGGCCTTCAGAATGAAGTTAAGTGAAGATAGTAACATTGATAAGTTTAAGGTAAGACTAGTAGCTAAGAGTTACAAATAGCAAGATGGAGTTGATTATTTTGTCACCTATGCTCCAATACTAAAGATCACCTCTATCTTTGTCCTTGTTTCCTTGGTCATGATCCATAATCTTGAAATCCATCAAATAAATATAAAGACTTCCTTCCTTGATCGAGACCTTGAGAAAGATATATATATATAGATCAACTTGAGGGCTTTGTAGTCCAAGGAAAAGTACACAAAGTTTGTAGACTTATAAAATCCTTATATGATATAAAACAAGCACCCAAGAAGTGGCATGACAAGTTTGATAAAACTATTATATCTTATGGCTTTACTGGAAATGAATATGTCATGCTAAGTCTATTGACAATGAATTTGTGAGTGTGTGCATGTTTGTTGATGATATCATAGTCTTTGGATCCAATGTTTCTATAACTACTTATATGAAATCCTCTTTCTCCAAGAATTTTTATACAAAATAGTGTAGTAAATTCTGATGTTATTTATAGTATTAAATTGAGAAGATCTACTTTTGGTTATTCCTTAAATAAGTATCACTATGGAGAAAAAGTTTTACATAGATTTTATATGTACCCTTTTTTAATGTTAGTACTCTATATGATTCTAAATTACATATTAAGACACATAATGGTAAATATGTGATCAAAGTATATATTCCCAAATTATAGGAAGCTTGATGTACTTTGCCAACTATTTTAGACCTGATATTGCTTATGTTGTAACTAAGATAAGTAGGAAGACTAGATCTCCTACTGTTGACCATTAGAATAGCTTTATCAAAGTTTTGAGGTATCTTAAAGGTACCATCACTTATGGAATTCATTACACTAGTTTCCTAGCCATGTTAGAAGGTTGTGCGGATGCAAATTGGATTGTTGCTCTAATAAATCCAATTCAACTAGTGGTTATGTGTTTTTCCTATGTGGCGATGCAATTTATTGAAATAATCCAAGAAAACTATGAGTTCTAGACCCACTGTGGGGGCTGAGTTGTAGACTTATAATTATCTTCTTTTTAGGTTGATTGGCTAAGACATATAATTCTCAATTTACCCATAGTTTCAAAGTTATTTCCTCCAATCTCAATACATTGTGCCAGTAGTTAACCTAAGAAAGTTTTTTATGAGATTGAGATATGAAGAGGTGAGAGATTTCATTACCCACGATGTTATATTACTATACTTTCTTAGATCTATAAAAGAATGTTGTTGATTCTCTCACAAATGGTTAATCTAGAAACCTATTACTCAATGCATAGAGGGGGGTGGGTCTTTTTCCCATGAGTTGAACACAACAGTAGTAACCATGTCACTCTAAAATTGGAGATCCCATGAGGAATGATTCAAAGAGAAAACTAAGATATGCATGTGCTTTGTGGAAGAACAATGTTGGGGTGTCACTCTAGACCCTTCCATATGGTGTTTGTGCTTTGGTTCTATCTTGGTAGAGGAAGAATTTTGCTCTAAATAGGATTGAGGTCATATGTTTGACAGGGTGTAGTAACACACAATACACTTTTTGAGATGCCTACTATGTGAGAGTAACCCTATATTGGGGTTTATGTGAGTTGTTCATACTCACTAGAGCACTAATGAAAGAAATTCTTGCAAAGGTCATATGTACAACAATATGAACATGTCCTTGTTCCCTCACTATGTTTGTAGGGTTTATTGAAATCTGAACCAGAGAGTCCAAACCCCAAATATCTGCACAAATTACACCAAATGATACCAAACATCAACAAAGCCATACCATACTACCACAAAGGACATGATTGGATGCATAAAGACAAACCATCAACTAACCTTTTCTAATCTTAAACCATGCCTTGTTGAAAGAGATTGACATCATTACATCAGATTTCTCCCTTACTCGTTGGATTATAGGGGGTGATTTCCACCTCAGAGACCACATTTGTGCATTTTAGACCTAGCACTACCTCACTTCATTCACACCTACACCATGACCACTACATTGATAATTTTATCATGGAACAACAACCAATTGAGACTATCTTCCTCTAACACACTCTATACTTGGAATAGCACTCCACATGGGTAAAATGAGATCACTTTCTATATATACAATCTTTAGACAAAGTATATCCTCTAACAACTATTTTAACCACCAACCAACCCATAACTGATCACTTTTCTATCATCCTAAACACCAAAACACACCTACGAGAATCAAAACCTTTTTAGTGCAAATGATTTTGGATCAACTGCAAAGATTTTATGCACATCATCTGAAATCACTCACCATATAGATCAACACATGTATTGCATATAAAACAAAACCTTAAAAGTATCAGATCCAAACATCGACAATGGAATAAATCCACATTTGCAAACATCAACAGAAAGCTTAAAGACATACTTGATAATCTTTTCATAGTTGGTAGTAACCCAAATGGATGACCCTTCTTAATGTCAAGTGCTAAAAACTAAATAAAAAAATATCAACTAGGAAAATGAGATCATGTGGAAATAATAAGACAAATAAAATGGTTCAAAGAAGGTGATAGAAACAATATTTTTCCACAAAACCTACAGCTCTAACAGATGCAAATCTACCATACACAACATTATCATTAATGGTGTGTGCACCACTAACCAAACACATTTTATTGAGGCTTTTTAATCCTTCTTCAAAACACTATTCAATCATGGTAGATAGTTTTCCATTTGCATTAATATTTATTGGATTATCCTTTTTCCTAACAAACTCAACAACACCTATTAGTTAAAGAAGTATTGGAAATCCTCAAAGCCAATAAATCTCCTAGACCAGATGTTTTCAACATGGAATTTTACCATAATCAGTTGAACAACATCAAACATACCTTCCAAAAACTATGTATACTTGTCACAGGGTGCTCGTAATAGGGAATTCTAACTCTCTTTACAATAAGTATACATGCCATGACGGGAGTCATTTGTCTCGGTAGACAACTATAGAAGTTGAGAATAGGCCAATATGTTAAAAGACAGCAAGAAAAGCAGATTTGGGTATATTGTAAAAAGTCATGTGAAAAAGCAAAATAAATGAAGAAAATGAATGAGTTCATATGCTTCGTCAATTAGACTACCAACATATCTATATGACGGGATAGCAAACTGCCACTACAGGTGGTTGTTAAATTATAGGAGATTTTTGTAAGTCATCTTGCCATACAAAGTAAGCTTTTGGTGTCGGTGTTTTCTTTTTGATGAAATTATTTATGCATTCATAGATAGTGTTTCCGAGATCACTTCTGCACAAATGGATTACATAGTTGAATACTGTATATCGTTACTAGAAGTACAATAAATCACTAATGATAGATTGGACAAGCCTCTTGCCTCTTAAAACTAATTGTAATGAAATAAAAGGATAGCGGAAGTGATGTGCTTCATAATTCATATTTTGTTCTTCAAGGATTTATTCCATACAATACAATCTGTGGCAAACTTCTGGATGCATATATTGCATCATATGAATTGCCTTGCCTTCTCTAATGATAGTTCCAATGCCTGCATCAGCTGTACAAAGAGTATATATATGTCATCATATAAACCAATCAAATCTTGTTTGATAAGATTTATAGTTGAGTGTTTGTGTTTCAAGCATTCTGTTATTGTGTTCTATCCAAATGGACTAGTAGATTGAAACTGTTAGGATGTTAGGATTTATGATATATGAAGTTATTGTTCTGGTCTTGTTAATGTAGTTGATAGCATTCATTTATATATAGTGTGTGTATCTGGGAACGTTAAGATAAATGTTCCACATACTTTTTGTGAATGAACATAGGAAGAAGATGTGTCCGGACACTCCTGGAAGGAGAGGGAAGTAATGCATCATTATTTAGGTAGGTAGTGTATATCCAGGATGATTCCGTAACAGGAAGCGGCAAGAAAATCGTAACAATAAATCTGCTCCCCTGCAGAGACGGTTTAAAGAAATGCCAAATGGGGGGTAGTCAGACGACGCATAGTGTCGCCGTAAGGAGAGAGCGGCTCGACGATGTAATGCTTTACTTAAAATTCTCAAATTGAACATGTCATATTGTCCAGTTAATACTTTTCAAACCAAAACCAAATTGTTGACTGTTACCAAACGCAGGTAACTGCTGATATGTAGTTTCAGTTGGCATGATTTGTATGAGGCCATTATTATTTAATGTTGTGATTGAAAGGTCTTATCCATTTACTTTCTCAAGTTGAACAAAAAATTAACAAAAAATTACACATAATTAAGCTTCTAAAAAATCCCACATATCGAAAAGAAGGGCAGTGATACACGCACTTCTCCTACAAACACATCCATTTCTACATATTCCAAATGGTGCTTCATGTCAGTAGGAAAGAGAAAGAAAAATAGAAAGGAAAAAACATAAAAAAAGAGCAAAAAAAAAAGAGAGAAATTGTTTTGTTTATAACTTTTATTTTCATAATAATTTTTTTGACGAAATAGAAACCATTAAAATCTTTATAAAATATATTTCAACTAGATCAATGTCAACATATTTTTGAAAAAAAATACGAAGCACAAAAGCGAGCATCACATATTATGGATTATACTCATTCTCTAAATAACACTAACTCAAAAATAAATATTGCATGATATCATTTTTGTTGTCATTTTGTTTTAAAATAAGTATTACAATGAGTAGTCATTACATCCTTAAGGAAAAACTCATTTTTTAGTTACACATTAAGTAAAGCACGAGCATTGCATGTCACTTTTTTGGAGATAGTACTGATTTTCTAAGTAAACAAGAAAAATGAGTAATATATAAAGCAAAATAACATGTAATATTCATTTTTGATTAGCGTGTGACTTAGAATATGAGTACTATCATCTAAAATATTATTTGGTACTCAATTTAATATTTATTTTAAAATACGATGATATACAAAATGAGTACTATGCCAAAAGAACGACATCCAATACTCATTCAATTTGATGTGTTACTCAAAAAATAAGTATTATTTCTAAAACAAAATACTCATTTCTATATTTTGTATTATTTTTCTCAAAAGTCTGTCCACATTAACTTTTTTGTAATATATATGTTGTAAGGAATCTAGTAACTTTTAATCTATCAAGAAGTCATTATGTATTGAAAGTTATAAGTCTCTCTCTCTATCTATCTATCTATCTCTCTCATTAGAGATGTTCGATTGGTATGAAAGCAAATACAATTGAGGTGTTACCGATCGTTTTCCCTAACCTATTAGTTTGGTGTAACTCATGAATTCTTTGGAACTCATTTTCTGGAAACTCTAGTTCAGTTTCTGAAAATTAAGTTTCATTCACTTCCATGTGATTCGTTTGTTGTACGTATAAATATAGAAATAATTAAAAATATTATTAATTTTTATTGTATAATACAAATAGTGAGGAGGGCAAAGGCATAAAAAAAGGAATCATATCCATAAAAAATCATAATATTCTTAAATCATAATAACCGCAACAAGTGGTTATGGTGGAGATATTGCTCCTTTTAAAATATTTTATTATAGTACAAGTATATTCTTAATAAAAATATTATGATTAAAACCACATCACAATATTTTTATTTCACTTTGTGTATACAAAGTATCGTTATAATATCTGCATTTCATGTGTTTGTAAATATAAATTTTGGTTCATCATTGTTTAACGCAATGTAGAATATTAATTTTTATATGATTTCTGTAGGAAAATTTTACTATATCACTCGTGTATGGTTACAATTAATTATCATTTTTCACATCTTATTGTTTAAAAATGAAGAATAAAAATATATTACGTAAATCACATTATTTTCACATGGTGCAGTATTTTTTTTGTGATGTTTGTATTTTTTATTTTGTAGATTGTACTGATAATGATAATATTTTACATCGTGCAATTATAGTGTATGATATTTTGTTATATTATGTTGTGGTTTTAGCAACTAACTATATCCTCACCATTAATATTACTAGTCATAAATATTTACATGTGTCACTTATAATGAATGAAGAATATAATTATATTGGAAATGTTGTTAGTTGTCCCGGAACTCATTTTTTGCTTTTTTTAAGAGGGAACTCAGGAACTGTGTTTTGTATGTAAGTCTGTAAGTCACCAGAAGTCACGGTACTCAAGTTCTAACACTTACTTTCAACCAATCATGAAAAACTACTGAAGGAACTCCAGTTCATGTATTTTTTAGACCAGTTACGACAAACCAATCGGAGCCTAAAGGAACCACATGAAATTTGAAGTGATATAGAGTTGATGTCATACTAACGCCGAAGTTAAATATATACATATATCGTGTAATATAATATAAACGCATACCGTAGATTTGGTTTGGTTATACCAATCCCCTAGGCTGAACACAACCATGATTGATTTGACTATTTTTTCTTTGAAGCCAAATTTAACAGTTTTTTTTAATCAACCCAGGGGTCGCTTTTATTCATCCCACACCCCTCTTATGGGCTAAATCAGCATAAAAATTACATCTCTCGCTCTTATAACTCGGGTATATATTCATAAAAGACGCCAAAACTTCCAAAGACACAAACCTACATCAGAAAAAGAAAACAAGCAAAACGGTGCCACACGTTACCCCCTATGTCGCACCATTCCTCTTCATACTAACATAAGGGATACCTCTCTTCTCCAACACAAGCAAGCCCTGGACGCGTCTAGGCAATCTCCTCATCTCTGAACATACAAAAATGTCATTAACTCCAGCTCCCCAACGACCAAGTTCTCTGGGAATAGAGTTAGCTAGCTTGCATACAAGTGATCCCATGATATCATAATGCTCGATAATCTTTCTTATCTCCCTAACTGCATGGGTCACCCTCCATGATTCCTTCGCCTCATTTCATATGACATCATGTATGTATCTACTATCTACCTCAATAGAAGAGATCCTGAGATGTTGATCTTGCACCAGCTTGAGTCCTATGATGCACGCATGAATGTAAGCTTCATCATACTCGGTGGCTCTGAGCCAAGTTCTAAAGGCCAAGCAGAAATCGGCGTTATGGTTTCTAATACAGCTTGTTGCCCATCTCTTCTTATTTCCATTGGGATCCACATCTTTACCTATAGCGAGGTTCATCTTCAGGTTCCATAAATCAAGCGGTTTCCATCTGATAAGAATTATCTCTCTAAGCCTAACTCTAGGTATAACGATCCCATACTGCTCCATGTCCTTGAAGAAATCCGCGTGGGGGATATCACTGAAGGATCTCTTGGAGATCAGGTTGTTTAGATGGTACATCATCTTATCCCACTCTCTGTCGATCCCACTGCGCCTCCCATTGAATCTTGCATGGCACCTCAATCTCCAAATACTGCATGGAATCAAGAGAGCTAACCTGCTCGACATCCACACTAAGAATGATACTAAATTCCCTCTGGATATGATATTCAACCATTCGTGCAAGTTTTGTGGTATCTCTATGCCAGTGAGAGCGTTAAATCTCTGCTAAAACTCTCTAGCCCAACCACCTCTGAACAGCAAGTGAGAGGTGTCTTCCATCTCCGGCTCATAACAACATTCGCACCGGGAAACTGTATGGATAGTACATCACCTAACGTTTTCGTCCATGGGGGCTGCTCTATGTGCAAACCTCCATAAAAGAGCACTTGCCTTTGGGATATCGAGCCTCCAAACATCCTTCCAATTCATGTTTGTCATTTGTTGATTCGCTGTCAAGATCTTCTTCACCGATCTAATAGAAAACTCCCCTTTAGACTCTGGCTTCCAAGCCACCTTGTCCTCAATATCAGAAAGGCGAACCCCCGAAGCATCGATGTACCTCAGTCCTTGCTCATCGATGATTTGGCTGAGAAAAAAATTTAACAGTTGAAACCTATCAAACTGAACCGGACGGGTTGGTTTGGTTTAGTTTGATAGTGTTTAATCAAGAAGCTTGATTTGCTTTCATGTTCACCCCTAACAAAAATTATCTCGCTTGTAAAGTCTATCTCCAAGTTTTTCGTTCCTGTCACGCTGTCTTAGTCTTTAGAGCTAGTTGATCTGCATCGTTAATCCAGCAACTTTTTTGAGAAACAGCTTGGAATGCGTTCTGTCGGACTTTTTTGTGTGGATGTCATCTCATCTTGACTTTATATAACTGCTGCTTTAGCGCTTCGACGAGCATGGCAAGGAACGGAGTGCGATTGGACCAATTTGCACAACGGTTGGACCAGGATAACAGAACATTCTGACTTCTATTTTGCGGAGCGCCTTTATGTAATTAATGTTGTAGTCCCCTCTTTGTTGGTACTATAGAGAATTCGGTTCCCCAATGATAAATTTCTTTATGATGAACTAACGTCAAGATTCCATATAGACTTCCCGTAGCGTATCTTTCATTTCCACCGCTTATTCATGCGAACATGCTTCCATCCAGGCTATAAAGGTTTCAAGGCTAAAATATAACAAAATGGATATTGGAAACCTTCGGTTCCTATATTTATTCGCTTTCCAGTTTTCAACAATAAGACGAATGCATTGCGAACAAGATTGGTTATCCATTTAAAAAGAATTGGTGGACGCAACTTAGTTGTCGGCCAGCTTCTTCTTCAACTGAGATGACAAAAGTGGTCATAATAATTTTTTTTACGACAATGTTCACAACTTTAAATTTCAACGAAGAAGGAAAAGTATAAACAAGAGCCTTTTTACACCAATCTTTCCACGACTTTTCCGCCTCTTGGCGGTTGGGACAGTAACTAACTTATATGTTTCGTCGTCTACGGTTGGGACAGCAAGTAACTTATATGTTTCGTCGTCTCTTGGCAGTTGGGGCAGCGACTAATCTCTTCGTGTATGTTTCATCTCGAGAAAAGAGCGCATAATGCTTACACTACTCACACCCTCCCACCCACTCGGTCTTCCACCTGGTTGTTAGAAGCTGTGACCAATAACCAATACGTGGCAGAAAAAACAAATACACTATCAAAGAGAGAAAAATATGAGAGAGAAAAATATTTTGCTCATAACTTTTAAATTCTAAGGAATTTTTTAGCAAAACAAAATACATTATGTTCATCACAAAAAATATTTTTTAACAAGATCAATGTTGACATATTTTAGAGAAAAATAATATGAGAAGTATAATAAGAGATGGGAGAAGTATAAAAAGTATAGTACCCACAAATTTTGAGTACTCTACTCCAAAATGGGAGTGATATTAATATTGTAAACATACCTCAAAATATAGAAAATGTACTCCAAATTTTGATATTATACTAGGATTAATCATTAAGTAAAATATTAAAATTAAACTCAGTATAGTAAACATTTTTACTATATTGGGTATAGTATTCGTATTTTTTAGTGCGTACTTTTTAACAAGATCAATGTTGACATACCTTTAAAAAATACTAGTACTAAAAGTATATTAAGAGAGAAGAGAAGTATAAAAAGTACAATATGTAAAAAAAATCACATACCGTACACCAAAAAGGAGTAATGTTAGTATTGTACATCCAAAATGACAGTAACATGCCTTAAAATATATATATTGCACCCCAAACATGGGTATTATACTCAGATTGATTATCAAGTAAAATATTAAAATTAAATTGGGTATAGTAAATATTTATAATATATTGGGTATAATACTCGTGTTTTGGGATAATGTTGACACCCCATTTTTATCACCACCCGCTGAATGAGATTTTGAAATCCGAATAATCACAAAATCTTCTCTGTGACCTCTGACTGTGTCTTAATTACATCATTTGAAATCACATATTTGATTTACACAAGAACCTTCAAATCAACATATGTAGAAATAAGATTAATATAGCAGATTCACTCATAAACTTATCTCCTGAACAAAGTTATATGAACCTGGCCTGAGGGCAATTAAATCAAATCAAGAAGAAAAGTTGATGACTAAATTTTGGGTCCTTAATATCTTCCTGGGAGATTTTGATTACAATCGGATTTGACAAAATATCACTCACACTCTTTTTACTTGACCAATTTAATTCTATTTTATATCTTATTTCTGTCTTCTAACATTTTTCCAAAAACACATAATCCACTAGGGGATCCTTTTTGACATGCAAATAAGGCCATTTAAAATATTAATTTAATATTTTCAGGCTCACCACATGATTCTTTCTTGAGCTATTTTAAATATTATTTTAATATTTTAATATGATATCAAAATGATATTATTTTAATATTTTTAATTTGGTCATGAGACCAGTCTATCATGAACACATTTAAGAATATTAATTTAATATTATTCTACCTTTATTAAATACCATAGCTCGTCGTGACAATATTATTTACTATTAAGTTTACTCACCATCCATCTCCCCTCATGAGAAATTTAATATTATTTAATATTGTTCGCAACATCTTCACACTCTAGTCGGCACTTTCACACTCAATCTTATTGTACATATTTTCATGAGACAAGCTCTCTCGTGAAAATATGTTGAGTCAGTCAAGATTTAATTGTCTACGACCGAACCCACGATGATGAGAGATACTTTCATAGACAATAGGAGTTTCAAAAAAGAGCAAACCAATAATTTTTTTAAAAAAATAGTGACACATTTTCATGAGAGATCCTCTCTCGTAAAAAATCAAACTGGGTCAGTCAAGGCTTTACGACCCATGACTCGGTCACGATCATAAAGAACGCTCCCTCGTGATCAGTGGGAGTCGAAAAATATCTCCACGTCGCCCACTCACATAGGAGAGGCAACAAAAAACTCCCCTGATAAGTCACGATACAGGTTCTCTCGTGAAAAAAAGGGCAGTACGTCAGAGAGTCAGACAGAGTCAGGAGCAGAGCTAGTGAGTCTCACAGAGAGAGCAACCCAAAGCCAGCATTGTAAAGGAAGTTCACAAGAGAACATCTCTTGTGAAAACTCGAGAGTCTCCTTCAACCTCCAAACTTCAAAAAGTTCACGAGAGAATTTCTCTCGTGAAACCTCAGGAGTCTCCCTCGACCGCCATCCTTCGAAAGCCAACACCCCTCTTCATCTTTTCTCATGAAGTAAGATCTGTGGTAAAGTCGGACGCCAAATCTCGTCAAGGTGAGAGCAACAAAACATGTTGTTCAACTCCTATTGTTTTTTTATATTTGTTTCCATCTCGGTCGTTTCTATGATGTCACCCTTCTCTAGTGGTCTTTTCCTTTAATGTTAGCTCAAAACCACCTCTGCAATACCTTTTTTTAACCGATAGATTGGAGTATCAGCTTCATAACCCTTTCCCATTATGTAATTGAGCATGCCGATCTCAGATTTCTGCCGAGTGATCAACACCTTATCCAAAATGATCATTTGAATATGGTTTTTTGAGTTTTACCGTATAAAAACATGGTGGCGACTCCATCGAATCTGTTTATTTCCGCCTCATGTTTTTAGAGATGAAAACATATACAATACATCAAGAAATAAAAATAATTGTATTGTACCTCCAAAAAAAGAGTAATGTACCCCATAATATGTGTTATATAACCCCAAAATATTAATGATATACTGGGGTGGATAAATAAAAGGGATATAGTATGCCCGATTCGAGGTGCATTACTCCCATTTTGAGGTATCATACTAATATTTACTTACTAACGTATTGTATCTAGAATATGTATATGGTACTACAAAATACGGATGTTATATTTTTCTCATATTATTATTTTTCCAAAATATGTCAACACTACTTTTATTAGAAAATATTTTTATAATGAATCTAATACTTTTTATTTCATAACAAACTACACTTTGAATTAAAAATTATAGACAAAATCATTTTCTCTTTCTTCTACTTCTCTCATCTTATATTTCTTTATTGATGTTGGCTGTATTAGAGAAGTGTCCACCTCGCATTCCCTAGAATCGCATGGGCGGATGGGTGGTTAAGTGACTATATATCTCGAATTTTTCAAATTCTTTGTAGAGTAGCCACTAGTGGTACCAAATTTGGTGTCACGTGGCGGAGGCCTGGGGGTAGGGTGTGCATGTGCGCTCTTCCCCAAGTTGAAAAACTTATGCCAGTTAGTATAGAATTATTCAGTAGGTATAAGGAAATATAACACAGTGCCCTATCATTGTATCCTTATAAACCTTTCCGTCTAGGGGTGCCTCCTTGAAGGAATTTTTCAGGCTCCACCACTATTGGTGTCCCGTAATTGAGTTCCTTTTCCAAGTGTGCACATATTCCCTTTCAAAAATCTTTGTCTATCAAAAGTGTGACAAAAACTAATATCTAATACATTTGCAAGAAAATATTTGAATATAATTTTATTTTAACCAATTAACGAAGGTCTAGAGTAGATGTTAATCTACAAGTGGTGGATTTTTCATGTGGGAAAAAATACTTCTACACTTACTCATCCTTAAATGAGTTTGTAGGCCACCGAATATGTGTTCCGGTTGTGTTTTAGAAAAATAATGAGGTGTGTGTACAACAGAGATTAAATGAGACACACCCGGAATGACATGTTCGGGATAACAGATTCGAACCCGAGTTAGTAGACCCCAAGAGGTCGACCAATCTTCACAAAGGTTGATACCACATTTGTTGAAGGTCACTTTGAGGATTTCCCGAAAAAGGTAGATTTTGATCCTAGTTTTGATTTTCCAAATTTAGGCAGCCTTATTTCATTTCTGATATGCTATCTCCTTTTGTTAAGCCATCTTCATTTCTCTTTCTAGGGAGGTCTCAGGCCATAGGGGTATAAGAAAATTATCCATGTAGTGGAGTTTTAGGATCTTTTTTGGTGGATAAATGAATCTACTAGTTAAAATTAAAGCTTGAGTTGTTGATTTTGTTGGAACTGATGGAGATATCATATGATTCTTTGTTTTTGGTATTGGAGACACCCATATTGAGTTATCTGCTCCTTCATTTGAATGTTCTTCAACTCGGATGCTAATATGATATCCACTTTGGCAAACGTCCCCAATCAAAATGAAATATGGAGTTCATTCAATTCCATGCCTCCCTTTGGGCTAGAGGCCAAAAAAAAATATCACGATCAAAGATTAGCTCTACAGCTTCAAATCTTCACCATTCAAAGGAAGTCGCATCAAATTTGATGTAGTAAATTCTACCCTAATTCTAATACCAAAATCTCAAATTTGTGAAACCTATTCCCAACTCTACCCCATCTCGTTATTAATGTTTGCACCAAACTCCTATCTGATCATCCTCGAAGGTGTGGTCGAACTTTTTGGCAGTTATTCCCCGGAAACGGTACCAAAAAGTTGATCACCTTCTTTCTCTCGCCTCCTAATGCGAACATGGGACAAGGGAAGGAATCAATCTTTACATTTGTAACCTGAATCCCTATAGGACGCCCGTAACTTTTATTACGAGGTCGAACACAGGGACGTGGTGATGTTTAGAACGCTTAAGATTTTCATTCTTAGGTCAGATAAGCCAAAAGTGATAGTTGAGGAAAATATAAGCTACAACTAGTCTAGCGGGTTGTCACGATTTAAAACAAAACAAGGAAAAGAAAAGAAAACAAAACAAAACAAATGGAGCTTGTGGTTCTACTAATCAAGAGAGAAGGAGTTCCTGGCTATGTAACCGCAACTTGGACACTCTATGCACTTGTTGTCGGGCATAGAAAACCCTCTAACACCCAAGCAAGTATCTAGCATGCACAGTGACATCTGTCCTGTGGGTCGTCCCACTCACTCTCGTGATGCGTGACTAAAACCATCAATAATATGTCATCGACCCTCTCTCGAGGAATGACATATCAACACCTCAGAATATGCTAAGTTCCCTCTCGAGTCTTAGAATATTATGGGATGTTAGGAAAAGAAACCGTTGGATTGTCCTCCTCTTGAGTTTGGATCCAAACTATCGTCTCTTAGCTATTCCTACAACGGATCTCTCGATACAGGCAGAAATAGCAGTTCAAGCGAGTAAGAGATCAACTAAACTAGCAATCATAACTTAGAAAGAAAAAATAGAACATGCAACATACAAGATCTGATATGAATCTACTTACTTAAGGCAAAAGTACATATACATGCCCAGATCGGGCTACATAGCTAAGAAGGAGCTAACTAGCCATAGACAAGCATGGTTAGCACTGAACAAAGACGGATGAACATCGTTTATACAGATAACCAAAGAACACAACTGAATGAAAGAGAAGAAGAAAGAGATATAACCGTAGAGGAGAGGTGGCTCTCGCTCCTCGGCCTCCGTGCATGCCAGATCTCATCCTTTGGTTCTTCTCTTCGTCCTTTTGGGCTCCTCAATTCTCTCTCTCTAGACCTGCTCTGAACAGCAGCGTGGATGCGTCGGCGGGCATGGGTGAACAAATGGATGGACTATGTACATGGATTTCTCCACATATCTGGAGGGCGGAGCAGATGGACAGAAGCCTGTTGTAGAGGGCAGTGTAGAGAGAACACCTTGGTCTTCTCGGACCTCCGTGCTCTCCCCCAGAACTCTGGGAGCCTTCAGATCTCAGAGCTGCAGCCTCTCGACATCCTTGGTCGAGGTTGATCTTCACTTCAGCAGCCTGGCAGTGCTTAGGTCTGATCTCCCCGGTCTGGACTCCCCTCGATGCCCCCTTATTCACAGATCTGGGTCTTCTATTTATAAGGGTGGATCGGGGCTCTGTTCACTTGAACCGGTCACGGTTGTGGAAATTGTGATCACTTTTTTGGTGGTGGTGTAGGTCGCGGTGCCTTGTGGTCGCGGTCTGGAGATGGCTGTTGTCTGTGGTTGCACGCTAAGGCTGTGTGATGGCATAGTGGGTTGTGGCTTGGAGGCTGGATCGAGGTGGAGAGGTGGACGTGGCCAGTGGCGGAGCCAGCCTGCTAATGAAGGGGGGGCACAATTTAAAATGATGTTAAATACATATGTGGAATTCTTATTGTCAACATGTCTCAATTGACCTTTCTACTTGGATCTGGAAAGGAAAATAGATGGATCTTCCATAAATAAAAAAATTAAAGACATAACTCATTACTTGGCAGAGTATTTAATTTTAGATTTGTGTATATGTATTATTATATATGTTTATTATAACATTCTCCATACATTTAAGATGAATTCGAAATGGTAATTTCTGATATCGAAAAGATTTAATCTTTTTTAATAAGACCAACTATTCCATTAAATTAATTCTCCATAAATATAGGTCGTTGTGAAAAAAACACATAAATTTAGTGTTCAAAATTGATTGTGTGGATTATTATATTTTTTTTTAAGATCAAACAAGTAGTTTCTTACTTGATGAGTTTGACAACTCAAGTAATTAAAAAGTAACATAATGTTAAAAAAGTTGAATATATAAGTAGTACCACATTGCAATTGTTATTATTATTTAAAATAAAAAAACAACACTATAGCAATTTAATGTTAAATAAAGATAGTTATGATTATGTTAAACCTGTTTATTAATTTTACCTAATAAATCAATAAAGTTTGTGATAATATATTATTCACTAAATTATTGGGATTGTTATTTCTATGTTGTGTTGGAAATTAGGTAAATATAAAAATTCTTTTATCTTTAACATCATGATGAAATAACATATATAATTTAGAGAAACAATATTTACACAACTTGCAAATACAAGTATAATTTAATAATTAATTTCGTAAGATACATGATAATACATTTTTTTAACAAATATCTATTGATGTATAAAAATTCAAAATAGTACACATATTTTAAAAATATTAAAAGTAAATTTATCGTGAAACCATGTACTAATAAGAATATCATGTTTCAATTGATGTTATCTTTCATAGCATACATTACACTCATATTAGAAAAGGATCAACATACATCCGCACACATAATATATACACATATAGACTATGTTGTTGTTATATTTGTTATAGATTTAGTTATTTATACATAATGTAACACTAATTGATATCCATAGAGTATATTGTTAATTATATATATTGGCATTTTGTTTTCTCTTTTCCTATTTATTTGTGATATTTGTTACACACTTCGTTATTTATATATTATATAAAGTATTTGGTATTCCATATAGTATACAAAATAATTATAGATACTAGTTTATTTTTTCTCATTAACCATACAACTATGTACTTGTTATGTTTCTTATACATTAAAATTTTAATGTATACATGATATAAAAATATTTGATATTTCATAAAGTATACTATTAATTATATATCATAAAGTATATTATTAATTATAGACATTAGTTTCTTATTTAATCATTTTAAAATTTGTATAAACTAATAGTTAAACAATTGACATTAATATATGTAGTTGGTATAATTGTTAATATGTTTAATAAAAAACACAACTTGTTAATTATGTAATAATGAGATATAAAAATAAAGAAACGTGATTTATTTTTATAAAAATTACCCTATTCTAATGTATAAATAATTGTAATTCTTACTTAAAATCGTATTGGTAATAATGTTATTTATAAAAGAAATTTTACATATTTTGGAAATATGTTAATAAGCTTGTAAAACATGTAAAGTGTAATTATAAATATTAACTTGGATACCATGTTAAGTATACACAATATATATATTCAAAAAATATCAAAATTGGAGGGGGGGCACTTGCCCCTGCTTGCCCCCCCCCCTCCCGCCGCCACTGGACGTGGCTGCTGCTGGAAGCATAGTCTAGGGTTGATGTAGGTCGCGACTAGCAGTGTTAATGGAGTACACAGGGAGTGCTTGGGTGATGGCGGCCTGCTGTGTGTTTGGGAAAGGAGAGGAGGTTGTGGGATCGTGGTCTTAAGATACCGCGTCCCCGGTTGGTGGAGTAGCAACTAACGATCGCAATAGTTGTTGTTAGGTGGCAGTGCGCTGCTAAAGGTATGGCGTCAGGCAGGAGGCGATGGATGAGGACAGATTAGTACGAGACGCGGGTGTGGTTAGAGGGGCTGATGCAACACGTATAGGCTCGGATCTTCTCGAACACCCATTTACGATGAGTTGGTAGAGAGAAAACGAGAATGGAAGAGAGGAGGTACAACATTGTTTCTTCTGAAGGAAGCGGTCATCTTATTTCAATCGAAAAGAGTCTAATTTATATAGAAGAAAAGATAATTACTTGTCTATCTATGCGGCACACATATTTGCCACTACTTCTACTAGATCCACAAACATAGGATCTACACAACTAACTTACACTCAGCAGTACTCTTCCTACTCGTTACTGAGCTAACCACGTAGCTCACCATTCCGTGAGACTAGCTCCAACCTGTCCAGCTAGATAAGTCACAATTAATTTCCCAACATTCTCCCCCTAATCAGGACTA
Organism: Alisma plantago-aquatica; assembly: GCA_963693085.1. Taxonomy (NCBI): domain Eukaryota; kingdom Viridiplantae; phylum Streptophyta; class Magnoliopsida; order Alismatales; family Alismataceae; genus Alisma; species Alisma plantago-aquatica. The sequence continues at coordinate 1,443,399,336 of OY856410.1, read as the reverse complement.
GACTGTCCAAGGCATTTGATTCCCAACAGTCTGCTCATTTCTGCAAATTTCATCCTTCCCAGCGCCTTTGTGAGGATGTCAGCGCATCGATGCACACATATTCGACAGTGATTATCTCCTTCTCCATGCTTTCCCCGATTAAGTGAAAATGGGTATCAATGTGTTTACTACACCCATGGAACATAGGGTTCTTCATAAAAGCTATTGCAGACTTGTTATCAACCAAAAGTCGAATTGGATTGAGTTCTCGACCAGTGATTTCTTCCAACAGGTTTCTGAGCCAGGTTCCTTGACAGACTGCCATAGTTGCTGCCATGAATTCCGCTTCACATGACAAAAGAGCTACACTCTTTTGCTTCTGAGATGACCATGAAATCAGGTTCTCATTCAAGTAGAATGCAACTCCACTCATGCTCTTTTGATCATCTAGATCTCCTGCTAAGTCACTGTCAGAATAGACGATGGGCTCCTCACCCCCCGTGCAAGCTTTATACACCAATCCATGATGAGGAGTGCCCCTTATGTACCTCAGAATCTATTTTATTGCTTGTTGATGGACAGTGGTAGGTTTCTCCATGAATCTACTCACCACTCCCACCGAGAATGACAAGTCAGGCATGGTATGAAGAAGGTATCTCAGGCGGCAGACAATGCTTCTAAACTCCTTCTAGTCTACTGTTGTTCCTTGCATATCCTTCTGTAGTTTCACCTTTGGTTCCATAGGAGTTTTGGTCGGATTACAATCACTCAATCTTGCCTAATTTAGTATTCTCTCTGCATATGTAGATTGCTTTAAGGATATGCACCCCCTTGCTGCTCTACCTGTATTCCCAGATAGTGCGTGAGCAACCCCAAGTCACTCATTTCAAACTCATTCATCATTTGTTCCTTGAATTGCCTAATCTCAGCCTCACTAGGCCCAGCTAGGATCAAGTCATCTACATACACCCCGACTACAAGTATTTTTCCTGCCTTTCACTTTGTGTACACCGCATGCTCATGCATACATCTGTTGAAGCCGACCCCCTTCAGGCAACTGTCAAGCTTTACATTCCATGCTTTGGGAGCTTGATGCAAGCCATATAAAGCCTTTGACAAACTATACACCTTGTGTTCTTGGCCTCTCACAATGAAGCCTTCAGGTTGTGCTGCATAGACTTCTTCTTGTAGCTCACCATTTAAGAAATCCATTTTGACATTGAGATGATGAACTCGCCAGTTATGATGGGCAGCTAGCGCCAGTATCAGTCTCACAGTCTCCATTCTCACCACTAGATCAAACACCTCATCGAAATCTACTCCATGCTGCTGCACATAACCCTTTGCTACAAGCCGGGCCTTATGTTTGATGATATGTCCCTCTGAGTTCTTCTTCAGCTTGTAAACCCACTTCAAACTGATGGCTTTGTGATTTGTAGGTAAATCAGTTAACATCCATGTGTTATTTCTTTCAATTGCCTCCAGTTCTTGGACCATGGTGTCATGCCATTATTTTTCTTTCACCGTCTCAGAGTAGTTTGCTAGTTCCTCAGCATCAGCTAGCAGCAATTCTCCTTCACCCATAAGTTCTTCACTGTCTTGGTAGATCTCCTCGAGTGTTCAAAATTTTACTGCCTGAATCTCACTAGAAGAACTTGCAGATCTAACAGATGACCCTTGGGTGCTTATGGTGTGCTTGTGTGCAGAAGATGAAGTTGCCGGTGACTCCTGCGACACAACAAGAGTGTTGGTGGTATGTGATGAGTCTCCAATTTCATGCTGATCTCCTTCGTGTTCAGCTGAGACCTCTACTGAGAATGTGTCTCCTACCTACAATTCTTCTTCACCTTCAGACCAATTCCACTTCTTGTGCTCATCAAACATAACATCTCTACTGATTTTTATCCTCCTCTTGCTAGGATCATAGAGTCTATGTGCTTTGCTTCCAGACTCAACACCCAGGTAGACTAACGTGATGCTTTGATCATCCAACTTCTTCATGTGAGCACTAGGAAATTTCATGTGAGCTATACATCCGAACACCTTCAGATGGACAAGGTGTGGCTTCCTCCCAGTCCATACCTCGTAAGGAGTAACACCTTCTATAGCCTTGGTCTTCATACGGTTTAGCAAATAGACTGCATGCCAGACTGTCGCCCCCCACATAACTTCTGGAACTTCCATACTCTTAAGTAGACATCTAGATGTGGCCATTACCGTCCAATTTCTCCTTTCGACTACACCATTTTGTTGTGGCGTATATGGGGCAGTAAGCTATCTCCTAATGCCTTCCTTCTCGCAAAACGAGGTGAAGCTATTAGATAGGAACTCTTCCCCCTGATCGGTTCTTAGCATCTTCAACCTTGATTCCTTTTCCTTCTCAACTTGAGCTTTGAAAGTCCAAAAGGCCTCATATGCCTCGACTTTAGATTTAAGCATATACACCCACATTAGTCTAGTATGATCGTCAACAAGAAGCAATAAGTACATGTTGCATGCGAGTGTCTGAGGTGAGATTGGACCACAAAGGTCTGCGTGCACGAGCTTAAGAGCTTGAGATGCTCAAAAATTCGCTTCTCGTGGAAATGGCAGCCTTGCCTGTTTGGATGTCAAGCATCCCTCACAAATTTGATTAGGATGGCATATCTTCAGCACTCCCAGCACCATCTTGTCGTCTGTCATTGCTTTCATGGATTGAAAGTTGACATGTCCTAGCCTCGCGTGCCACAGCCAATCAGGGTTTTTCAAGCTAACAGCCAAACAGATAGGCTCGACTGATTCAATCTGCACTTTATACAGCCTATTCGTACCTTCATCAGTAGATCGCCATTCCTATCGTACAAGAGGAGATAGGGTCTTTCAAGCGTGATCTTGTTCCCCTGCTCTGTCAGCTGGATGAGGCTAATTATATTGCTCTCAAGACTTGGTATGTAATAGACATCATCTAGGAGTCTTTGTTCCCCATTGCTGAACTGGAACATCACAGTTCCTTTTCCATGGATCTACACTGCAGATTTGTCCCCAAACTTCACTTGTCCATGAATGCTGACATCAAGTTCAGTGAACTTCCTTCATCTCCATGACGTGATTTCTTGCTCCGTTATCTAGATACCATACATCAGGCTGACTTTGCCTGTGGTTATCTAGATAATCTCTAGGAACCAAGCTCTCTTTGTTCAACTGTATCTCTACATACGACTTCACTACGCACTCAGTCATCAAGAGCGCCAGCTCATCATCTTGAGCCCGGGTGAGATTCGCTTCCTAACTTTATTTCCCTTGGCATTCTGATGTGTAATGACCAACGTTGTTGCAATTAAAACAACGTACCTTGCTTTTATCTCTGCCTGCTTCTCGATTTCCTTCTGTGTTCTGATGAGTAGCATTCCAGTCAGTACGACCACCTCTCGAGTGGCCTCTACCACATCCCCGTCCTCGTGGATTTCCCTGGCCTCACCCACAGCATCCGGAGGTTGACTAATCATCACTTTGTGATGGCTTATGATTTGGTTTGGTCTCCTTCTTCATTAAGAGGACCTGTTCATGGCGCCCATCATAATCTCGATAGCGCTCCTCATGTGCCTTCAAGGCACCGATCACCTCGTCGACTTGCATCATCTTGAGGTCCCCAAACTGCTCCATGGTAGCATCTATTTGTAGGTACTTGGGAGGTACACTGTGGAGGAGTTTCTTCACGACATAACTCTCCTCCATCGTCTCCCCAAGGGAGAAAATCTGATTGACCATCGATGAGAGCTTGGCAGCAAACTCATCCACCACCTGTGATTCTCCCATTCACATGTTCTCAAACTCCCTACACAATGCCTGGAGCTTTACTTCCTTCACTCTCTCCACCCCAACATGCACTACCTTGATCACATCCCAGGCAACATGAGCAGTCTCCTTGCCGGCCAGTTGGAGCATCGTTTCTTCAGGGATCACTTGATATATGACTGGGAGAGCCATCTGATCCATCTTCTCTTCAACCTCCTCATCATCCTTGGCCTCCACAGCTGCCCACACACCCTGGGCCCTCATGTAAGCCTTCATCTTCATCACCCATATTGGGTAATTAGACTTTGTTAGCATCGGATACCGCAATGTAACTAAGCCCTCTCTCGTCATCCTTGCATCTGAGCTCTCTCCTTCTCGATTCTTCGAAATTTTCTTGGGCATCTTGATCTCAATCTCTGATACCACATATAGGCTAGGATCTTCTCGAACACCCAATTACGATGAGTTGGTAGAGAGAAAATGAGCACGGAAGAGAGGAGGTACAACGTTGTTTCTTCTGAAGTAAGCGATCATCTTATTTCAATAAAAAAGAATCTAATTTATACAGAAGAAAAGATAACTACTTGTCTATCTATGCGGCACTCATATTTACCACTACTTCTACTAGATCCACAAACATAGGATCTACACAACTAACTTAGACTCAGCAGTACTCTTCCTACTCCTTACTGAGTTAACCATGTAGCTCACCATTCCGTGAGACTAGCTCCAACCTGTCCAGCTAGATAAGTCACGATTAATTTCCCAACAACGTAGTGGGTGAGGTCACAGTTAACGGAGCGGTGGTGGCGCAATGCTGGTGTGAAGATACCGCAGTCACAATATGATGGGGCAGGCGGTTGCAGAGGCACAATTGATGGCGGCGGACAGAGACGTTGATGATGGGGTGACGAGCTGTCGAAGAGGACCGAAGTAGATGATCACGAACTGAAGTGGATGTGTAGTTGTAGGTGGAGTAGGTGAGCCATGGACCATGGTGGTTGCGCTGGTGGTAAAGGAGACGACGAGGTCGCGTTTCGTTTTGACGGCTACAGACCACAATGTGGAGGGGGAGCAGATGGAGACCGCGGCTTGGTGGAGGCTAGGTTGTAGTCTGGGCTTTTGTTCCATGAGGTCTACGTGAGGCAGAGGGGAGTGGTGAGTGGATGATTAGGGTAGAAGGAGTGGCTTGAGTGGGGTCCACAGTCGAAGGCTAAGAAGAGATGGGCAGGGGAACAACGCGCGTGAAGGCAACAAAGAAGAGAGCCCTTTACCAGCTTTGACCAAGCCTGATCCAAGGCTAAACAAAGGACCACAAGGCTATATTTGCATTGGGATCAGGCCCACGAGCTCCAAATAGAGCTATGGGCCCTGGATATTGGGCCCAAGAGCTCCAAAATGACTTGTACATGTAAGATAAAATCCAATAAAAAATATGAATTAAATCCACTAAGTTTAGCATGGGTATATAAAGAGGATAAGATAATAAAAGCAATTAATCATAACTAAACTGGGCCCAGGCTAGCGATCAGACTGTGGTTATCATAAGACAAGTTGTTAAGAAGTACAATTCACTGGGCCTCAGTTTAGGAGAGAGAGCGCCAGGAGAGAGGTAGTTCATCTATGTTTGGTGCATGCAAGTCCAACATTGGCTATTTAGCTACATTATTGGCTATTCTAACTACATTATTTTATGAGAGAAAGAAAGCATATAACATGAGCATTATTGGGAAAATTAAGACCGAAGTGACACAAAACTATAGATAAAATGCATAAATAATATGCGTAGATTTGGGTGTTATCAACTACCCCAAGCTTAAAACTTGCTTGTCCTCAAGCAAGACTGTGCTCAAAGAATAAAAAGATAACATCCAAATTAAGCTTGGCAATAGATGCTAAGGTTAAGAAAAATATTTTAAAGCATATATTCTCATGATCCATTTCATTTCAGAACAAACCCCCATCAATCAACCACAGTCCTGCCAAATCAAGATCAAAGAGTTTCCATGTAAGATTAAGCAAATTCACTACAACCTGCCGATACTCATGAGGGTTTGAATCATAATTATCAAACATGAAAGAATTGTCACATAGGTGATCACACGGGTGATGAGCAATGAGCCATCACCATGAATCCATGCATACCAATCGATAACAACATGCCTCTCACTTATTCATGTCCTAAGAAACAAAGAAAAAAGACTCTAATGACTTCTGAGGATCCCGATCTACGTCAGGTTGGTCCATGTAGCGAGAAACAGTCCTTGTAGTCCGAACCAGTTGACCCAAAGCAGTGAGACGAACTCCTCGTACCGTGCTCAAACCAAACCTGCTACTGAGATGATCTCATAGGTCTCCTAGGGGTTCCTAGTGACTCTCTAATGAGCATTTCGAGTGATACTACCAGGCGCAACATACCCGCATTCGTGAGTGCAGTCATATGTCGGTTGGGTACCATCCTCAACTCTCCTAAAAGAGGAAGCAACACTCATTTATTGTTCAAACTCAGGCTTTTATCATCTGCATTCTATTTGTAGGCTTGGGTGAGAACTATATAAATATTTTGGGATTTTGTGGGCGGCCAAGCCTCTTTTGCACATTTTTTTATATTTTTCATCTTTTTGAATCAATATAATGTGAGAAGGCACGTAGTCCATCAAGGAAAACATTTTATCTTGATTATAGCTCAAAAATCATCATGACTCACTTGATACCTGTGTGAAAAGTTGCAAATATGATTCAAGAATCCTTAGAATAGAGACAAGCTTGTGAAATCGCAACTAGGATTCTTTGATCATGTTTTAGCTCATTCCAACGGTCCTTTACCATGGATTTGCCATTCACGACATAGATCAAGGAGATTCAGCTTTAAGCTATGAAAAAGGCACATAACCTTAGATTTATTATCAAACTCAAGAAAAGAGTCAAAGAGCAAGCCCATCGAAAGGTCAAGTAATTTTTAAGATGAAAACTGTGCTTTTAGGCATAAATTCAAGCATTTATCTATTAGATTCACACCATATAGCAATAATTGCAAAGATAAAAAGATAAAAATTTTGAAAATTTAAAACTAAATGTGGGAAGTAAACATGCATGCTAGAAGGATGAAGAGATAGAAGGGTGAAGCCTACCACCCCAAGCTTAAAACTTTGCTCATCCTCGAGCAAGATCTAATCTTAGAATAGTAGGGTGGGAATGCATGTAAGTTGGGGTGAGAATTTTATTAAAGTCCTAAAATGATGCATGTATGCAAGGAAAAAGTAAACTAGTTAGAGGAAAGAAAACTATCTAAGAAAGGTTATGAAAAACAAAATTTTATTTTAACAAAAGCGGAAAAGAAAGGGTAGGAGATAAGGGGGTGGCTGCCCCACGATACCGACACTGGGGTCCCAAATCGTAGGTTTTGGGACCAGTGCCACTTGTGTCTTGCCAAAGGGTTTTGCCACATAATAGGAGTAGAATAGGTAGATATGTGGGCCCTGCCGAGTCTGAAGTAGAGGAATAAAATCTGGTGACTCGGTAAAGTCATCTCGGTGTTGGAATTGACTTGAGCTGCACTGGGATGAATTCTTCGGCAAATCATCCTCAATGTACCTTCCAAGATACAAATCTAAATAGGAAGGCCCTAGGATGTTGACACATGATGAGATGGATGAGAGAGGTTGGATGTCTTTGGAGGACTCATATCTTCTCTCTCCCTCTCAACACTTGAGGTTGGATGCTCAGATAAATCTTCATGTACAGTCTGAGTTATCCAATAATCTTCTGAACAAGAAGTACTCCCTAAAGAATCAGTTTATGGTTCTACCACCCCAAGCTTATCGCCTGGCATAGAGTCAGGGGTATCTTCATGCTCAGCAGCCATGTTGTAGTGAATCATCCATCCTACCCCCTTGACGTCCACCCTACCTTGTAAAGGTAAGGGTGTAAATGGTGGCTCATGCTGCTCCAACTTGTCATCGTCAGTATACTCGCCGCTCCATGTCGAGCAACTATCGTTGTCATCATCATCGAACAAATTGTTCCAAACCATTGTTGGCGCGCTACTCAAAGCAAAGTGACAAGTCTCAATATGAGAGATGTCACTCTAGTCTGGTTCAATATCTGACTCTAGTTCCTCAAATCAACCTTCTGGTTGTGAGGTTGATTGGCTTTTCGAGTCTTCATCATCGTCATCATAGACCCATTCATGTCTATGACTCATATCTTCCATGGTTCATCATCGGGGTCATTTGGATAGAATGAAGGGCTTCCCCAAGTGGGTTGGTCTTCACATAAAAATCCTAATGAATCCAGTTGATGGTCTGAATAGGATGATGGTTCATACTCCACTTCAGACCCAATGGAATGGTCTTGATGACTAACGCCTTTGTTGTCTTTTGATGGTAGTTGTAACCGGATTGTAACCAAATTGATGAGCTCTTGGAGCCTCCTGCCATGTTCAACATCTTTATCATGAAGTTGTTGTACTTGAGCAACAATGCTTTTGAGACCTGTCGATTCTGCCATGCACATATGAGGGGAATCCGCTGTATCAAACTGATGCGCTTGGATGGATCCTTGCTCAAGAGTTTGAAGTAGACTTCTACTGCGGTCTACAGTCTCAGTGACTAGTTTGAGATGGCGATCCTACTCTTCTAGTAGTTTTTGCATTGGATCGACATCTTCTTGGGGATGAGGGGCTAAGGAGGTGAGTGTGTGAATACTTTCCCAAGCCAACTCCACTACCTTAATCAGTTCTTGATCCCATGATAGCACGAGAGTCAAGGGCTGACTGGCAGTCCCTGTTGTTGGACTTTCAACATACGACGATGGTGGAGGTAAGTATAACTCGACTAGTTATAGAGCACGACCTTCAATTATTTGCCAGCAGTCAGAACTACGGATAAACTTGAGAGGATAGGTGGACAAGATCACTTGTCTTGCCGAAGCAAGATCCTTGGCTGAAAAAGGTATAAGAAAAAAAGAAAACTATTCAGTATATATGGACAATTATGTGTAAAGTAAGAGGAAAACTATGCATATATATACATGCTTATAGTAATAGAACAAAATTTTTTAGACGTGTAAATGTGGAAAACCATGTCCCCGGAAACGGCGTCAAAAAGTTGATCGTCCTCAAAGGCGTGGGTCGAACTTTTCGGCGGTTATTCCTTGGCAATGGCACCAAAAAGTTGATCGCCTTCTTTCTTTCGCGTCCTAATGCGAACGCGGGACAAGGGAAGGAATCAAGCTTTACATTTGTAACCCGAATCCTTCTAGGATGCCCACAACTTTTATTACGGGGTCGAAGTAGATATACGGGGTCGAACACAGGGATGTGGTGACGTTTAGGATGCTTAAGAATTTTGTTCTTGGATCAGATAAGCCAAAAGTGATAGTTGAGGAAAATATATGCTAGAACTAGTCTGGCAGGTTATCATGATTTAAAAAATACAAGGAAAAGAAAACAAAACAAACAAAGCTCGTGGTTCTACTAATCAAGAGAGAAGGAGTTCCTGGCTATGTAACCGCAACCTGGACAGTCTATGCACTCATTCTCGGGCGTAGAAAACCCTCGAACACCCAAGCAAGCATCTAGCACACACAGTGACATCTGTCATGTGGGTCATCCCACTCGCTCTTGTGATGCATGACTAAAACCATCAACAATATGTCATCGACCCTCTCTCGAGGAATGACATATCAACACCTTGGAATATGCTAGGTTCCCTCTCGAGTCTTAGGATATTTTGGGATGTTAGGAACATAAAGCCTTGGATCGTCCTGCTCTCGGGTTTGGATCCAAACTATCATCTCTTAGATATTCCTACAACGGATCTCTCGATACAGGTAGAAATAGAAGTTCAAGCGAGTAAGAGATCAACCAAACTAGCAATCATAACTTAGAAAGAGAAAATAGAACATGCAACATACTAGATCTGATATGAATATACTTTCTTAAGGCAAAAGTACATATACATGCCCAGATCAGACTACATAGCCAAGAAGTAGCTAAATAGCCATAGACAAGCATGGTTAGCATCAAACAAAGATGTATGAACATCATTTATACAGATAACCACAACTGAATGAAAGAGAAGAAGAAAGAGATATAGCCCATAAAGGAGAAGTGGCTCTCACTCCTCAGCCTCCGTGTAGGCCAGATCTCATCCTTTGGTTCTTCTCTTCGTCCTTTTGGGCTCCTCATTTCTCTCTCTCTCTAGACCTGCTCCAAACAGCAGCGTGGATGTGTCGGTAGGTGTGGGTGAATGGATGGATGGACGAGGTATGTGGATTTCTCTAGAGATCTGGAGTGCAGAGCAGATGGACGGAAGCCTACTATAGAGGGCAGCATAGAGAAAGCACCTTGGTCTTCTCGGACCTCCGTGCTCTCCCCCAGTACTTTGGGAGCCTTTAGATCTCTGAGCAGCAGCCTCTCGACATCCTTGGTTGAGGTCGATCTTCACTTCAGTATCCTGGCGGCGCTTCGGTCCAATCTCCCCAGTTTGGACTCCCCTTGACGCCCCCTGTTTACAGATCTGGGTCTGCTATTTATAGGAGCGGACCGGGGCTCTGTTCACTTGAACCGGTCACAGTTGTGGAAACTACGATCGCTATTTTGGTGGTGTTGGAGTTCACGGTACCTTGTGTTCATGGTTTGGAGATGACTGATGTCTGTGGTTGCATGCTGATGCTGTGTGATGGCATAGTGGGATGTGGCTTGGAGGCAGGGTCGAGGTGGAGAGGTGGACGTGGCTGCTGCTGGAAGCACGGTCTAGGGTTGTTGCAGGTCGTGGCTAGCAGTGTTAATGGAGGGCACAAGGAGTGCTTGGGTGATGGCAGCATGTTGTGTGTTGGAGAAAGGAGAAGAGGCTGCGGGTTCATGGTCTGGAGATACCGCGGCCACGGTTGGTGGAGTAGAAACTGACGGTCGTAGTAGTTGATGTTAGGTGGTAGCGCGCTACTGAAGGTATGGCGTCAGGCAGGAGGCGATGGCTGAGCATAGATTAGCAGGAGATGCGGGCACGGTTAGAGGAGATGATGTGGTGCAGTGGGCGAGGTCATGGTTTAACGGAGTGGCGGTGGCACAATGCTGGTGTGAGGATACCACGGTAACAGTGTCGACTACCACAGTCACGGTGTTGACTACCGCAGTCGTGGTGTCAACAACCGCGGTCACAGTATGATGGGGGCAGGCAGTTGCAGAGGCACAGTTGAGGGTGGCAGACAGAGATGCTGATGATGGGGTGACGAGCTGTCGAAGAGGACTGTGGTAGCTGATTGTGAACTGAAGTGGATGTGTAGTTGTAGGTGGAGCGGGTGAGCCATGGACCATGGTGGTCGTGATGGTGGTAAAGGAGACGACGAGGTCTCGATTGGTTTTGACGGCTGCAGACCACAATGTGGAGGGGGAGCAGATGGAGATCGCGGCTTGGTGGAGGCTGGGTCGTGGTCTGGGCTTTTATTGCCCGCAGTCTGCGTGAGGCAGAGGGGAGAAGTGAGTGGATGATTAGGATAGAAGGAGTGGCTTGAGTGCAGCCCACGGTCGAAGTCTAAGAAGAGATGGGCATGGGAACAACGCGCGTGAAGGCAGCAAAGAAGAGAGCTCTTGACTAGCTTTGACCAAGCCTGATCCAAGGCTAAACAAAGGACCACAAGGCTATATTTGCATTGGGATCAGGCCCACGAGCTCCAAATAGAGCGATGGGCCCTGAAGATTGGGCCCAAGAGCTCCAAAATGACCTATACATGCAAGATAAAATCAATAAAAAATATGAATTAAATCCACTAAGTTTAGCATGGGTATATAAAGAGGATAAGACAATAAAAGCAATTAATCATAAATAAATTGGGCCCAGGCTAGCGATCAGACTGTGGTTATCATAAGACAAGTTTTCAAGAAGTACAATTCACTGGGCCTCGGTTTAAGAGAGAGAGCGCCAGGAGAGAGGTAGTTCATCTATGTTCGGTGCACGCAAGTCCAACATTGGCTATATAGCTACATTATTGGCTATTCTAACTACATTATCTAATGAGAAAAAGAAAGCATACAACATGAGCATTATTGGGCAAATTAAGACTAAAGTGACACGAAACTATAGATAAAATGCATAGATAATATGCGTAGATTTGGGTGTTATCACTATCCAAAGTAAATAGAATTAAACCCTTCTTAAAGAACTTGATATCACCTCTATAGTAGAGTATTTTCCTAGGATGCAAGATTAGTGACAACATTTCTCTATTGCAGGAGATTATTCACTCAATGGAGAAGGAATTATGCAAAAAGAACTTTATGTCTATAAAACTAGATCTTGTCAAATATTTCAACAACATGAGATGTTGCTTCATCAATGAAACCCTTTACAGTTGCTCTTTACCAGCAAACCTCATCTCAATTATCATGCAAATTATCACCACCAACAAAACCTCTATATTATGGAATGGGGAACACATTGGCCATTTTATCCTTGTTGCAGGGTCAATCAAGGTGACCCACTCTCCTCATGTCTCTTTATACTTTGCCTTGAAAGATTCAACTAGATGATTATAGACGAGGAAAGGAAAGGAAATTGGAAACCAATTATCCTAACAACATATAAACTCACTTTCACCCATGCTAGTTTTGTTGAAGATATCTTTTTGTTTGGGGAGGCCTCATGTACTCTGGTGAGGGTAACTTTAAAGTGTCTTTAGAATATCAAAGAGGCTTCAAGGAAACTCTTATTAGAAAACAAATCCAACATATTCTTGTCTTATAACACCCCAAGGCCTATCAAAAACCTTATCTTTAGGTTGTCAAACATAAAGGATACTACCAATCTTGGCAGGCATCAGGGTGTTCCAATCATCCACACAGGGAAAGGAAAAAGTATATAACTATATCATCCAAGATACAACAACAAAAAATTCTATGTTGGCAAAAAGGTACCCTTCATTTTGGGTTTGTACACTTGCTAAATCTATTCTTCTTTCTCAACCAACCTACATGATGAAATCAATGATTCTATGTTTGTCTATTCATGACATAATCGACCAACTGGCTATACACTTCATATGGAATGGTTTTGATTTTAACCATGACATTAATCTCGTGGCTTGTAGGAATCTGGTTAAACCGTACAACCAAGAAGGCTTAGGGATGATGCTCACAAGAGAGTTTAACAAAGAATATAATTTGAAATTGGGATGTGATTTTCTTAACTAAAAATAGATTCCATGGATCATTTTTATGAAGGAAATATACTTGGGTGCTAATGGATTCCACACCTCAAGGTCACATATATGGAGGAATATAATGTCTTGTGTAGATATTGTGAATGCATTCTCAAGAAAGATGATCTTTTTTTTAATAACGAGGAACCCCTCTTAGGATCGGCCACTATTGGACCCCACCCAGCCAAGGGTAAACCCCGAAACTAACCGCGTACTTGATGGCACCGCGGCACTCTCAGTAATGTGGGGCCTTATTGCACCCCAAGGGTTTTCGCCCAGAGTCAAACCTGGGTTCCTTCATTGGGGATTACTGAGCCGCACCACTGGGCTACTCCCTCGCCCAAGAAAGACAATCTTATCTGGTACATACACCATAGTTTGGAAATACAAGTGAATAGGGGAAGGCACCACTCCAACACTTAAACTTAGGAAGACCATCCATGAGGATATCAAAGATCTCCAATTCTCTTGTCTTATCATGGACAATTATACATGGGACACTGACTTTCTAAACGTATGATTTATAGATCAGACTATGAGGAGTATATAAGAATGCCCTCACTAAGAGATCTTTTCTAATCAGACATCTATGTACATAAATATTCTTCTGATGGATGATTCTCTATGAACTCTACATACAATCTTTTAACACAGTCCATTGGCACAACAAATGATATCGCCTATTTCAAAGACAATATGACATGCATCACTTCCTCAAAGGCATAAAACATTCCTATGTATAGTATATCATGACAAAATAAGGTCCAACTCTTTAAGTTTCTCAAGAAACATGATCTCTAAGGAAAAATATCCACGGTGTGGTATAGAGTATGACACCACAATGCATGCTCTCAGGGACTGTCATTTAATCAAGGCACTATGGAATCACCTTATACCTTCTCAATGTACCTATTTTTTTAACAGTATGGCACCACCCAAATCTTGCTTTATAGTTTTGAATTCCTTCAAGAATATACCCAACTGGCTCACACTTTTCTCTATAACTTGTTGGTTACCATCAAAATACATGAATATCATGGTGTTCAACAACCCCAAAGACTGACACCTTAGTTGATCATTATCTGTCACTCTGAATAATGTATCATCCTCTCACTAATGTTGTGTCCAATCTCACTCACTCAGTTGAGGTCATCTGATGACACTCTTCTACTCAATTTTGACACATCTATTAATTTAGACAAAAAATCTACTTGTACAAGTAGCATATTCAGGTACTAAGAAGGCTAATGGATTCATGGAAATATTGTGTTGAAGGAAGGATGGGAATCCCTTAATGGGGAATTTTATGTCATCATAGACAACATAATTCAAACTAAACTTCTTTCAAGACTCTGTAGAGTGATCACTGATTCAAGAAAAGTAGCTAGCTTCATCAACAACCTTGTTTTATGCTCAAGAAAGTATAGGTGATCATGGATGAGATCTTATAAACCACTAGAGAATCTAATATTCATAGCATTGTCCACTTCAAAAGAAACCAAAATCACTTAGTTGACCAACTAGATAAACATTGCATGAAGCAGCCAAATTGCCATGTTCCATGGTCACATTGTCCTGAATTCCTCAAATCTACCTACCCAAAGGATATACATGGTCTTTAACAAGGAAGTCAAGTGAAGCCTCACATTTAAAATTTGGACTCTCATGTAACCAATTAGTTACTATTGAACAATTACAAAAAACAAGTTTGATTCACCAAATATAATTGTCTAAATGAATGAGAAAATGCAACAAGATCAAAGATGACTCCACCCAAAGGTAGATAAAGCAAAGAAAATATTTTCGTCAGATTATGTACAAAATTATATTATGGATGGGGAAGGTTGATACCCCATTCTTCTCTAGAAAATTGGTATTACGAATTTTGGAAGCAGTAGTTCAATTTGTTGTCAAGGGTTTCAACTAAAAAATAAAATTTAGCGATAAAATAAAACTTTCTACATCTTTGAGTACTTGGGTCCTTAAGATGATTATGGAACGTTCTTTTTTCAACCATAAGATATCCAATATATTGAGGATCCAATCTTCTCAAGATATCAAACATTGGGTATCCATATCATGAAAAAGGAATGAGATGTGATTTGTACGATTTCGAGAGAGGTAAAGAGGAACCGTAAAGTCAAATAAAATCAACCTAGATTGGTTTCCATAAAATAAATATTAAGGTGATTATATGAAGCCAATGAACTAATCACAGTATGAGTCAAGGTCATGTGATAGTCTTAAGATGCATCAAATAAATATTCAATCAAGTAGTTCTAAATAATTATGACAAATCTTATGGATATTGTGATTATGCTAATTAGACATGAATATGATCAAGCTATGAAAGCATGTGTAAGGAGTGAGACTCGATAGTGGCCCCACACAATGGTACAAACATGACCCGTGAAATATTCAAGCAACAGAAAATATAACTATTTATAAATTTACAAAATATTTCTATGTACATAACTTTCTCACCCTAAGGGTGGTACATAAAATGAAAAAGTTATGTCTATATAGCACATAAGCCCATATGCAGAGGGTAACAAAGCTATATCAAGTTGTACTTAAGTTCAACAATGAGCTCATCATCATCTTGAGTCTCATCCCTATATAGCACCTACACCTGGGTGGAGGGAACACCCAAAAAAATAGGAAACAAAAGAGTATGCATCAGCAAAAGCTGAGTATGCACATTTTAACAATATTTTGGGCATTTAAATGGGTATATAGAGAAAAAGAGATGTTCCCATAAAAAGGAGGTTCATCAAAAGAATAGTAACTTACAACAAGAAATATATCATGAAAATGAATTCCAAAACAAATAGTCATATAAATAAACAAGTGAGATAACACAAGTAGCCATTCACCATTCACAATGCCATAACAATCATAATCATTCACATGCAGATATATATTGACTAAAGATAGATATAGTTGGGACAAGACATCGATAAGTTGTTTGCCAATGTAAAATGGGTGGAAAAGCACATTGTAGGCATAAAAGCACACCTCGATATATAAGGGTAGAAAATCATACCCCGTGTAGAAAAGCATACCCTAGTATTTATGCATAAGCGTCCACAATAGTTATCTAGTCAAATTATCTAACATGCATAAATAGAGTAGCAAGATAGTTTGCTTTCACCATTCACATTTCCAAGTACAACAACAAAGTAGATGGCATGGGGTCATAGACCTAAAGCAATAAAGTATTCATCAAGCAAAGTGGAATATAATGATTCAATATCATGAAATAAGGAATTTGCAATACGGATGAATAAAAGGGGACAATAGTCAAAATATGTCTCATTGTAATAATATTTAAGTCAATTTATGCCCAAAATTAAATGGGGAGGAGAGAATACCTGGTATTCATGACTACCTCTATTTGTAGATGTGAAATTTACAACTCATTCATCTCAACCTAAAAATGTACTATACACCCATTAGAACATATATGCAAAATTATATATGAGAGTATATATAGACCCATTATTGATTACCGAGTGGAGTGAGGGTTTATATATATATATATATATATATAGACACACACACACACACACACATATATATATATATATATATATATATATATATATATATATATATATATATGAGTCAGGCTAGAATACATTCAAGTAGTTTTCATGATGTAATATTTTTTTTCAAAAATCGAATCTATTTATATTCTTAATCATCTTGTGAATAACTCATATAAAAAATTTGAGCACATTTGGAAATTTACAGGTCATGTTATAAAGACCGCAAAAAGTATGCATATCAAATTAGTTTCGTGCGTCGATTTTGTTTCCGTCGGATGAGTGACTTACACTCATCCAAATGGGCTCAAAATTTGTATGTAGCCTAATTATAGTATGGCAATGAAGATCAATGGTTCACATCTTGCAAAAAATAGTCTTGATATGCAAACACACTTGAGTGTTTTCGTGTGATCTATATACTCAAGTGTATTCTATCCTGACTCTCTCTCTCTCTCTCTCTCTGTATATATATATATATATATATATATATATATATATATATATATATATATATATATATATATATATATCTTGGAATGACATACATATTGGGTGAGAGGATAGGATTAGTCATTATTTATCAAAATACCCTTACAAAGAATATTTAGGGTAAAACTGACATATCTTATATATAATGGTCACTATCCATACTTAACTATTAATATGTATATTAATACGAGTATGTATTACTCAAGTTATGTGGAAGCAAATAGTTATCCAGTCTTGACTAATTTGTGTCCTACCCTCATCCATTTGTATGCATATGTTTATCAAAGTACTTCCTTTTATATGGTCTCTCTCTTTTATAGATTTCAACTCAATGTAGGACATTTCTAAGTTGATACACCCTTACTTCTTATCATATGTCTATCCATCTTAAATATATGTATATATAACTAGGCTTTAATGCATAACAGGGATGACATTGGCACCTAGGACATGTTTAATGACAATTACTAAATTTTGCGTGTTGCTATTCATTGTGATACATATGAGCACGAATTATTGACTAGGTAATATAAGTAAATATGATCATGCCTAATAGATTAACAAACATAGTATTATAGATAATAGTAAATAATGTGTCTCAAGATTTTATAAAATAACATAATATTATAAACCAATGTTTTATCTTCGATCTTTTTCAGACCATACAAGCTTCGTACTGATGCTAATAAATTAGAGATAGGCTAATTGATAAATTATTTTAGTTTGTTGTACTTCATGGATTTCATAATCAACCCGCCTAGTAATTATCCAACATCTACTCTTTATAAGATATCATACTAACTCTTATAACCAACATTACATGGAGAAATATCTTACCAATATTGGATGCATGAACATCAGTCTGTGATGGTCGGATCGTGTTGATCTTGGTGCTCCCAGACTTGGTTGTGGTTTCTCATGGACAGTGGGGAGCTAGGATCATCCATGGACTCCATTAAATGTCTATGAAACTCCATTATAGAGCTCTATCAAATGAATCTCGAGTACATCAAAACCATTAGTGAGACGGGAGGATTGTACGCCCTATAGGCCACTATTGTAGGTATTCTGGAGTGTTTACGATTTTGAGAAGAAGTCTTCTTCTTCATTAGGTTATGTAAGGCCATGAGATGGTGTATGGAGTGGTGACAGTTTCAAGATATGTGTATTGGTAGGTGACTGAGGAGGAAGTTGTTTTTGGAAGGAAGGAGGAGGGCTTGCATGTGGTATAGGTTTGCAGGTTGTCGATTTTTTCCTACAAATCTGTAGGAGAGTTCCTCACTGGTGATCTCTTTTAACAAACCACAATTGACGATGGCAAGAAACAAAGGGGGTAGAAGGCTTGTTAACTGGAAAGTGGCATGGCAACGGGTTGTGACGGTTTCTTTTTGTAACAAAGTAGACTTCAGTGTTTACGGTTGTCTCTTCCAGCCATGACATGGCCTCTATGGGTCTGCATCACCTTTGTCAACAATTGAGCATGGTGGTGGTGGCTCCGTCTTGAGATCTAGGCTGGAAACACAAGGAAGGAAGGAAGGAGGGAAAGAAGAAGGGAAGGACAAAGGTGGTTTATGTGTGGTGGCTCATAGGTCGACCCATAGTCTCCATTGCCTTCTACAATCTACAATGACAAATTCTCTTCAGCTAAGAAATCTTGGTGTTGTGGTGGGAAGGCGACGTGGTTAGGGTTTTGATGGGTGAGGGAAGTGTTGGAGGGGAGAAATAGGAAAGTGGGAAGCAAGGAGAATCAGGGAGAGGAGAAAATGGATGACAGAACATAAGGGAAAACATTGTCGTCGGTTACTAGTAGGGAAAACACAACGTTCATCGTGAAGACGATGGGTAGTAAATGGTTAGAAGTCGTGTGTTACCCGGTTAATTGAATATGAGACTTGATTTTTAGAAGGAAAATTGGTGTAATTAATTGATCAATGAAACCTATGCTTGACTATATGTATCCTTCTTAAGTTTAATTAGAGGAGAAATTATCATTTAATTGACTTGAATATAGGCCGTTATAGTAATTAGGGCATGAGGGATCTGATTTTGACATCAAAGTTTTCTTTTAAAAACATATTCCATTAAGTTTCATTGCTTGTATGTTGATACTCAAGTCATGTATCTAATGTCTTAATTAATCCATTTCGTATATTGTTTTTATTTTGATCATTTATACTTAGAATTATTTGAGTGATAATTTAAGGTTAAATTAATGTATGAATTCATACAATTAGTACTTAGTTGATGAAATAATTGATTAAATAATTACCATTAACTTTCTATAAAAGTTTATTTGTTAAATATTATATATATTAGCACTAAATACCATTAACTAATCTATTTATTTTAGTAATTCTAATAAAATCAAAATGGGACTTAGAAATGAGAGTATTAATCTATGGTCTCAGATTTGGGTATGTTACAACGCTCCACCCCTTAAAGAGGATTTCATCCCCAAAATCAACCCATTCTAATCTATTACACAATAAGACTGACATCAATATCTTACACCAATATTTTATACATATTAGTTTGTCCAACTACTATCCCATAGTATTTATCCAGGAAACATTAAGTACCCTAATTAGAGAGTAGTTATATATGCCTGATTTATTGAGAAATTTTCTACAGGATAATCTAGTTTCTTCATTATTGGGTTTGGTCAATACTAAGATTGCATTACTTTCCTGAGTTAATAAGGTACAAGCTCCACCCCTTTAAAGGATGGACCTATATACTAACTAATTATCTAAAGAGGCAACAAGGGTGGATCGACTAAGTCTAGAACTTCTTCTATGTACTCACTACATTACATTGAGGCTTAAGGTCTCACTATTGATCATCTTGTCAAGGTTTTCTTTTCTAAAAGGTACTCAAACTCCCTTATAGTGGTGACTTGGTATCAAAAACCATCAATAAAACATAAAAGCCTATCTTTTTGTACATATGTAGTTCAATATTGAAAATAAGTTTGACGACGAAAACTTTGTGATGAGAATCCAAAAATGGCGCCAAAATCAATACGGGAACCAAGTCAACCAGAATCCAATACGCTACACCTAACCTATTGTAAAGACCAAGTCTATACTAAAATCATGGCAACCAAAATCATCAATTGTGTAGCAGCGGAAATTTAAATCTTGACTTTATTCAAAATGTATAAAGAGTACATTATAAAAAAAAAATTCCCAAATGGGAGTACAACTTTATACAAGAATAAGGATCTAGGTAGAGGAAGACTTAGACTAATACACCATTGTCTCCAAACAAAACAACTTATAACATAAAAGCAACTATGATCATGCAAGCTATATATTCCTTTTCTTCTTGTCCTATCCTTAGCCTTAGGTTCACCAAGCTTCCATGCGCACTCTCATCCTAACCTGGATGGTTGGGGTCATCCAGCAAGAGAAAGATAAAAGGTATGTGTCAATTAAAGGATAAGGGCAATCATAAAGCTAAGCATTTCATAACAAAATATTCCACTAAGGAATTTCAAGGAGAGAGAGGAAATTGAGTAAATAAGATTTTAGAAAACTACCACATTTCAATATCAACAAATATCACATTTTCATGAATATAAATTATGACTCAACATCCTCTGAATGTAGGGTGAGACACCTACCGGACCTCACCAATGGCAGGGGGACTAAAACCCCAGTGCCTAAAAAGTGGCAGGGGGACTAAAACCCCATTGCCTAATATATAAAATGGCAGGGGGACTAAAACCCCAGTGCCCGGCAGGGGGACTAAAACCCCAGTGCCCTGTGGGTGGTTTGTACTCATGTACACTACATTGTCAATTGGCCAATAATTATATCATGCATAAACATTCACTTGGTAGTAGAGTGAAAAGTATAACAAGATTTCAACATAGCATTGGGAACACCCAAGAAATAAATAGGCCATCATAGGCAACAACAATATACAATGTTTCCAAGTATTTCAAAAGATGAGCCAACATAGGCAATAGCAATATTTAAGCATTTCCAAGTAAATGAGACAACATATGTAGTAGCAAGATTTACATGATTCAAACGAATGAGCCACAATGGCATTAGAAGCATAAAATAAGTAAAGAGCCAATAAATGCAATTAGAAATATAACAAGGCTAGCACAATAATGATTGTGGGATTGGAAAAGACCCAACTGAAGGATAGGTAGTTTGCACAATAAACATTCACATTCATCTTTGATAGGATTCATATAATATGATTCACATACATAGGAGCCACATACAAAATAGGGTGTACATACCTATTTTAATTAATTACCATCACATTCATCAAACTGATTGTATCACCATTCCATATTCCCCTAGTTACAAACATTACACATGTATTAGGTTACTTAAAGGTACTTTAAGTGTAAAATGTCCATATTTATAAACCATGAATGAAAACTTTATATTTTGGGTCTGGAAACAGTGCCAAATGATTCCTAATATTTTTCTACTTGAGAAAGCATATTTATTTACCAAAAACAAAGTTAAAACACTATTATTATCATTTTTATCACTTTATACATTTAAATTAGTGTTTGAATTAATTAACAGGTTTGTAATGGAAAACAGGGTTCAATACTTGAAAAATCGGATTCTACATGATTTTATCTTTCCAAAGAGTATTTGTTTGTATTTTTCCGACAACCGAGCGATTTTCTATGAATTAAACAAGATTGACCAATTAATTACTAAATGGGTAAAAAAACAAGGTTTCAGATGACGAAACTGCCCCTGGCGAGAGGATCGAGAAAAGAGGGCGCGCGGGGGCAAAACGGTTAAAAGCAAGGTGGTTTGGGCGTTTTTGCATTTCTCCACCAAATTTGACGTTCAGGTACTCGAAACGAAGAGAATCGAGAGACGAACTCACATAGCCAATACATTTCGATGCACGAGCACTCCAGCTCTGGGGAGAGGTGCCGCAAGGTCAGCAGCTAGAGCTCCATACCGTCGGCTAGATGCACGTCTTAGGACCAAATTGATGGGTTGGGAAAGTTTGTAGGGAGCCGACGTAGCTGTGTAGGAGGATACTTATAGGTGGGGATGTCCATGGATGCGAAACGGAGGTGGAGGTGAGAAGCCTTGGCCGGTGCCCCTTGGCGTTTAGGCTACACCGCACCTTGCTAGATGGTTAATGGCTCAAACGAACCGGGAGGAGGGGACAAAGTGAACGGAGAAGAAATCTCACAAAACGATCAAGCATACGAGGAGATCTAAGCTGAGGAGTCTAGGCCAGTTCTACGTGTAACTGTCGGAGGTGGAAGATGAACTCTTGGCCCTTGGATCATGATTGGGATAAACAATAGCCGTTGGATCTACGTCCACAGTGGACCTGCGTGGCCCTTGCTTGTGTGACACTCATTTAAGCCCAACTTTGGCTTAAATGATGTGTATAACTAATGTATTGACTGATTTTATATCACACTTTATTAAAAACTTGTTTAATGCATTTGGAAGGTCAAATGAACTCCAAATGACCTCAAATTTTAATCCCAAGTTTCTAATGACGTCTAGATTCATGCTATATAATTAGATTTGCATTTCACGCAACTTTTGGCCTCAAAAAATTATTTTGATTATTAAAGTATATATTAATATAATGCTTGGGCAAATAATTATGTGTTGCTTTTATAAGCAACCCTTGGTTCCCAAATCCAAGATTTGTAGTCCAAGAGTCCTCCACTCACTAATAGCATGCATTTGCAAGTTTTATTAGCCCATATTAAGAGTGAGGTATGAAGGTGGGTTATTATTCACCATTTTAATTGACACTATATTAAAAGCGTATAAAATCATTTTGAGGGGTCAAATGAACTCCAAAAATCACCAAATTTGAGCCATTAGCTCACATTAAAGTCTAGAACAATGCTATACAATTACTTTCTCATTTTACTCATAAATATATGGCCCTTAATAAATATATTGCTCATTAAAGTGTATATTAATAAATTAAAATGAATGAATTATATGAAAAGACTTCTTTTTATGAAACATGTGAGTAAATTTCGATATATTAAACATATTAAGATTTCAATAATCATTTCTCAATTAAATAACATATTTTCATGAATTAAAATCATATCTTGAGGAGAGAGAAACAATTAAGGTTAATGTTCTCATACATTAACTTAAATACACATTATTACTAATATATTTATCCAAAAAGCTCCAAATTAACATTATCTAATTATATCACTCATTAAACTCCATTTTGTATTTTTAGTCCTCAATTATTACATTAAGTGGGTTATTTGTGCAAACACCCCTTCATTATCATAAATGAGGGAAAAAGATAATTTAAACATTGAATTGTGCTCAAATTGCACAAGGGGTCCAAAAAGAATATAAAACAAGGGAAATTTATGAAAAAGGTCCAAATGGACTAGAAGGCCAAGAAAAGCTCAAAAGTGGGTAAATTGCAGGGAAGACCCTAAATTTCAGTATTTTACAACACACCGCCCCTTAAAGAGGATTTCGTCCCCGAAATCACAACAAGAGGAAAGAGAGGGTGAGTGTGCAAATTCCCAACCTTAAACACTAGGTTATAACCCTTAATCTAGGGTACAACACCAAATCTACATAAGTCAGGTGTTACTAAGGTTTCCACAAAACCTATAGCCTTTTATCAAACTCAAATTAACATTTTTGCCTTATGAGCATAATCTTCATCATGAAGAGGTATCATATTTATTATACTATCGCGTAGATAACATTTTATGCACATTGTTTTCAAAACAATTACATCTCAACATTATATCATATATATTTCCCTCATCAAGGGTTTTAAGCACATTTAGGGTTTATTACGCCATTTCAACATAATTAATGTATTAGGTCAAAAACCTTAATTACATGAATTCATTTTCCATTATCCTCTTAAAACTATCATGTAGAATTATCACAAATTATTTTGAAGAAAAAGTTAATATTATCCAACAAGTTATTAAGCCTATAATAATTCCAAATAATGTTCATATTACACATTGTCATATCATCTTTCATACTCATATTAATGACATCATTAATGATTTTCGTCCATTACACTTTGTATTATAAATTATACATGTTTTAATTCACATTAGGCATTTTATGAATATTTATGTGAATCCAAGTATTCATTATCATATTTGAGTCATTATATGCATTTTAGTGAATAGGATGTAACCCATTAAATATCAATGAATTAATTCATATATCAAATTATGATGAGGTGTTCATTAGAGAACAAGGTGATATACCTTACATATATTGATAACTTTGTAACTATAATCCATTTATATGCATTAAGGTATATTATGTGACGATGATACCTAATGTCACTAATGTATCATGAAAGACATTAAGGGTATATATATATATATATGTATATGTTGTCAAAACTATATGATTACCTATTAAGGTTTAGGTCAACATGATCATTACATATTAAAGCATCCTTAGGGTGCATTATCCATACACATTTACCATTAAGTTGGCATAGTCAACATTATGTATATTCACCATTAGTAATGAGTAACTCATTATTATGCGCATCAAGCCTATAGTAAGGTTCAAACATATGATATATCTCTATATAACTTACTACATATTCACTTGTGTATAAACAAACAATTTGAATTACAAGTATAATGTGTTTGGTAAATTCTTGTTCACATAAGTTATTATGTACATATGTCCACATAGATAGGGTTTATAACTCCAAAGGTATTTGATTTTGCTTTTAATTGGGATTCCATCCCCCTAAAAAGGGATTTCGTCCTCGAAATCAGCTTTGCAAAACCAAATAGGGTACTAACACCATTACCCTCACTTCACCCCTTAAAAGGGTCAACTAAGTCAAACTAAGCTAAGGGTAAAAGGTACATAAGGTTCAACACCAAAAGGATTTACAGCCAAGCTTGTACATGTAATATAGGGTACACTAAACCCTAAACATAGGAGTACAAGGTATTTAAGGATGACTTTTGTGTAAGAGATCAAATCATCACTTATGGTTTTACTAAGGTATTCAACAATTAAGCAACATGCCCAAATATAGACTATTTCGAGCTGTCTGTATCAGATCAGGCCAGGCCAGGTCATATGAGCTCAGGAGTCCTCGTTACCAAGCTAGTGGGGCGGAGGAAAATATTGCCAGCCCCCAAGCTCTGACCCTTTCTAGACACCATCACTTTCAACTTCTTGCTCTAGTAGCTTCTCAATAGACAATTCACCAAAAAGTTGACAAATTTTATTTTTAATTAATTATTATTATGATACTAACTGAAACTTTCATGCTAGGTCAACTCTAAGGTGAAAAACTAACTAAAGGGAAACTATATACTCTAGGGAGATAATTTTTGAATTAGTCAAGAATCCGACTACCTTGATGATCTGATACCATGCTGTAAAGACCAAGTCTCTACTAAAATCATGGCAACCAAAATCATCAATTGTGTAGAAGCGGAAATTTAAATCTTGACTTTATTCAAAATGTATAAAGAGTACATTATAAAAAAAATTTCCCAAATGGGAGTACAACTTTATACAAGAACAAGGATCTAGGTAGAGGAAGACTTAGACTAATACAACATTGTCTCCAAACAAAACAACTTATAACATAAAAGCAACTATGATCATGCAAGCTATATATTCCTTTTCATCTTGTCCTATCCTTAGCCTTAGGTTCACCAAGCTTCCATGCGCACTCTGATCCTAACCTGGATGGTTGGGGTCATCCAGCAAAAGAAATATAAAAGGTATGTGTCAATTAAAGGATAAGGGCAATCATAAAGCTAAGCATTTCATAATAAAAGATTCCACTAAGGAATTTCAGGGAGAGAGAGGCAATTGAGTAAATAAGATTTTAGAAAACTGCCACATTTCAATATCAACAAATATCACATTTGCATGAATATAAATTATGACTCAACATCCTCTCAATGTAGGGTGAGGCACCTACCGGACCTCACCAATGGCAGGGGGACTAAAACCCCAGTGCCTAAAAAGTGGCAGGGGGACTAAAACCCCAGTGCCTAATATATAAAATGGCAGGGGGACTAAAACCCCAGTGCCCGGCAGGGGGACTAAAACCCCAGTGCCCTGTGGGTGGTTTGTACTCATGTACACTACATTGTCAATTGGCCAATAATTATATCATGCATAAACATTCACTTAGCAGTATAGTGAAAAGTATAACAAGATTTCAACATAGCATTCGGAATAACACCCAATAAATAAATTGGCCATCATAGGCAACAACAATATACAATGTTTCCAAGTATTTCAAACGATGAGCCAACATAGGCAATAGCAATATTTAAGCATTTCCAAGTAAATGAGACAACATATGTAGTAGCAAGATTTACATGATTCAAATGAATGAGCCACAATGGCATTAGAAGCAAAAAATAAGTAAAGAGCTCATAAATGCAATTAGAAGGATAACAAGGGAGCACAATAATGATTGTGGGGTTGGAAAAGACCCAACTGAAGGATAGGTAGTTTACACAATAAACATTCACATTCATCTTTGATAGGATTCATATAATATGATTCACATACATAGGAGCCACATACAAAATAGGGTGTACATACCTGTTTTAGTTAATTACCATCACATTCATCAAACGGATTGTATCACCATTCCATATTCCCCTAGTTACAAACATTACACATGTATTAGGTTACTTAAAGGTACTTTAAGTGTAAAATGTCCATATTTATAAACCACGGATTAAAACTTTAGATTTTGGGTCTGGAAACAGCGCCAAATGATTCCTAATATTTTTTTACTAGAGAAAACATATTTATTTACCAAAAACAGAGTTAAAACACTATTATTATCATTTTTTATCACTTTATACATTTAAATTAGTGTTTGAATTAATTAACAGGTTTGTAATGGAAAACATGGTTCAAAACTTACGAAACCGGATTCTACATGATTGTATCTTTCTAAAGAGTATTTGTTTGTATTTTTCCAACAACCGACCGATTTTCTATGAATTAAACAAGATTGACCAATTAATTGCTAAATGAGTAAAAAAACAAGGTTTCGGATGACGAAACTGCCCCTGGCGAGAGGATCAAGAAAAGAGGGTGCATGGGGGAAAAATGGTCAAATGCACCCGAGCTTCTTCAAGCTTGGGGTGCAGCCATGGGCCGTGGGTGTAGCAAGGTGGTTTGGGCATTTTTGCGTTTCTCCACCAAATTTGACGTTCAGGTACTCGAAACGAAGAGGATCGAGAGACGAACTCACCTAGCCAATAAATTTCGACGCACGAGCACTCCAGCTCTAGGGAGATGTGCCACAAGGTCAGAAGCTAGAGCTCTGTGTCATCGGCTAGATGCACGTCTTCGGACCAAATTGATGGGTTGGGAAAGTTGCTAGGGAGTCGACGTAGCTGTGTAGGAGGATACTTATAGGTGGGGATGTCCATGGATGCGAAACGGAGGTGGAGGTGAGAAGCCTTGGCCGGTGCCCCTTGGCATTTAGGCTACGCCACACCTTGATGGATGGTTAATGGCTCAAATGAACCGGGAGGAGGAGACAAAGTGAACGGAGAAGAAATCTCGCAAAATGATCAAGTATACGAGGAGATCGAAGCTGAAGAGTCTAGGCCAGTTCTACGTGTAACTGTCGGAGGTGGAAGATGAACTCTTGGCCCTTGGATCATGATTGGGATAAACAATAGCCGTTGGATCTGCGTCAACAGTGGACCTGCGCGGCCCTTGCTTGCGTGACACTCATTTAAGCCCAACTTTGGCTTAAATGATGTGTATAACTAATGTATTGATTGATTTTATATCACACTTTATTAAAAACATATTTAATGCATTTGGAAGGTCAAATGAACTCCAAATGACCTCAAATTTTAACCCCAAGTTGCTAATGACGTCTAGATTCATGCTATATAATGGGATTTGCATTTCACGCAACTTTTGGCCTCCAAAAAATTATTTTGATTATTAAAGTATATATTAATATAATGCTTGGGCAAATAATTATGTGTTGCTTTTATAAGCAACCATTGGTTCCCAAATCTGAGATTTGGAGTCCAAGAGTCCTCCACTCACTAATAGCATGCATTTGCAAGTTTTATTATCCCATATTAAGAGTGAGGTATGAAGGTGGGTTATTATTCACCATTTTAATTGACACTATATTAAAAGCGTATAAAATCATTTTGAGGGGTCAAATGAACTCCAAAAATCACCAAATTTGAACCATTAGCTCACATTAAAGTCTAGAACAATGATATGCAATTACTTTCTCGTTTTACTCATAATATGACCCTTAATAAATATATTGCTCATTAAAGTGTATATTAATAAATTAAAATGAATGAATTATATGAAAAGACTTCTTTTTATGAAACATGTGAGTAAATTTCGATATATTAAACACATTAAGATTTCAATAATCATTTCTCAATTAAATAACATATTTTCATGAATTAAAATCATATCTTGAGGAGAGAGAAACAATTAAGGTTAATGTTCTCATACATTAACTTAAATACACATTATTACTAATATATTTATCCAAAAATCTCCAAATTAACATTATCTAATTATATCACTCGTTAAACTCCATTTTGTATTTTTAGTCCTCAATTATTACATTAAGTGGGTTATTTGTGCAAACACCCCTTCATTATCATAAATGAGGGAAAAAGATAATTTAAACATTGAATTGTGCTCAAATTGCACAAGGGGTCCAAAAATAATATAAAACAAGGGAAATTTATGAAAAAGGTCCAAATGGACTAGAAGGCCAAGAAAAGCTCAAAAGTGGGTAAATTGCAGGGAAGACCCTGAATTTCAGTATGTTACACCTATATTGTAGGAGGGGGAAAGGTTTCCTACTACAAAAGGTTAGCATCAATCATATAATACTAAGGCACGAGATTCCCATACTCCATTTCACTAATCATAATCAACATTACCTTTTTTTTATACATAGGGGAGTCGTATCAGCATACAACACCATATGTAGAAAACTAGGGTTTCCTAATCTCTTACTGGTTTGCAACCATGGTTCCTTCACAAAATAAGATAACCTATATAGCCAAACTACTCATATGAAACATTGGATAAACTAAGTGCCATATTGGAGATATGAGGGGTGAACATTTAAGGGTATCTACTAAAACTTATAGCTTTCATCAGTGAATTATCACTTATGGATCCATAACATGCACAATGAGGATGATGTGCTGTCTTAGATAAATGGGTTTGGGAAAAGTCATGTTGAGATAATCCATATTGAAGGCAAGATGTGCCTTACAAAATTAATCTAGTATAAAATATGGGACAATATCAAATGAATCATCAAACTCTATGACTTACTTAGAATTTTGTGTTAGTCATTCAAACATGCTCACTTCTCAAATTTGATTTATGCATCACAATCTAGAGAAAAGGTTTTAAGGTTAAAATTATAGTTAAACTTAGTTATTAGTGTTCAAGTCGACCTACAATTCATATTATTTTGGATGACTTCCTAAAAGACAAACTCTAAAAGAGATAAAAATTTTTTATAAAGGGTGCCTGTCATTTTATTAAGTAATCAAATCGTCTGCAACAAGTACAAGGATCTGATCCTCAAAACCCTCCCCAATACAGTGAGGGTTAATAAAATGATAGGCAGAAGAGGCCAAGGCATGTGCTACTCTATTGCCTTGCCTTCTAACAAAATAGAAATTAAAAGAAAGGAAACTAAGAGAAAGATCGATGATGTCCCAGACAATGATGTCTTCATAGCCTCTACCTCCATATCCCTTTTTTACCGCCTCCACTAGAAGAAGACAATCAGTCTCTATCACCACATCCATAAATCCCTTCCAAAGCACAAACTACATACCTTTTAGAACAACCATACCCTCCGCACTAAGCACTGAGTATGGCTACTCTAAACGACATTGGAAGGTCCACAAAAGCTGGCCATGCTCATCCCGAATCACTGCGCCGCAACCACTCTCACTCGTTGTGGTGATAGATGTATCTGTGTTAATCTTAATGTTGCCCAGTGGTGGTATGCGCCAAGAAATCGGTCCTGAGGAAGAGGAGTGTACTGTTGATCTGCTCATCGCTGCGTGGTACCGTGCATGCTCCTTCACGAGGTTGATGAAGCTTGTTGCTAGGCCCGAAAGAAAAGGAGGATGATCGTCGAAGAGAAATTTTTCCTAGTAGCTCACGTCACCCAAAGAAGTGCTTCTCCCTCCTCTTTGCGCCTGTTGTCCTCTTCGTCAAGAAGGCTACTCACAAAGCTCCCCACATCATGAAGATCCAGCTGCCCTAACCAGTCAAAGTCCCCCGTGAACCATATCTTCCTTGCTAAGTCATAGTGAAGCAACACATGTGAAGTATCCTCCCGTTGTCCACAATGGTGGCAACCATCATCTTGCGTCACTTGTTTTCTCTATAGCTCTGCCTTGGTGGGAAGTATGTTTCTAAGTGCTCTCCATACAAAGTGCTTCAATTTCGGTGGCCATCCTTGCTTCCATAGTTTTTTCCATATCTCCCCGTAAACCCCATCCACCAAATCAGCACCCGCTCTAATGAAGTAATACACACTCCTGACAGAAAAGAATCCATTACTCTCCCATTACCAAAATAGATTGTCCTATGCATTCCACCGGGGTCGTGGGATGTTAAGGACAGTCCTAGCGATGTGGCTGGGAAAACACTCCTCCACCGCCTCCCTTCTCCACCGTTTTGTCTCTCCACTGATTAAGTCACTCACCCATCTATACTCCACTGGTCCGTTTACCAAGTATCTATGCACCATTCCTCCAAGGTGAGGAATCCACCTATCTCTGTAGATCTGGATCCCTCTCCCATCACCCACCCTCCATATAAAACCGTCCTTCACCAGCTGCAAAGCTCACCATATGCTTCTCCAGGTATAGCTGGGATGACCCCCCAACTTGAGATGTAAGATAGGTGAGGACTTGGAGTATTTTGCCTCCAAAATCTGGGCAGCAAGGGACTCTTCATGGACCGCCAACCTCCAGCCCTGTTTAGCTAGAAATGTCTGGTTAACCGCCTTAAGATCTCTAAACCCCATCCCTCTGCCTTCTTTGGGTTTACACAACCTCTCCCAGCTCATCTAGTGAATCTTCCTCTCCCCTTCCTTTGGCCCCCACCAAAACTGTGCCATCATCGCCTGGATCTCGTCAATAAGTCCTTCCAGAATTTTAAAGATGTTCATGATATACGTAGGAATAGCTTGGATGATTTCCTTGATCAACACCTTCTTACCCGACCTAGATAGGAACTTATCCTTCCACCCCTGCACTTTTTTCCACACTCTATCTTTTATAGAAGAAAAAACAACTTTCTTAGACCTCCCAATCATCGTAGGGAGTCCAAGGTACTTCTCGTGCATGTATACCTCTCTAACATGCAGCCGGTTCTTAATCAACTCATGCCTCTCATCTGGGACATTTACACTGAAGGAAACCTCTATCTTCTCATAATTAATTTTCTGCCCAGATGCCCTCTTGTATTGGTTGAAAATATCAACTAAAGCAGAGCATTCTTCTGTGGTTGCCCGTGTAAACACAATGTTGTCATCTGCAAAAAAGAGGTGAGTAACACATGGTGCCCGTCTACAAATTCTTGTCCCATGGATTCTATTGTCATGTGCTGCTTTAGAAAGAGAAAAGGAGAGTGCTTCAACGCAAAAAAGAAAGAGATAGGGAGAGATAGGGTCACCTTGGCAAAGTCCTCTAGACGGGTTTGAAGATCCCCTCCTATTTCCGTTGACGATGAACTTGTGGGAGACACTAGTCACACACTCCATCACCTTATTCCTCCAAATATCTAGGAACCCCATCCTCCTCAACACCTTTTCTAAGAATGCCCACTCCACCCTGTCATATGCCTTGATCATGTCCAGTTTTATCGCCATCAAACCTTCCTTCCCTTTTCTTCTGTGCTTCATAGTGTTAAACATCTCATAGGCCACTAGATCATTATTTGTAATCATTCTCCCTCTAATGAAAGCACTTTGATTTTAAAAAATAATCCCATTCATCAGCGGCTTTATTCTGTTTGGCAAGACCTTAGTAATGATTTTATAAGAAACATTGCAACGGCTGATTGGACGATACTTAGATATCCAGACTGAGTTGTTCATTTTAGGAATAAGGACAATATCAATATCATTAATATCTTCAAGGCTTTCCTCCCCTTTCCACGATTTAGAAATGAATGACATCAGGCTAGATTTTATAACCTCCCAGAACTTCTGATAGAAAATAGCTTTCATTCCATCCGGTCCTGGGGCCTTGTTAGGATGCATTTGGTTGAGAGCTTTCCATACCTCCATCTCTGTAGGGGCCCAGTTCAGATCTGAAAAAGAAGTCTTTGGAAGTACCCGTGGCATACCTTCAAGGAATTCCTCCATACCGGATGGATTGGAACTAGAGAAGAAAGAGTTGAAATATAAAGAAATAATTTCAGCAATAGAGTCTATCTCTGTATGCCAACTTCCATCCTCCTTGAAAAGACCATCTATCATATTGCGTCTCCTTCTTTGACTAGATTTGTGATGAAAGTACTTTGTATTTTCGTCACCGTCCCTCATCTCATTAGTTCTGGCCCTAGCTAACCAATAACTCTCCTCCATGCGTTGAAGATCTTGCAACTCTCTAGCTAGAGCCTCACATTCCCTTAACATGTAACTAGATGGTGGCTGGTTCTGAGCACTGATGAGCCTCTTCTCCATCTTCACCACTCTTTTCTTAATATTCCCAAACTTTTCCGCCGCCCACCCAGTGTGCTTCTCAGCACAAATCTTTGTTTGTCCATTAAGACCCAAAACCTCATTGTTGTCCCAAGCCTATTTAACTACCTCTTTGCACTCCGGAGAGGAAATCCAGAAAGTTTCAAATCTAAACCTTCTATCACAGGGTCCATACCCCCTTCCACATATTTCTGTCCACAAGAGAATATGTCCATGATCTGAATTGAGAATAGGAAAATTCTTAACTCGCCTGATGTTGAAGATATCACACCATTTTTTATCCGCCAAGAAACGGTCCAGACTTTCCAGAATCAGATTGTCATCCTGCAGTACTTGCTTCCATGTGAAGTTACACCCCTTAGATCCCAAATCTATCAGCTGACATCTGTCAATCGCCTCTCTGAAGTTGCACATCTGCCATTTGTTCATCAGTTGTCCACCATTCTTTTCAGCATGAGCAAGAATCTCATTGAAGTCCCTGCCAAGTACAATAGGCCATATAGAATGAGCACAAATCTCCTCCATCAACTGCTAGGTGTGATGTCGCTCATGAGTAGTTGCCCATCCATAAATACCAACAAAACAGAAGCACTCAGGACTTCCCTCAACCCCCACAACCATAGAGATATGGTGATCCGAGAGAGACTTCACCATGACATCATCTCCCTTCCACTACAACCCCAAACCCCATGCTCTTCCTCTACTATCAACCCGAGTTGAAACCACACTCCCTCCTCACCGCCTCCTGGTCACCTCCTCTACACATAGTCTCCATGATGAAGACTAAGTCGAGCAACTCTCTCCAACATTGCCTCCTGAGAGAGTCTACCGTACCAGGGCTACCCAAGATCTGTACATTCCAACATAGGGTTTTCATGGCTCTTCACAGGCATGGACCTCCCCAGTGCCCGCTATTGAAAGAGAAGGTGCCTCAACAAGTGATTCCCTCCTTGATCTTTTGACTCCCCACAACCCATCAACCTATGGCTCCTCCTGAGCCCCCTCCATTCCCACTCTACTTCTCTTCCCCCCCACATTGGATTTCAGACCTCTATCCCCTTTAGCTTCCTGTACCACCTACCTACTTCCAAAGCTAGTGAACCTCCTCCCCTTCTTGCCTTTGCCCCTACCTTCCTTGTTCCTCCTCTCCTGTACCCCGTGTAGATTGACTTCTTCCCTCAACAGATGCATCTCCCCATCACCTGGTTTGATTCCTCCCTCCCCTGAGCATGCTGGCCCTTTCTCAAGGTGTTCTCCTTCACCCCTGACCTCCTATCCGTGGATGCAGTTCACACCATCATACCTATCCTTTATGACTTCATTGGTATTATCACCCACATCATGGACGTCCTTCGTCAGGGAGTGCCCGTCCTAGTTCTTTGTTCCTCTTCGGTGGTGACCATCACCGTACGAGTGATCATCCATCTTTGACCTTCAGACATCTACCTAGTGCGTTCCTTCTGGGCTTGGGAAGTCTTCTCTAACTGGTGTATCCACCCTCACCTTCAGGTGCTCTGGTTCTCTCTCTACCTCCATTCTTGCAAAGATGACATTGAGTTCCTCCATTGAGACCGAATTGGAAGTTTCACCCATATCCTCCCCCTTATTCTCCTGATGTCTCTTATCATCATGTCTGCCACTAGCCCTGCTCTCCCCCATCGATCGGTCACCTGTCCTCGACCGAGATGACACCGGTCTGGATACGTATTTTATGTCCTTACTCATCTTGTCTCATCCCATCAGATCCTCCTTCATCATTGTCACCCATCTCTTAGTCGGGGATGCCTTGATCCAAGGCCCCCACAACCTCTGTGCAAGCCCTTCTTCTTCCTCTTCGTCCTAGTCCCTCCAATCCTTCTCCAAGTGGCCTATCACGCCGCAAAGGTAATAGAATGTCAAAAGTCATTCATAATGGATCTCCACCTCAACCACTCGACCCATTCAATCTCTTATCTTTTTCTTCTTCCTGATGGGTTTGGAGATGTCGATCTCAACCCTCATTTGATAGGATGCTCCCCAACCCAGATCTCGCTGGTCCACCACATAAACCGTCCCTATCTTCGAAGCCACTACCCTAATAGCTTCCTCTGATCGATAACCTACGGGAAGGTTATATAGTTGAATCTAGAATTTGCACATATCAAGCTTCATCTCTGTCCGGACGTCCTCCTCCTTGATGTCTCTGACCACCAACATGTGGTTATCGAAGTTCCAAGGACCCTCTTTGACGACCTTTCTTTGTCCTTCGAATGGAGGAACTGAATGATGAATAGATTGTTTGAGATTTGCTTGAAGCTTGCTTCCTGTCTTAGCTACCAGGCATTCGTCATTGTCCTCTTGAATGCTGGGAAATTAAAGCATCTGCTCGTCGTCATCCTGCCGACCAATGCCAGATCCATCATACGAGGGTAGGGTGTCAAAGTTACTCAAACTAAGTCACAAGCACATATGTAGTTTGGGGAATGGAAGTGACCAAATTGGTCATGGCTCTAAACCCTAATCGGCATTCCACAACTCACAAATATGCATATCAATAACCTAGATAGGGTTACTTAGATACCTAATTAATGAACAACTTCAAATAACTTGAAATAGCCAAGTCACTGACTGCTTAGGCTCTGATACCATTATGTAAGGAATGGGTCCCGATAATGGGCTCACTCAATGGTACAAACATGATCCAATAAATATTTAAGCAGCACAAAATATAACTATTTACAAAGTTACAAAATATTTCCATGTACATAACTTTCTCACCCTAAGGATGGTACATAAAATGAAAAAGTTATGTCTATATTCACATAAGCCCATATGCAGAGGGTAACAAGGCTATCTCAAGCTATCCTTAAGTTCACCAATGAGCTCACGATCATCCTGAGTCTCTTCCCTATATAGCACCTACACATTGGGTGGAGGGAACACCTAGAAAAAAAATAGGAAACAAAATAGTATGCATCAACAAAAGTTGAGTATGTACATTTAACAATATTTTGGGCATTTAAATGGGTAAATAATAAAAAATAGATGTTCCCATAAAAAGGAGGGCCATCAAAAGAATAGTAAGTTCCAATAAGTGATATATCAATAAAATGAATTCTAAAAGAATGAGGCACATAAATAGACAAGTGAGATAACACATCTTACCATTCACCATTTCCAATATCAAAAAAACCATTATGATTCACATGCATATATATATATATATATATATATATATTGACTAAAGATAGCTATAGTAGGTCCAAGATACCACTGAGTCATTGGCCTAATTAAAATGGGTGGAAAAGCACACCCTAGATGGAAAAGCATGCCTATGTATATATAAGGGTAGAAAAGCATACCAGGCGTAGAAAAGCATACCCTAATGGTTACACATAAGCCTGTACAATACTTATCTAGTCAAATTTTCTAACATGCATAAATAGAATATCAAGATAGTTTGCATTCACCATTCACATTTCCAATTACAACAACAAAGTAGATGAGGTCATAGACCCGAGGCAACAAAGAATTCATCAAGCAAAGTGGAATGTGATGATTCAATATCAGGAAATAAAGAAGTTGCAATATGAATGAATAAAAGGGGAAAATTGTCAAAAGATGCCTCATTGTAAGAAGATTTTAGTCAATTTATGAAAAAAATTAAATAGGGAGGAGTACATACCTAATATTCATGACTACCTCTATTTCTAGATATGAAATTCACAGCTCATTCATCTCAACATAAAAGCATATTATACACCCATTAGTTTGCATATTCCAAATTCTATATGATAGTATATAGAAACCCATTATTGATTACCTAATTTGGAGTTAGGGTATATATATATATATATATATATATATATATATATATATATATATATATATATATATAGAGAGAGAGAGAGAGAGAGAGAGTCATGCTAGAATACACTCAAGTAGTTTTTCATGATGTAATATTTTTTTCAAAAATGTAATCCATTTATCTTCTTAAACATCTTGTGAATAGCTCATATACAAAATTTGAGAACATTTGGACATTTATAGGTCATGTTATAAAAACCGCAAAAATTTTGCATTTCAAATTAGTTTTTCACGTCAATTTTGTTGCCCTTGGATGAGTGACTTACACTCATCCAAATGGGCTCAAAATTTGTATGTAGCCTAGCTATAGTATGACAATGAAGGTCAATGGTTTACATTTTGCACAAAAATAGTCTTGATATGCAAACACACTTTAGTGTATTCATGCGATCTGTACACTCGAGTGTATTCTAGCCTGATGATATATATATATATATATATATATATATATATATATAATTTTTTTTTTATATATACAAATCTTAGAATGACATATATATTGGGTGAGAGGATTAGATTAGTCATTATTCATCACAATGGGTAAAACTAACATTTCTTATATATAATGGTCATTCTCCATACTTAAATTTTAATATATATGAATAAAAGTATGTACTATCGATTCATCGGGAAGTAGATAGTTATCTAGTATAGACTAATTGGTATCCTACCCTCATCCTTTCATATGCATATGTTTATCAAAATAATTCCTTTATATGTTCTCTCTCTTTTGTATAATTGAACTCAATATAGGACATTTCTAAGTAGATACACCCTTACTTCTTATCATGTGTCTATCCATCATAAATATATGTATATATATCTAGGGTTTTAATGCATACAAGGGATGACATTGGCACCTAGGACATGTTTAATGACAATTGTTGAATTTTACATGTTGTTATTCACTATGATACATATTAGCATGAATAATTGACTATGTTATATAAGTAAATATAATCATTCATAATAGATTAAAAAACAGAGTGTTATCAATAATAGTAAATAATGTGTCTCAAGCTTATGTAAAATAACATAATACTATAAACCAATGTTTTATCTTTGGTCTTTTTTAGACCATACAAGCTTCATGTTGATGTTAATAAATTCAAGCTAGGATAATTGTTAAGTAATTTTGTTTGTTGTAATTCATGGGTTTCATAATAAACCCTCCTAGTAATTATCAAAAATCTATTCTTTATAAGATATTATACTAACTCTTATAACCAACATTACATGGAGAAATATCTTACCAATATTGGCTGCATGAGCACCAGTCAGTGATGCTTAGCTTGTGTTGATCCTGGTGCTCCCAGACCTGGTCGGGGTTTCTCATGGATAGTGAGGAGCTAGGATCATCAATGGCCTCCATTAAATGTCTATCAATCTCCATTATAGAGCTCTTGCAAATGAATCTTAAGTACATAAAAGTTATCAACGAGAGGGGAGGAGTGTACTCCCTATAGGCTACCATTGTACGCATTCAGGAGGATTGCCGATGTTGAGAGGAAGACTTCTGCTACCTTAGGTTCTGTAAGGTCATGGCAATGGTATACATGGTGGTGGTAGTGTCATGATATGTGATATTGGTAGGTGACAGAGGAGGAAGTTGTTTACAAAAGGAAGGAGGAGGGCCTGTAGGTGGTATAGGTTTGTAGGTTGTCAATTTTTGGGCAGGTCACCATGTTGCAACTCTAGTTTCTACAAATATGTAGGAGAGTTTCCAATTGGTGATGTCTTCTGACAGACTGTAGTTGATGATGGCAAGTAACAAAGTGGGTGGAAGGCCTGTTAACTAGAAAGTGGCATGGTAGTGGGTTGTGATGGTTGCTTTCTATCACAAACTCAGGTTCAATGTTGGTGGATGTCTCTTCCAGCAATGACATGACCTCTATGGGGCTGCATCAATTCCATCAACCACTGAGTGTGGTGATGGCGACTCGATCTAGAGATCCAGGCTAGCAGCACAAGGAAGGAGGGAAGGAAGGAGGGATAGAAGAAGGGAAGGACGATGGTGGCTTGTGTGTGGTGGCTCATAGGTCAACCCACGATCGTCATTGGCTTCTATAATCTGCAATGATAGTTTCTTTTATCTAGGAAATCTTGGCATTATGGAGGGAAGGTGATGGGGTTAGGTTTTTGATAGGTGATGGAAGTGCTGACGGGGAGAAATAGGAGAGCGTGAAGGAAAAAAAATCATGGAGAGGAGAAAACGAACGATAGAAAGAAAGGGAAAATGTTGTCCTCAATTACTGGTAGGGCAGACACGACATTCATTGTAAAGATGATGGGTAGTACGCAATCAAAAAAAGTCACGTCTACTCAATTAATTGAATATGAGACTTGATTTTCAAAAGGAAAATAATTGGGTCAAATAATTGATCAACGAAACCTATGCTTGACTATATTTTTCCTTATTATGTTAAATTAGAGGACAAATTAACATTCAATTGACTTGAATATGTTGGCTAAGTTGGAGATTATTATAATCCCTTTGTTTTGATGATGACAAACATTTCTTTCTTGTGGTTTTAACTTGCTATTTGAGTGTTTCATGGACAAGCATATAAGGTGGTGGATAGAGAAGACTTGGAAGATCAATTTGCTAAAATTGCTTTATTTTCATGATTGTAATCAATGTAAAAACTTGTACAAGTTTATAATGTACAAGTACTTAGATATCATGTAAATCAAGCATTTAGATCTTCCCTATCCACACACAACAATTAGATAGGTCATATCCTAAGTTAGTGTCACAATTTGACATTGATACACACACTCAGTATATGAATACATTGAATTAGGGATATTCTCGTTTGACAAAAATTTCAACCGAGACACTCTCGATCGACAAACTCCTCGACTGAGAATAGACCCTCCTAGTCATTAGACTGAGTTAGAAAAGTGGTTCGGAGTTTAGTTGAATGTTGCAATACATTTTCCCCAGACTCACCCTCGGCAACAAATTTCTCGACCTAGAGACACTCGGTCGACAAACTTCTCGACCGACAAGGTTTCTATCTGCACTTTTCAGGATTAATTAGCTAGCCATTACAAATGAAATTAGTGGACACTTAATGGCTAGTTGAGAACTAAGAAGACCCTAGAAGGTGTCTACAATGTCCCCAAGCATTAGCAAACCACTCCTATAAATAGGACATCCATAGGATACCTCAAAACACAACCTGCATACACAATTACACTTGAGATTCAATCCTTGTGGGCAAACAAGCTGAGCTACATTTGCAATATGTTTTTTTTGAGCTCTACATTAGTGTCCTACAGGGTGATATCTCCTATCCACTATACATCCACGTCCATTCACTTTTGTTCGGAGATCAAACGCTTGATATAGGATCAAAGTGTTGTAATCAATTGGTAACATTGTTTCTTTCTTCCTATCTTGTTCCTTCTATTGTATTTTATTCTCCTTTGCTACTCCTAGGTTGGAGGCTATGGAAAGGAGGTTGTTGGAGCTTCTTCAGGTGGTGAAGGTAGCTCGGAGAATGTAGGATTACTTCAAGAAGGTTGTCTCAATGGGAAGCTACTTCCAGAGGAAGGCTACTTCAAGGTTGGTGAGACTACTTCTAGGTGAAGGACATCCTAAGGGTGAAGGTATTTGTATCTTATGTAACATCCTTGCGAGGTAATAAAATACAAGTGCTTTCAAAATCCCAATTGGAAATAATTGGGTAGTGGACTGACTCCCTTAGTATTTGCTAAGGGTGGAACCACTCTAAACGTCGTGTCTCTGTATCAAAATTTCAATTGTGGTTGCTTGGTTAAATTAATTTTAAAATAATTATAAAACCCTATTCACCCCACTAGTGGTTTTTCAATTGGTATCAGAGCAGGCTTCAAGGAGCTCTAATTGAGTCTTGAAGATGGAGGGTGGTGGTGTCTACAACCTCAAGCAAAGGAGAAACTTG
Organism: Alisma plantago-aquatica; assembly: GCA_963693085.1. NCBI lineage: Eukaryota > Viridiplantae > Streptophyta > Magnoliopsida > Alismatales > Alismataceae > Alisma > Alisma plantago-aquatica. The sequence goes on along the minus strand of OY856410.1, from coordinate 1,443,358,832 downwards.
GACCAACCTTCAACAAGTTGTAGCTGGTGTTTAGGAACAGGACACACAACACTTAGTTGTCTAAGGAAGTCAAAGAAAGAAGAGGTGCATAAAGAGGTACAATGCTTCATTACTACTACAAATGAAGAAGAACAAGAGGTATGTCTTTTTTATTTGTCAAAATAAGATTTAATTGTTAGTCTTCAAGAAATTCATGATAGGTATATTAATTGTAAAAAGAAACTAAAAAAAGTTACAAGAACAAATGAAGAATTATATGATCAGTTAAGTGAACTTGTTTCTGAAAAGGAAAGTATTACTTCTGAAAATTCTACATTGAAATCTTCTCTTAATGATTGCAATACAAAGTTACTTACTCTAGAGACAAACTATAATCTTCTTTCTCAAGAAAAGGTTGAATTACTTGCTAAGTTGACTAATCTTCAAACTCAACCTATTCTATGCACTCATTTAGATTATGATGCCATTGTAAAAGAAAGAGATAGTTTGTCATCTAACTTAGATCAAGCAAACTTGAATATTAAAAAGAAAATAGATGAAATTGCTAAGTTACAAAAGGAAATTAGTAGTTTGAAGAACAATAGTGTTCTTGATAAGATCCTAAAGGTTTCTTCTGGTCAAATTGGAAGAAGAGGTTTAGGATATGTTCCAAAAGAAAAACATCATCAACCTAAACCTAGAAGAACACAAACCAAGTTCATACATGTGCCCAAAAAAAAATTCTATCAGGAACCTAGAACGAAAAGGGCACAAGTACCCAAGTCTAAAGTCATGTATGTGCATAAAGACAATCCTCCCAGAAAGAGAAATGAAATTGATTCCATTTGTTGTCACTATTGCTTGCATCTTGGATATTATTCCTTCTCATTCCCATACAAGAAAAAGGATGTTGAGTTGGTATGGGTTCCGAAACCCCCAAACTAAATAAATATGAATTAATCAAGTTGCGATATGACCAATAATCTTGATTTGAACATCCTTATGTCTATCTCAACTTAATATAATAGAATAAAAAAATAAATCAAAGAAATGCAACCCATAACTTGAACAAACAAATTGCTGAATAGAATCTACAGAGACACTCTCGGTCAAACTCTTTCTCGATCGAATTATTTTCGGTCGAAGTATTTGTCGACCAAATAAGGTTCTGGAAAACTTGTTCAACTGATTCAGTTTGCTATAAACTTGCTATAAATTTGGTATAAATGAAAACTGATTGGAAATTATGAATGAATCATAAATCTTGGAGACAACTCTCAACTCACATATTGATAATTTACATCATGATCTATATGATATCCTTATTAAACATGTTGTAAATTTACTAATTATGTGATCAAAACTATATGAAAATAGAAACAGGAAATGTTTTCTTAAAATTAATGCACACATTGTAAAGCCCTAAATTGCTATTTCTCTTGAAATGATTAAGCATGTTCATGTACATGGTTTGTATTAAATCTAAAAATTGATGAACCATGATTGATCAAGAAAAAGATATTACTTTGATAAATCTTCCTTAAAAGGTATGATTCTCTTCAATGTGTATCTTAAAACTGAAAAATGTGATGATTTAAGTAAGTTTGATCAAGAAAATCATGGATTTGCTTCTCATGAGATTATTTTGGTGCATCTCCTACATGGTTTGGCTTAAAACTGAAATTATGAACCATGTTGATTTAATCAAGGAAATTACTATTTTATCATATTCCACATGGTTTGTCCTAAGTATTCCTTGGTCTATCTATATAGAAACCATGTGTCCTGAAATTTTCTTTTAAATGATCATGATCATTGTGTTATGGATCTGCCTTTATCATTTCATCATGATCATTTTGTTTCATCTTTTACTTCGTTTGCCTAAAATAATCTTTGACCTATATACAAACCATGAATGGATATTGTTTTCAAAATGATCATAGTGATTCATCTCTTTATATATAAAGATGATGTTATCATTGAAAATGTCATTTTACATAAAAGTAAAACTCAATGGCACAAATGCATCTTGACATATTAAGTTAGTAATTATCTTGTGCTTGGCTTATGGAAAAGGATATTATCTTTGTGATGCATGATTGGAAATATATACTCTTACTGCAATTGGACATGCTTCAATACAAATATAGCATAGATTGCAAGTTCATTTTCAATTGCTATGATCTTATACATGGTTTGCCTAAAAGTATTTCTTGGCCAATCTAAAAATTATGAACCATGTTTCCTTGAGAAAATTTCATATATTTCTTGCATTAATGGAATAAGAAGTCTTGCTTAGAATAAAATTATATTCTATCTAAATCCTATTCTAAGCAAATCAAGAGCAAGACACCATTTCAAAATCAAATATTGCTTACACGAATTCAGTTCTATACAAACTTTGATCCTAAGCTATAATCCTTCAAATTGATATAAATTCTTTCAAATTGGTATCCACATATTATATAAAGGCTTTATATTCAATCAAGTGGATTATTGAGAGTGCTTAAACTGTAAATCTACAGAAAATACCTCTCAGTCGAAATAAATTTGACCGAGGGGTGCCCAGGTCAAAGTTAAGGTCGACCTAAAATAAACTTGACAAAATTCTTAGTTGTAAATCATTTCCTTGCACTCAATCTTAGTATATTGAAAAAAATATTTTCGTGCATAGCTCTCATAAAAGGTTAACTTATTATGATCCAATTCTTAGAATCCTTAAATTATCTTGATTATATGATTAAGGGGGAGATCACAAAAACTATCTTGACTATAAGATTAAGAAGGAGCTCACAAAACTTAGTAAACATCATAAAGAAAATTTGAAACTAGTTATGGCCTTAGTATCTTTAAAGTAATCTTGGTTGTGAAAATAAAGGAATCTACAATATTTATGAATAGAATGTATATCTTGTCCTTAATGGAATTCACTAAACAAATTAGGGCTTAACATCCCATGCATTTGGTTAGAGATACATTCATTGATTCTACTATAAGCTTAAAAGAATCTCATATCATTTCAGGGCTTAACATACCTTGTAAATAGTTGAGAAACTATATTCATGAGCTTAAAGGATTCTCCTATCATTTTCAAGGCTTAACATCCCTTGTAAAATGGATGAGAAATCAATATATATCTATCATGAGCCTAAATGGATCTCATATCATTTTTAGGGCTTAACATCCCTTGTAAAATGGATGAGAAATCAAAACACATATGCCATGAATCTAAAAGAATCTCATATCATTTCAAGGCTTAACATCCTTTGCAAATGATTGAGAAATAAATTGTGGCTAAATTTGACATAAAAATAAGTGGTTTTCATTGAGTATCAAATTATCAAATTAAGGGGGAGAAATAAAAGTCATAATTAATGTTTAGCTTGGTTATTTTTTTGAAATGACAAAGGGGGAGAAATAATATAAAATCAATAACATAAAGTAAAATGAGTTTCATAATCTCTCGGATAGCACACACTTGCATTCACAAATAAGAGAATGGCTGCAGAAGGTAAAATTCAGGTATGAAACTCATATGATTTATATTTCCTTGATTTATATTTTTGAAATGTTTTGTCATCTTCAAAAAGGGGGAGATTGTTGGCTAAATTGGACATTATTATAATCCCTTTGTTTTGATGATGACAAAAATTTCTTTCTTGTGGTTTTTACTTGCTATTTGAGTGTTTTAGGGACAAGCATATAAGGTGGTGGATAGCGAAGACTTGGAAGATCAATTTGCTAAAATTGCTTTATTTTTATGATTGTAATCAATGTAAAAACTTGTACAAGTTTATAATATACAAGTACTTAGATATCATGTAAATCAAGCATATAGATCTTCCCTATTTACACACAACACTTAGATAGGTCATCTCCTAAGTTAGTGTCACAATTGCACATTGATACACACACTCAGTATATGAATACATTGAATCAGGGATATTCTCGGTCGACAAAAACTTCGACCGAGACACTCTCAGTCGACAAACTCCTCGATCGAGAATAGACCCTCCTAGCTGTTAGACTGAGTTAGAAAAGTGGTTCGGAGTTGAGTTGAACGTTGCAATACATTTTCCCCAAACTCACCCTCGGTTGACAAATTCCTCAACCGAGAGACACTCGGTTGACAAACTTCTCAACCGAGAAGGTTTCTGTCTGCACTTTTTAGGATTAATTAACTAGTCATTACAAATGCAATTAGTGGACACTTAACGTCTAGTTCAGCACTAAGAACACCCTAGAAGGTATCTAGAACGTCCCCAAGCATCAACAAACCACTCCTATAAACAGGACAGCCATAGGACACCTCAAAACACAACTTGCATACACAATTACACTTGAGATTCAATCCTTGTGAGAAAACAAGCTGAGCTACATTTGCAATCTATTTTCTTTGAGCTCTACATTAGTGTCCTATAGGCTGATTTCTCCTATCCACTATACATCCACGTCCATCCACTTTGGTTAGGAGATCAAATGCTTGATATAGGATCAAAGCGATGTACTCAATTGGTAACATTATTTCTTTCTTCCAATCTTGTTCCTTCTATTGTATTTTGTTCTCCTTTGCTACTCCTAGGTTGGAGGCTGCGGAAAGGAGGTTGTTGGAGCTTCCTCAGGTGGTGAAGGTAGCTCGGTGGACTTAGGATTACTTCAAGAAGGTTGTCTCAATGGGAAACTACTTCAAGAGGAAGGCTACTTCAACAGGGAGCTTGGAGTTACTTCAAGGAAGGTTGCTTCAAGGTTGGTGAGACTACTTCTAGGTGAAGGCTATTCTAAGGGTGAAGGTATTTGTATCTTATGTAACATACTTGTGAGGTAATAAAATACAAGTGCTTTCAAAATCCCAATTGGAAATAATTGGATAGTGGACTGACTCCCTTAGTATTTGCTAAGGGTGGAACCACTCTAAACGTCGTGTCTCCTTATCAAAATTTCATCATATATGTATATGATGAAGTTGTCCCTTTCTTATCTGTCTAATGTAAGTTCAAGTTTTTCTTGAGATGGAAGTTTCCAAATAAATCTCATTTATTTAAATATATTTTGATTGATAGATTGTATGTCTGCATAATTGTATTACAGTTGGAAAAGTAAAGGTGAGTACAATACAAAGAACTTGATGGGAAAATTATTCCTTTCGCATGATTTTCAAAGAAATAGGTCATTGAATTTCAAACAACCTAGGTTTTAATCTAGCATATTCAGTTCCTTACTATATTTTTTTCAATAGAACACAAAATGCAATTGAATTTCCAACTAGGACTTGAAATCAATTTTTTTACGGTGAGCTAAATATTGAAACATGCTAAAATATCTATTGAGATGCAAATTGTGCTTTAATAAAAATGTGAATGTATTTTACCTATAAATCCCTAATAAAAGGGAAATGGGAAGATTGTTGAGTTAGATGTGTGGTAAAATATGGGGACAATGGGGAGAAATAGGATAATTATTCTATCATCGTCTATATTTGATTCCATCATGATCATGCATACAATGTCCATAAATAAGGTTTGAACATGATTACATGTAGATTAGGTAAACATCAATAAAACCTGAATTAGTCTAGTTACCACAATTTTGATAGGACAACATTTGTTATAGATTATTGTTGTATCTACATATCAACTAGGAGTTGAAAAAACCAATTTTCACAAATTTCTGACTATTGTAAACAATGAGTTAGTTGACTCACAAGTGAATCGGTCGGTTGAACACTTGAACTGATTGTTTCACTATATTTCCTATTCATATACATATTTGCTTTTAATGTGAGATTAGTGCACAACATGACGTCAACATCAATCCTTGATCCAATCTTATAGATCATTGAACCAGGTGATTCACATGTTGAACTGATCGATTTAGACTTTCAATCGGTCAGTTACATTCTAAATCGGGGGATCCATTTTCAAGTTTAGCCAATGTACAACCAATGTTTCTTAAATTGACTTGACACTTGAGTCGGTTGACTCAACCCTTGAGTCAGTCGACTCACATTCCTATTCTCTAATTTTCATCTGATGCTTGTTTAATTGAATACCTAAGCACTTTAGTAATCAAGTTAGACATTATTCATGAGTAAAACCCTATTCTAGGTCCATCCTATGTGTGTGACCCTATAGGTACCAAATTATGTTGGCAGTGAATGTTTAAAACCAATTTATGACATTACAAGCAGTAAGTGGTATCGAACAACACATCATTTTTACCGAAGTAATTGGAAAGATGAATAACTACTTCAACCTACAATGTGTGATCAGTGTTATTATGATTGTATAGTTTGTTTGTCTCTGATATCTAGATCGAACTTGAGGCATGGACTCTTTATCCTCTCAACATTCCATCCATGTTCCTTGAACTAGAGCAGACTATATGAGATGCATTAAGTTCACATATCACATATTGAGTCACATGAGTATGACCATACGTTTCTCAATCTCTATTATCAAGTGGCCAAAATATCAATCTCCTATAGGAGGGATGGATTGAATCAACATCACTCACACTTAAATCCCATTTGTCACAATGTACCCGATCATCACCTCTATGGAAACCCTTATTTAAGGTCATGTTGGATGATGTCAAAATATATCAAACTACATTTGAGGAGTGTAGTGACTTTAGGTCTAAGAACCAAAACCACCACTCTCATTGTGAGAGATGGTTCTAACTACCATTCCATGATCTCCATGTATCACTCTCAAGATGGATCTATCCAACACATTGTTCTCTAACATGTACCTATGTGTTTGACTTCATATCCCATATCATGACTAATGAGACTTTGTCATCAATAAACACATACTCTAGTCTTATGTATTACTATTGTTTATTTTACTTCAATAATAATATCTAACTAGGGACATAACAAGAATGTATGTACTTTTATCATACATATGATCTCATTGTTCAGGTTCTTAACCTAAAGACATTTGTCATTGAGTAACATATTCCTCATAAATATATTATGTTTGTGTCATCATATCATGATTGAGACAAACATCATATAAGAAATTACCATTATAATCATCAAAATAGGTATCTAATGCCCCATTAATATCATCGTATGATTGGCTCTCTAGGCATACTTATCAATAGACTCCCGCTTGCACTTAGATCCAATCAGCCATGAATATTATTCCAAGTGATCTTAACATGTCCATCATGTTTCTACTACACAAGTTCTTTGTAGAGGGTTAGCAACATTTTCTTCAAGTCAATACTTTGCAAGTCTTCACATCTCCCCATTGTATGATCTCTCGTATGAGATGGAAATGTTGTAGTGTGCTATATGGGTTCCTTAGCCTATCCAATAGCTCCGTTGTTGTCATAGTATTTCTACTATGTCATCCATGGTTAGAACCTCTCACAAGTTCTTCTAAATGACCTTATTGATCCACACATTTTCCTCTGTTATGTCCATTACAACAAGGGACTCAACTTTTATTGTAGAATTAAAATAGGTCTCTTGCTCAGAATGTTTCCAACTTATAGTTCTATTTTAGGTCAAACAAAATTTAGATTGTCATCATTAGAATTCCTTGCCATTTTGGAAGCTTGCATCGGTGTAACCCTTTACACCCAATTCTTCCTTATTACCATATATAAGGAACTAATCCTTTTAGTTCTTATCAAGTACTTAAGGATGCTCACTATTGCAGTCTAGTGACCTTCACTAGGATCTGACAGATATCTTCTCATCATGTCCAACACATACAAGATAACGAGATGAGTACATAACCTAGCATAAATGATAAATCCAATAGGGTATGCACATGGCATCTTGTTCATTTTTTCTAGTTCTTCATAAGAAGTAGGACATTGAGCTCTTGAGACACTAATTCCATGGAACATGGACAATTTTTCTCTCTTTGAGTCATGCATGTTCAGCCCCTTTAGCATATTGCTAATGTATGTGCTCTTACTTAGATAAATTATCTTTAAATATCTATCTCTATAAATCTCAATTCATAAGATATATGAAGTTTCGCCTAAACCTTCATAGAGAAGGTGCTTCCCAGTTAGGGTTCTCATATTTTTAGTAAAAGGATGTTATTCTTCATCATTATGTGGAATATAAATATGCTCCTACTAACCTTCTTGTAATCATCATCTTCATTTTGACTAAAGTCAAACTCTTGGACTATCTTGTCAAATCAAAGATTCTAGATCTGAGATGTGTGCTTCAATCCATTGATTGACTTTTGTAGCTTATAGACTTTATTTACAATAACTGTATTTATAAAACCTTCAAGTTGTGTCACACACGCATCCTCATAATTATTTCTATTAAGAAATGTTTCTTTAACATCCATATGCCAAGTCTCATAGTCATTATAAGCTACAAGGCAAGCATTATCCTAATGAGTTTAATCATGGCATTGTTGAAAAGATTTTTTCACCTTGAACTTGTTTGAAACCCTTTGCAACCAATCCGCCCTTATAGGTTTGTACATTACCATCCATGTTGTTCTTCTTCTTAAAGACCCAATTGTAGTGTATTGGTTTTACCCCTTCATGTGCATCCATCAAGGTCATACCTTATTAGCGTACATGGAGTCCATCTTGGATCTTATGGCCTCAAGCCATTTCTCAAACTCTGGTCCCTCAATAGCTTCTAGGTAGGTTGTTGGTTGATCATCTATGACCAACTCACTGCCTTATTGAGCCATAAGATATCCTAATATTTCTACCTCATGGCATTTACTAGGATATGTACAAGGGTTTATGTTACATAAGGAACTTGATATTCCACACAATTTTATGATTCTCCTTGATTCTACTGTACCTCTTTAGGTTCAATGTTTTTCTTATTGGTTCTCAAACATTTTGGGTTTTACTTTTCTCCCACTGATTCCTTTGGAATTAAATTCCTTTAAGGAATACAACCATCCTGGCAAGAAACTCTTTTGCTATCAGATTGGAGCTTAAAATTAGTATTCAAACAAAATAACATTTATTTAATTTATGAACAAAGATTTTCAAGAAACTATTTTCTTACACAAGTTTTCATTCTTTATAAAAAATATATCGAGACACTTCCCATGCCATGTCTCATACGGTGTCTTTTAAACCATTTTAGATGGTACATTGTATAGTGTAAAGCATGTACCAAAATGGAAATTGGACGATCAACTAGATTTATTGATAATCACACCATGACCAATAGGGTATGTTCCATTCTTTCTGATACATCATTATGTTTCAATGGAATTCATTGTGATACAGTATCACGATCTCCCAAAAGATCCTTAGACTCTTGATTCAAAAACATTTTCCACATTAATCATATTTAAGTGTTTTAAATACTTATACCAAGTTGGTTATGTACTTCATTCATGATATATTTGAACACTTGAAGAGATATAGACATGTATTTCATTATATAAAAACTACCATACCTACTGAGATCATCTGTGAACATAATGAGGTATAGTTAACTACCTCTAGCATTCATTCTAAATGATCTATATACATCAATATATACAAGCCCCAATAGAATGCTCTCTCTCTCACTATTTCTAGTAAAAAAGTGCTTTTGTCATATTGCCCCATAAATAAGACTCACATGTCTCTATTGGTTCTCAAACTAAAAGAGTCTAGACAAGCTTGTTTATGGATTCTAGAAATGCATTTCACATTTATGTGCACTAGATGGCAATTCTATCGATCATCGAGTCATTCAGTATATGTGTTATACATAATTGTCTCTACAACTATCAAGTATAGTTTATGAGACATATGGCACTTCCATATATCTTTTAAAATAAAACATCAATTTATTCATAATATTCTTGTACATACAAGATATGTGATGTTTTCATAAATGGAAGGTACATAGTAGCAAATCACTAATTCTATTACACTCCCATCAGGCTGAATGATAGATTCCAACTATAGTGGCAACAATTGTTGCTCTGTATAGTTCTAGCTTACTTCTTCTCAATTCCTAAAGTGGATATCTCTATCTCCTTCTTCTTCCTATGTTCCTCTATGTAAAGAGGGAATTTCCTTTTCAAGTATCCAGTCTAATGATAGTGGTGGCACTTTCCTTATTCACTCATCCCTTAGCTTTCAGTGTAGAAGACTTTGGTTTCTGGCTAGCTTTAGAACTATTCTTAGCTTTTCCTTTTCCCTTGGACTTCCCTTTTCCTGTACTGATCATCATCCCACATTTGGGTTTGTCCTTCGTCATTTGTTGTTTCATCTATCCTCAACATGCCAAGTAATTCTGACAGTGGCTTGTCAAAATTGGTCATGTTGTAGTTCACGACAAACTGGCCCTATGCTTTTGGTAGTGACTGCAGAATCAAATATGTGTTTAACATAGACTAAGGGAAATCCTAGTCTAATAAGGTTCTCCACATATGTAATCGACTTTAGTGTATGGGGACCTACTGGATCACCTTCTACCATGTTACAATTGAACAATCCCTTTGAAAATGATATCTCTCATGTCTTGGCTGATCTTGGTACATGTTCTTAAGATGTGTTAACATCTCAATAGCATCCGTGTTTACATGTTGTCTCTGTAACTCATAGTTCATTGAGCACAACATCAGACACTTGACATCCAAGACAACTTCAGAGTGCTTCTTGTAAGAATCTCTATCAGTCTTAGGTGTGATGGGAGGGGGTTCATCTGGCTCTAGTGTCTCCATGACATAAATCTTATGCTCTTGAGTGAGAATGATTCTCAAAGTCCAAAACCAGTCATTTAAGTTGTTCCCATTCAACTTCTCCTTCTCAAGGACCAATCATAAAGAAAATGTGTTTGTGTTTTCCATTTGATTCCACAAAAGAAAATATTACAACTTTTCTCAAAATACTTTTTATTTGATTTGACAATATTAATTTGGCCTTTAATAAATTATCTCCCACAATATTTTGTTCAAATTGATAGCCTCACTATCAATTTGGAAGGTTGCAGTGAACAATGTTCTAGTGAGCCAAGATCCAAAATAATTAAGTTATTACCCTGCCTATGTTGGCATTCACAACTAATAATTAATATAAGCAACATTTGCCAATTGTGTCATATACAATTCTTGGGTAGATGGTATGCACAATTCCTAACCATAGTCGATATGTATGCTTCTAGGCAATTAATCCTATTAAGGTCACCTAGTTAAACCTAATGCAAAAGCCAACATGATAGAATATGCACCATTCTAGGGTATACCCACATATCTACCATCATACTTCCATGAGATAGATGGTGCACAAAGCTAGGAGGTGCCCACGCTTAGTCAATCAAGATTTTCATGTGTGTCTCTTATGGAAATCATCTTAGACTTAATATTTATTGAGGTATTTATATATAAGTCCATATACATATCTAATCACCACATACTTATAATGTGTATCATATACATGCTATATCCACAAGTGAAACATGCAATCACAAAACATTGGAACGATGGTTATGGCCATACTAATACAATTCTTGGGAGCCACAAATAATTGCTACCACTAAGGTCATACATCTCATGTAACATGTATTGTGTAACTGGGACATGCTAGTTGATTTTCCGGACCCTCCAATCGATCAGTTGGATACTTGGTCAGTCGATTGTCTTCCACTGACTGTTCGACTTGATCTAGCTTTTGTAGTTGACTAGACACCTCTAATCAATCTGTTGGGACTCTATTCGATGAGTTGGATCCTCCTGTTGTCTGACCTCCTTCTTCCTTAGGTAGATTGACTCAAGTCCTTAGTCTATTGACTTGCCTGGTGTAGAACATCTTCTACTTCAGAACAAATATTAAAACCATCCTCTTCCATATTACATTATGAAAGGGAAAACCTAGAGTTACATTTAAGGGGAGTATAGGAAGAAGAACATTCATTTACATTTGGAAAGGAGGGGAAAGGCTCGGTATGCAAATCGAGTAACAACAGGAAAGAAGCCTAACAACCATGCACACACATCCACCAAAGTTTTAGCCATAACCATGCATACATCCACCATCAAAATGCTTTTAGGAAGACACACATAGATTTCATACATATATATATGGATTTTATGTGGTATTTAATAAGATATTCACATTAGTCAGTTTAATATTTGCATCATATGCAATAAAAAATAAATCTTAGATCCCTGATACCACTATTGGAAAATAGGGATGGTAGATTAGGCAGTGGAAAAAAAGTTTTCCCCTATTCCTTTCTAGAGAGACGGTGTCAAAAATGATGTATCTAGGAAACAAGGTAGAAAGAAGTATACTTGGTCATGGAGCAAGTCCATCGACTACTCTTGCTTATTGATGTGCACTCTTTGCAAGACACACACAGACAACTGGTAGTGACGGATTGCTAGTGTAGAACCATAGATAGTGATGGTTTTTATCCTCCTAGAGTGGCAGAAATTGCCTCCACACCTCTTCATAGTCGACATGGACCACCAAGAACACCTTGTTGCACTACCAGATCCAACGAGAAGGAGTTGTCCCTTCGATGTCAATGTGCTACCATTGAATCATTCTCCCTTGTTGTCTCTCCCTTACAGTCTCTCCCTTTACAAGTAGGACTTGATTGGGCTTCGTATTTATGACAAATTTGAGAGGACAAAGTTTGTTAGAGCTTATTGTTGTATCTATTGAAATCCTTGACTACTTCTCTATTTGTAGGAGGGTTAGGGTCAGGGTTTCGAGATCAATTGGGAGTCTAAGAGACAAATTTTTAGAAATGTTTGGCTGTTGTGAACCATGAGTTGGTCAACTCAACTCTTGAGTCAGTTGACTCACAAGTGAGTCGGTCAGTTTAATACTTGAACCGGTTAGTTCACTATATTTCCTATTTGCATACATATTAACTTTCAATGTGAGATTAATGTGCAACATGATGTTAGCACCAATCCTTGATCCAATCTTATTTATCATTGAACGGTGCAATTCACATGTTGAACTGGTCGATTGAGACTCTAAACTGGTCGGTTCTTATCATGAATCAGTCGATCCATTTTCCAATTCAGCCAATGTACAAATAATGTTGTTTAAATTTACTTGACATTTTAGTCAGTTGACTCAACCCTTGAGTCATTCGACTCACATTCCTATCAGCCAATTTTCAACCAATTTTTGCTTAATTGAATACCTAAACACTTTAGTAATCAAGTTAAACATTATTCATGAGCAAACTCCTATTCTATGTGCATTGTATGCATGTGACCCTATAGGTCCCCAATTATGTTGCCAGTGAATGTCCATAACCAAATTATGACATCACAAGAAATGAGATATGTCTAGCAACACATCATTTCTACCCATGTATTAGAAAGTTGGGAAACAACTTCAACCTACAATCCATGATCAGTGTTACTATGATAGTATAGTGCATTTGTCCTTGATATCCATATTGAACTCAAGGCATGGAATCATCATCCTCTCAACATTCAATCCATGTTCCTTGAACTGGAGTAGACTTTATGAAATGCATGGGAGTTCACATATCACATATTAAGTCACATGAGCATGGCCTTACATTTCTCACTCTTTCTCATAAAGTGGCCACAATATCAATTTCCTATAGGAGGGGCACAATCCCAGCTATATCACTCACACTTTATTCCCATGTGTCACAATGTACCCAAGCATTACCTTTATGGAAACTCTTATAAAAGGTCAGGTTGGATGATGTCAAAATATATCAAATTGCATTCTATGAGTGTACTGAATTCAAGTCTAAAAACCACAATCACCACTATCACTATGAGAGTTGATTCTAACTACGATTCCATGGTTCCATGTATCATTATCAATGTGGGTTATTTGATATACCACTCTCTAACATGTACCTATTTGTTTGACTTGATATCCTAAATCATGACTATGAGACTCTATCATCAATCAACACACAATGTAGTCTTATGTATTATTGTTGTCTATTTTGCTTCCACAGTAATATCAGACTAGGGACATAACAAGAATGTATGTACTCTTATCATACGTATGATCTCATTGTTTAGGTCCTCAACCTGAAGTAATATGTCATCGAGTAACATCATTCCTTAGACATCTACTATGTTTGTGTCATCATATCATGATTGAGTTAAACTTGATAAGAAAAATTGCCTTTATAATTATCAAATCAGGTATCTAATTCCCCATTACAATCATTGTATGATTGACTCTTTGGGCATACATACCAAAAGATCTTATATGTTATAAATTGTCAATGAGTATTAATCACTTGTACTTTACACTAGTCCTCATTCTAGCAAATCCAAATTCCACCCGCAAAACCTTTGTCGTTTTATATATGTGTATTTGTGGATCCTTGCTAGCTTTTAGTCACCAAACCACTTTGAGCACTAATGTGTGGTTCAACAATTCCAACTACATCGAGTTTATGTATTATCATGTACTCCTTCAATGTCCAACAAGTGTCCAGGTTTCCAATGCCTTAAATGTTCCAACTTAACATCTTAACCATAGTTAGGAGATGATATATGAAGGGTGTATAACTAAACACTCCTAGTTGGGAGCTTGATTCTCCTTCTCCTTCTCTTCTACCATGACATTCACCTGTAAGGCTTCATTGACTAGTTTCTCTGACCGACTAGGGCTCCTCCTTATCTACTCCTAGCTAGTACTTACCTTTCAACTCCTCTTCATTTGTGTTCTTTGTCCCTCATGATGATTGTATGTGTTGTCTTTATTTTCTTCTAACCTTCATGTATTCCTTCACTTGGTAGTCTTGGGTGTCTTAAATGGTAAGATATGTGAGATGACTTAGGTTGATACTCCCATTTCTGCATCATTGTTTCCATCGATAATGTCTATGACCTTGTTGATTTTTGGTAGTACCACCGTGTGCTTCACACCCTCCCCGGTCTTTTCCCCACTTTTAATTGCTTACTTGGCTTGACAATCATTGTTGTTGTTGTGGATTTATGTTACCCTCTTTTTCTCCATAGTTTCTAGTTTTTGGACCTTCTTCTTCCACAATTTGGCCAGTCTCATCTAGGTAACCTAGGTGTTTTTTCTCCCCATCATATCTCCCTACTCCTTATCCTAATTAGTGGTCTCGTCATCATCGAAAAGTCTTGCAAAACTATTTGAAGTACTATCACCACCTTCATGCACATCAATTTGTTCCTAGTGTGGTTTCATCATATGGCCCCTCCGATACTATGTTTGTCAACGCTCATTGATTTGTGTAGTGGTCATTGCATTCACAATTTTCTCTCTCTTATCATATGCATTACCAGTAGCATACAACTTTAGGTTCTCTCTATATTACTTTGAGGTGTGTCTCGACTTTCTGCATATTCATCATGCTAAGGGAAAACCTCTGTATTCAACCTCATACCATATCCCATTTATAAGGATGATTGAGATTAGACCATTCCTAATGTTGAACTCCACAAGTCCAACAAACTTGCTTCTCATTCTTCTGGCCATTTGAGTGTCCACCTTAACCAGGCCTCCCAAGGCTAAGCCAATGTACTCAAATATCATTGGAACAAAGAGGGGGAGAGGTAAGTACAAATTTCTTACCTAAGCTAAAATGATCTATAGTAGTTCCACAGTCAGGAAAAAGGTTTGTCTCCAATCCCACACTGCTATATTGCATCCAAAAAGCTTCCATGGGCCCCTTGTCCTTGTAGTTCCATAATCTTTCTCGCACAACAGTTGCACCGTGAATTTTCCTAGTTCAAGTTCATACATTTTGATTTTTTGATTTAGATTCCAAAAAAGGTTGAGTCTTTCCTATAGTGTCATATACCCAATTTCAGTACCAATCAGTCTAACCACCACAACATAACTCCATGGCCACACTAGCTTCCTCTTTGCATCCAATGCTACAATCAAAGTAGGTTTTCCATCAATTTCTCCCATGTGATGACTACCAATGAGAGTTCTTATTTGAACAACTTCTCCAAAAGAAACATGTTTGTCTCATTCTATCTCAATGTGGTATCCTTAGATATCTTGTTTCCATATGAAAACACTCTTTCTTGTGCTTCCACTCTGATGTTGTCATGAAAGCAGTTGCTAGGGTTTCCAAAGCCTTTTCTCTTATTGGTTGTAGTAGTCATAACAAATCCCCCCTCGTGTGAGGAATTCATATTAGAGTGTTTTGTTTCCTGTTATGGCTGCCCTGATTCTTGGTCGTTGGTAAATGCCCCTTGCAACCTGGAAAATTGAAGATGTAGGCCTGCTTTCGGTACCAATATCCCTACTCCATCATATGGCCTACCGTTCCTGGACTTTTGCTCCTTGCCACCCCTCGTGGGTCACTAGGACCTCCTCATAGTGCTTGTTTAACATCGGGAAACACGGTCAGACTTCTTGGATCGCCCTTTTTTCCATCGTCATTACCAGACCCCTCGGTCATCCTAGGGTTCCCCATCAAAAACATGTATTTTTTTTGTCATCCAATTAATATCCCATGATATTCATATTAGCCAGATTTAGTTACCCTAATTATATACTAGTTATATGTATGTGATATTAACTGAATAATCTTCCTAAGATTTACCTAGTGAATTTATTATAAAATTCTAAAAATACTTGCTCTCATAATTTACTTAGACACAAGACTTCACCCCTTAAGAGGATTATTCTATTATCCAAATAACCGTCTAGAGAGGCAACATGCATAGACCAACGAGGTTATATATATATATATATATATATATATATATATATATATATATATATATATACCAAAACTTCTTCTCACATGCTACTTCGTAGTAAGGCCTAGGGTTAAAATTTAAACATGTCAGTCAAGGGGTTAATCACAACATTTATCTCTACAACTCAAACTTATTTGTGGTTGTGATTTGGTTAAAAAAACCATCGACAAAGTATGAAGATGCTTTCTTTATACATGTAACTTAATAATGAAAACAAGTTTAGCAATAAAGTCTTTGCAATGAAGATCCAAAACTTAGCACCCAAACCAATTTGAGGACCTAGTTAGCCACCTTCTACAACACAAAACATATACTATCACTTACTTCCAAAAAAGGGTTTATCTCTTCAAACACTTAAAAGGGTATATGACTGCATCTCTAATATGTAAGTGTAGGAGGGATATGGGTTTCCTATTATGCACATTCAACATTTGTCAAACATTAATAAGACATAATTTCCACTATTCCCCATGTCACTCTTAATTGTGATTTATACTACCTCATCTTAAGACCTATGGGAGTCATATGATTATCCACATTATAGGAAGAGGATTTGGGTTTACACATTACTTGATGGTTCTCAACCATAGTGTCTTCAAAATGTAGGCAGATCTCTATAGCAAACACACTTATCACCTTGTTCACTAACCAAACTAACGACACCTGAAGATGAGAGAGGTGGACTCCTAAGAATGTTGTACAAAACTAATAGCTTCCATTTACTAACCTCATCCATGATACATAACAATATCATTGAGGATGGCCTCCATCCCTTAGATAGTCTTGGGGCATAGATATGTTGAGATACTCCTCATTGAAGGAAAGGCATGCCTAATATAATGTATCTAGTTTTTTAATAACACTTAATATCAAAGGGATTATCATGATCCTAAAAATTATGCTAGGGTTTTGTGTTATTTATCCATGCATTCTCAACAACCAAGGTGTGACTGTGAGACATGCATAGAAATACAAAAAAGGAAAGTGATAAATTTGAGATCCATGGTTAAATCTATCTATGGATGTTCAAATCAACATACACATCATAATGGTCAAGACAAGTCCTAGGAAATAGGAAATAGGAATTAAACACTACAAGAGTTAATTTCTAAATGGTGACTTTGTCCTCCATAAATAGGAGAGGGATAATTACGGATACAAAAGATTGATTCTCAACCAAATAGGTAGTTTGGGGGTTGAATTGATAAAATTATTCCTATATTGATACCCTAATTGATATTCTACTAATAGGAGATGGTATATTGAGAACTCCTAATAGGTCACTAGATTCCTAATTAGGGAACAATTTCAGTATAATTTAAAATGGCCAAGTCTTCTTAGGCTCTGATACAATATGGTAACAAGTGGGAATCAAGATGGGATCCACTCCAATGGTATGAAATAAAGATTCATGTGATAATAAAGCAACAAAAACAAAATTATAACAAATTTAGAGAATGTATCCTTTATACAAGTTGTTTTTCACCATAAAAGACGATATATCAATATAAAAAGGTATTCATCTAATAAATCTAATCACATGCAAGTCCCGTTTCATACGTATTTCCATGTATACAATAAGTTTACATGCATAAACAATGAAGACTAAATATATATCAAATGAGTCCATAACACCATAGCATCGTGGCCTAAAAAGGGTGAAAACACAAACCCCAGGAAGAATAGGCATGCCCTATATATGTATGGTTGTTCATAAGTACGACTATTCTCGACATTCTAATCAAATATTTATCATGCAAAAATGGAGTGGCAAGACTAGCATTCCAGTCATAATTTACTTTAAATTAAAAAGTATAGAAACAGGGGCCAAAGGACCCATTTAAACAGAATAATTCAATGCCGACATGAGTTCATAAGACTTCAAATTAGTAAATATGGATGTCCAACTTTAGATTTCCAAAAAGGTACAACAGTCAAGTAAATTTCTCAATATGAGAATTTAGTTCATAGTCATGATAATGACCAAAATAAAATAGAGATTGCACATACCTGAATTCACGACTAATTCTTTTTATAAGGGCCAAGCATACATTTTGTCCTTCTCAACCTAAAAGTGTTTTATATACATATTAGTCCACAATTACAAATGCATAAATCAGAGTATATCTAAACCCCTTATTGGTTACTTGACGTGGAAATCAGATATTTAAATACTAGAAATGCCCATATATAGTTTGAAGGATGTGATCGGTTGTTATTGATGATAATACATTTACTAGAAATGTCTAGGGTTTATATATATATATATATATATATATATATATATATACATATATATATACATATATATATATATACATATATATATATACGCATATATATATATATATATATATATATATATATATATATATATATATATATATATATATATATATATATATATATATATATATATATGGGCCATACGCTCGTACTTAGATCTCATGTGATGTATATGAATAGAAATGTATTCCACATGGTAATATGAAAATAAAGTAGAATCATATATAATCCAACTATCAAATCAACTAGGGTCAATCTTGTCATCCATATCTACTATTTTACTCTACTAAACACCACCAACTCGTTTCCGTCCTTTGAGATACCACAGAAAATTGGATTGTTTTATTACGATCAAAATCGTTCCGTCTCGACAGATGTCTAAAGGTGAACTATTTTGATAAGATAACATCCGTGTTTATCTACTCACTAACCTTCTATCTTATGGACTGTTTTATGAAGACCAATTCAGTCGTTCGGTCTCGACGGATGTTTAACAAAGTCAGACTCTTTTGATAAGATAGCATCTGTATTTATCCACTCATTAATGTGTTTATGCATTCATTAATCCTCCTATCTTGTTTTCTTCGTTATCTCTCCTCCCATAGCATACGATTAATTGGCTCCTTTCTTCTTAGCAAACTCGCCACTACCCTTCGTTCTCCACAACGCCCCCGTTGTTCCTAGCAGCGTTAGTCATGATCATCAATTTTTTTCAGATCTCTGCTACTTCGGAGTGCATTGTACCTATTGTTACGGTAGAAAAGCATTGTATCCACAATTAATTAACTCGCACTAAACAACTGTCAATACAGTAATATACTCTTCTTCTATCGGTAAGTGTGCAAGTACACTAACTACAATCTTTAGGTAACTTCAATCTTTTTTTATTCACTGGATGAACGCTTTGGTATCATGTTTTGTAAAACTCAAACGTGCACTCTTTGCTATACTTTTCCAGCGTGAAATTCTTTATGAAATTAAATGATACAAAGTGCTCAGAAAAAAAATTAAGAAACTACGTATGAGGCAAAGGAAAAAAGTATACAACCTTCACCAGGTAAGCAATAACGCAATTGTATGCTTAAATTATTTATATTTTAAGGCAGTTTTTATATGTCTTCATCTCATACAGTGTCTTTTAGCAGGTCCTTTATCATTGGAGCATGATTGCGACGGAAGTCTCTAAAATATTGAACGAAATTCTCAAGCCTAAGGTCAGTGAAATTTAGAATAGTACCCCCAATGAACATTAATTCGAAGATAGCAAGAAAAACTCAAACGTTGACAAATACATCACTATATCTATGATTATTAAGACTAAACTCTTATAAAAACCTTGAAAGACCTACACTTCTGATAACACCACAAGGTCTTCTGCTTATTTGTCAAAACTTCCACTTTACAGTTTAAATGCCAATAATATCATGTTTAAACGCTTTAGGTTAGTTTTTTGGTATTTACAGTACAATGGTGAGAGATGTTCATGAGGTGTTGTTTGTCGCATTGTGTATTAAATGATCACAACATTATAACTTATCTTTCTTAGTCAATTGATAATTTAGAGATAAACCATATGTTGAAATCAGGGTTCTTCTATATGTGTAGGAACACAATAATTTAGAAATACTTCTTGTTTAATAGATTGGATAACATGAAAAAATAATTATGCTAAGGGTCTTGATTAGTTGGAAGAATATATTTATTACTATGTAGTCAGATCAGGTGTCCACTATATTAATGATTTCTTCTTTTGTAATGAGGTCTTGGATTGTTCCACATAGGCAACCTTTCTACAACCATGATGTAACTATGATCTTTGTAGTTTTTGTGTCACATCAAGTATGTTGACAAGCTCCTGTGATATGGTAGAAAGACGGCCTGATGAATGCCTACCATATTATGTGGTGTTGTTGTATTGACGAGGGCATGATAGGAGCCTCGCTCATCTGACTGTCTATGGCATTGGTGGGAAAGGGAATGTTATACTTTGTAGCAGGGAAGATATCAAGTCGATCTCTAATTTTTCTTTCTTGGGATAAATTGGTTGTTATCAATTAGTGGTAATTGTTGTTTAGGGCTATGCACTAATGTATCATACATAATGATTCACCCAAAGAAGTTCAACAGATGGATAAGCTAAAGACTTATAATAGTAGCCTTTGGAATGCGGCCTGATCAACAGACTCCCAGACAACATTTTCGACGACTACATCTACAAATATTATTCTAAGAACCCGAGTAGTGGGATCTCTTCCTTCAGTTCTCTAGACTATGAAATTTAAGACTTCTGGATGAAAAGATGAGAGATCACTATAAAAGAATTTCCATGTACACAAGAAGTTCATTTTTTTTCCTTTTACTAATTTTCTATGTAAATTTACCATACAATATTAGTATAGACGACATCTGCTTTGGGCCACATTATCACTCCGCCTTCTGTCTCACCAAATGTTTTAGTATCCGGGTGGGCATATGGCAGTAGAAGATCCCTCCAATCAGGGAGTACACGTATCGGGGTCACACGAACCGCACCATCTGGTACTGGAGTCCCATGAAATATGTCCCCTAGAAGGGCTGGGTAAGCATGTGCCTCTGCAATGACATATTCATGACTTTTTAGTCGGCATGGCTTCCCCTATAAATTTACATAAAGAATATTATATGCATATATACACAAACATATCATCTTGAAAAGACTAGCTACTATGTCATAAAAATACTTACAGAGGATGTGCTAGGTGGTGGGTCTACATGATTACTCTTCATTATATCTCCCTTCTTGTTTTGCCTCCCAGCTATCCACATAGCATGGCGAGCCAGAGGTACGAGACCAGTAGTAGAGGACTCTGTAGTCTCTTGAGTGGCAGTAGGTTGAGCAGTAAACTTAGCCTGTGGTCTTTCGTGAACGCCTGCATATCCTATTAGATCTATTGTGTGGTCGTGCAGATTCAGTGCACGCCTTTCTCGTTGAGCATCGTTGATAGCCTAGTTAGTAAATATATTGATTTGGTTAGTAGCACTAAAGGTTAATCTTGAATAGGTGAATACATAAGAATGTATATTAATTAAATTGAGAGTGACACTTAATACCTTGAATTCATCCGTTTTTCTTTAGGTAACAAACTCCTCCCAGTCTTTGGGGTCCAGATAGTTCTATTGTTCTGTTGATGTCTTCTTCCTAAATTTTTTAAAGAGAATACAAACAAAAATTATAGTGTAGAGTTAGTCCAAAAGTGATCAATGACTAGTATTAGAAATCAATCAAAAACCCCTTCTCAGCATCGCATATGTAATCTTGGGTGAGATTGGTCCTATAGTTCCTTATGACCCTCCCACAACATTGCATAATGCATTTACGATGTAGCTTTTCATCCAGATCAAATATGCTCTGCAAAATAGAATTGCTATTAACCAGTATCCTAAAAATTAGTAATATACAAAAATAGAATTGCAAATAATAATAACTCACGCATAGTTCCTTCCATACCCTGTCTTTCTTCCCCTTGGTAACTTTATTCTAGGATTCTACGTTAGGACTACAATGGCTGTGAGTAAAAACCCCAAGATATGAAATAAATGAGTTGCAGTTCACTCCAACTGGATTCCCTACATGATCGAAATCCACAGCCAGTTTGGGTCCATTGCCCCTGACGCAAATTTACCGTGCGCAAAAACGCAAGTGAACGCGTCGAAGTAGTACAGGCCTTTGTGAGGCCCAAGTCGAACTCAGGGATACGTGAAATCGTCGGGGACTCCTACTAACTGCTTGCGATTAGCTAATCCGATTAAATAGTTGAGAGTTGTTGTTAAAATTAAAAGAAAATAAAAACAAAACAAAATAGGCAATCGATTAAATGTTTGGTTTAATCAATTCAAAAGGAGATCTTTAGGGTTGCGGTTTCACCGCGGGTTTTCATTGTATTAAATTCCATATAGCTACTCAATTTTATCTCTCTATCCGGGTAGTGGCCTAAAATCAGAATTGCCCGCTGTCGTGGTACAATTCACTACCTATGTCTAGGTCGGTTCCACCGTCGTAGTAACCTATACCCTAAACTAGGTGCATTAAAAACGACCTCTCGGTATCCACCATTAATCTTACACCACCTTATTCAAGGGATTTGTCAATTAATGTAAATTCCGCTTCTTTTCAACCGTTAATTCTTCTTTCGAAGCAATTAAGGGCATTAGGTTATTATTATGGTGATCAAGCATAACAATATATTGGAGAAAATGAAATTATACCACGGATTTAAGAGATAAGATATGAATTACTATTATAAAATTGTCATACAATGAATCCCCAGGCTACTCCCGGTCCTAAAGACAAAGGGGATTAGCCCCACATGGTCATCTCAGAGTACAATGTAGTAGAGAAAAGGGGAAACATTAGAAAAATGAGATTGAGTGGTGAAACCCCTGAATGGAGAAAGTCCAATCAATCCTTGGCGTGGAATCCACGTTCTGCCGCCTTTCGGTGGTGGAATTCATCTTCTTCAGCGTTCAGATTGGCTGGGGCGTGCTCTCGTGCTCCGTTCTTCTCCCCTTTCTCTACGGGAAGCGTGCAGCAACTAATGATGTGATGTCCCAGTCAAGGGCGCCGTCATTAGGTATATCTCCCAAATTAGGTCGCCAATTAACCACGGCCGTCCGATTAAGATCATTCTGAATCAAACTGATATTTGACGGTGTCGATACCATCGACGCGGGTCGATGGTATCGACCTAGCGTGGTAGTGGCAATCCTTCTTTTCTTTCGTCTGAGCGCCTGATGTCATCTCGATACCATCGACGCGGGTCGATGGTATCGACGAACCTGTAGCGACGGTTTTGTTGTTTTGTGTCGCTGTAGCTCCACCAGTCGATAGTATCGACATTTTGGTCGATAGTATCGACGCACTTCTCGCCAGCAACCTGATGGTGTCTCGATACCATCGACATCTCTGTCGATAGTATCGACTTTCTTCTGGTCCTTGCGGCTGGCAGCCTGTGGTCCGGTCGATGGTATCGACGTCAGAAGATACTTGTTTTTCCTGAAATTAACACACGGAACCACATAAACTCACACAAAATATATTCTTTCGATAACTAATGCTAAAAATGCTTAAATAAAGGGAATTTGACATAAAGAAGTAGCATAGACCAAAATGAATGAATTATGCAACATTAACCATGAAAATGACTAATAAATGCATAAAACACATATCAACCAAGTCTATAAATGCAACTCAAAATCATAGCATCAAACTCCCCTAAGCTTGAACATTAGTCGCCCTTGAGCAACTAATCCTTAGAATAGAATTGCCAGAGTCAACTAAAGAACAAAGCATCACAACAGACATCCCATATGACTCCCACCAGACATTCGCATACCGGCCCTCGCTAACCACAGAATGATAATTACCCTAAAGGCGACAATAATCATCCATAAAAGATATTAACCTCCAACTGATGAACACTATCACATAAGGCAGTTAACATAATAAAATTCGCCGGTCCAGACTTAGTGTATCTTGTGATCTTCTATACTACGTTGCTCGCCCTAACTACCATCTAAATGGAAGCAGTTCTCCTGATATTCATTAGTGAGGAGAAATTAACGGTGGCCTACCAATCCGAGCAACGGTTAGATGAAATAGGTGGCTCATGGAAGAAATGGAAGTATTATACGATTTCAACATGCATAAAACAAAAATGCCCTAAATGATGCAAATGCACATGAAAAATGCCCTAATGCCTAAAATTAGGTGGAATGATGTTTGCACTAACAATCCTATCTCAACATGAGATGGATATCTAATTAAGCTACATCATGTACTCACTCATCTTGAAATTCAAGTGAAATTATGTTCCTTTATCCTTCTTATTCTTGTTTCTGAAAATAACTTTTTTTTATGTCAGATTTTTTCAGATTTTTTTTCTCTTTTTTTTTCAAACCCTTATATCCATAATTGGCAATGAATACTTATTGGGCTTATTTTTATCTACATAACTCCAACATTTGAATTATTTGGAAGGTATGGAACAATGTGATTCCCATTAAAGAATAAATAAGGTACATGACATACTTTATGCATAAAAGTTATGAATGCACTTACATGACATGCACCTAAGGGTAATGTGCATGTATACCTATTCTAACCTTTTTGTTTTTCATTTTCCATGCAAAACATATAAAGATGGTTATAGTGCAAGTCCTATCTACATGCCATGAAATCAAGAAGGTTAAAACCATACTTTACTTCCAAATCTTGGGTGGATTGTGAAAACAATGAGGTGGACAGATCACAAGACTAGTTGACTGAACCTTAGAAAAAATATTATGTGTCCCTCCTTACTGACCTGTGTAGTAGTTAAGAGGTTTTTTTTCTCTCTTACTTTAAATTAAAGTCTCATTATCATTTGGTCAGTTTAGGCTCAAACAACCATTTCGGTCCACTTTCATGAATCATTAAGAATATACAGTTGTGATTTTCTGTTTTACAGTTGACAAAACCAATCATTTTCTAAGTTAAGTGATCAAGGTTAAACAACACTCAAGCTTGTGAACACTAAAAAATTTTTAGTTTCCCTCAATTCCCCATGCACATGCAACTGAGATGACTCAACATTAAAGACATCCACGATTACACTAGATAGATTGTGGATCCTAAAACAAACTAAGATTGCAGAAAACAAATGACAGGAAACAAAAGCAATAAAACTAAAAATAGAGAAAATGAAAATAGAATTGTTCCAACTACCCCCCCCCCCAAGCTTGAATTCGACTATGGCCTCATAGTAAAAAACAAACTCAAAGGTTGGAACAATGATACCGGTTTACTCATGTGGTGGAGGCGGGTACTGCGGAGCCGTAGGGTCCCAAGAAGGATACTCCCCCTGGAAGCTTGGATCAAATTGGGCCCTAGGTGGAGGTTGTGGATAGCCTCCAAAGTAATCTTGGCTCCAATAGTGGTCGTAGAAAGGCTGTTGTTGCATCTCCATCCGTTGCAACCGATCATGGATTTGCTATTGGTTGTCAAGGAGAAGACGCTCATTCTCGAACATTGCCCTTTGATTATCCAGTATCCAGTTCATAGTGTCTTGAATACCGGTATACATTGCCATGTGTTGCTGCTGCGTTTGATGGATGTCTTGCAGCATAGTGTACATGCCCTGCATAGAATAGACATCCTCGCTTGGTTGCGAGGGCGGTGGTGGTGGTGGCGTAGGCTGTGATGAAGAAGATGCACCCAGATGCATCCGAGGATGCTTCCATGGTGCCACTCGTGCTTGTAGAGGTGTAAATGCCTCCTCTTCCTCCTCATCCTCGTCGTCATACCCGTCGTTGCCGCCGTCGTTGCCGCCTTCTTCATCGGAGTCGACGATGGCTATGATTGGCCATCGGAAGTGTTGCGCCCCTTCGATGTTGAAGACCAGATCAGGCAATGAGCACTCCTGATAGGCGTGGTTGACATGGCAATGCACATACGCCAAACCATCTCGAAGAAGTATGAGATTGGACCGGTGTAGATGTTGCAAGTTCACCTTGCTCCTAGTAGATAGAGGAGTGAGGGTCTAGAAATTCAAACCGAGGTATGAAGCCAGCTTGGTGATGAGCCCGCCAAAGTGAATCGGTGCTTTCCTCGTACTCCTCTTCACCGCCAATACTCTCTGCAGAAAGAAGGCACCCCAATTGCATTCTTGATGCTTCAGGAGCTTATACAAAAAGAATAAGTCAATCTCCTGAACCTTGCTGAGGGCCAAATCACCCCGAGAAAACAATGTCGAACTGAGCATCCGATGCAGAACCCGGATGAAAGGGTGCTCGAAGTCAGCTACCGCAACATTATGGTAGCTAACCGACTTCCCCGGCGGCACCGTAACCAGCTCAGCGAAGATGTCGTCATAGTCGGTGCGGTTGTTCGGTCGCCGGTAGTCAGACCGCGAGTGATTCCAGTTGAAGATCACGTTGAACTGCTGAAGTGTGATGGTGTAGTCATTGTTGTATAACCGGAACGACACCCGACCTTTGATCCACTCGCGGTCGGTGGCTAATACGTCGTTAGGCACGACGCAGACATCCAAAGACGCCATGAACTCTACCACCAACTCCTTGTACGTGGGCCACTCGCCGAAGAACGGCTGGCCGTCGGAATGATACTCCCACTCATCAGGCCGTATCTCTGTGTGTCGGGCATGTCCTTTCAACACGTAGGCAAGGTTCGCTTCGAACCCGAGGTTGTGGATTGTATCTTGATCAACATATCGGGTCGGATCTATCTTCCTCTTCAGAATCTCCTCGTAGATCTTCTTCACTTCCGCGGATGGATGAATCAGCCGCGGGCGTGCAACGGACCCGTTCGGAGGTGGCACGAACTCCGAGATATCCATCAGATTCGTGCGTGAAGACGACGCACCAACTGTGTGCACCATGATTGCGAGAGAAGGAGTAATCGAAAGGGAGCTCGGTGAAGATCGGAGAAGCGAATCTCCGCTCGATGAAGAACTAGCTCGATGTTGCTCGTCGTCGGGCTTGGACAGCTTTGAAACACTCTTGGCAAGAGTGGAGGAAGATTGCACTGAAGGTGTGATGTCATCTGACGCAACTACTCCTAATATATAGCCGTGTCCGGCGCTACTGTCCGCCCGTCGATACCATCGACACGATTCGATGGTATCGACTCGGGTAGCACGATCCGTACCTCCGCGAGTATCGATGGTTATCGATGGTTGGATCTGCGGGGCCCGGATTGCTGACGCGTCGATACTGTCGACGCGGGTCGATAGTATTGACCCGTCCCCAAGATCGAACTCTGTGTTGTTGCGATCGTCGTTGATCTTTCCTTGCGAATCGTTGACGTGGCACGTCGATACTATCGACGCGAGTCAATAGTATCGACTCTTAGATTAGGGCAAATCCTCACGAGGCCCAACAGCCGCCTTCTTTGCTTGAATGTGTCGATACCATCTATAGGGCCATCGATGGTATCGACTTCACTGAGCCGATTTCTTCTGAAAATCTCCAGAGATCTCGATGGTATCGACTGACATCTCGATACCATCGACCTTGACTTTGCAATCTGCCTGTAGGTATGTCGATACCATCGACGAGGCCGTCGATGGTATCGACGTAGTGCGATTCCTGCAGTTGCCAACCTGTACCACGGTCGATACCATCGACACAAGGGTTGATGGTATCGACCCTGCCTCAGCCCTGCACATATAGCAAACGATCACTGTATCTTTTTTACACTAAAAACTAAGTGAAAACAAATTAAACTATGAATGTAAATGAACTAATCTAAGGTACCAATGGTTGGGTTGCCTCCCAACAAGTGCCCTTATTTAACGTCTTAGGGTAGACGATTTGAATCACATCATGCATCCAAAAGTGAAATGAGTTTGACCTCATTCACCTTCCTTGTGTAATATTCGCTAAAATATAGCTTCAAACTCTGTCCATTCACCAAAAAGGTCATCTCACCATCGCGCACCAAGATTGCACCATGTGGTTTGACCTCTTCCACCGTGAATGGCCCACTCCATCAGGATTTAAGCTTCCCGGGATGCAACTTCAGCCTTGAATTAAACAGCAACACACGATCTCCCTTTTTGAAGGTGCGCATCTGAATGTGGTGATCGTGGATCAACTTAGTGCGCTCCTTGTATATCCGAGAGTTCTCATATGCAGTCATGCACAACTCATCCAATTCATTTAATTCAAGCAATCTCTTTTTCCCCGCCTCATCATAACTCAAATTGAGCTTTCTTAGCACCCAGTGTGCTTTATGCTCTAACTCCACCAGTAAGTGACAAGCCCGGCCATACGCCAACCTAAAAGGCGTGGTGCCTATAGGTGTCTTGTATGCCGTCCGATATGCCCACAATGCATCTGGCAGTAAGGCACTCCAGTTCTTCCTCGTGGAAGCCACCGTACGCTCCAAAATCTTCTTAATTTCTCGATCGGAGACTTCCACCTATCCTTGAGTTTGTGGGTGATACAGGGTACCTATGTTATGTTTTACCCCATATTTCTTCAATAATGCTGAGAACTTTTGATTCTTAAAGTGTGTACCCCCATCGCTGATAATCATTCGGGGTACTCCAAACCTACAGAAGATATTTTCTTTTACGAATCTGCACACTACAGAAGAATCATTAGTCCTTGTGGGTATTGCTTCTACCCACTTTGACACATAATCAACCGCTAAAAGAATATATAAATTCGAATTTGAGGACACAAAGGGTCCCATGAAATCTATACCCCATAGGTCAAATACCTCAACCTCTTGGAAAACATTTAGGGACATCTCCTGTCTCTTTGAAATATTACCCGCCCTTTGGCAAGAATCACATTGTCTCACGAACTCATAGGTGTCTCGGAACAAGGTAGGCCAATATAAGCCACTTTCCAACACTTTGGCCGCCGTACGAGAGATCGCATGGTGTTCGCCTGTAGGTAGAGTGTGGCAGTGACAAAGAACACTCTCATATTCCTCCTCAGGTACACACCTGCGTAGAACACCATCCCTGCATTGCTTCAAAATAATGGGGTCATCCCAAAAATAATAACGTAGAGAATGGAAAATTTTCTTCTTCTCTTGATATGTCCAATCTTCTGGGATGATCCTGCAAGCAAGATAATTCACAATATATGAAAACCAAGGGTCTTTAGAATTCACTTTCAACAATTGTTCATCTGGAAATGTCTCGGTTATGGGTATGTGTAAATCTTTTTCATCCACCCTCTCTAACCTAGACAAATGATCCGCTACGACATTTTCAATCCCCGCCTTGTCTTTAATTTCGATATCAAATTCTTATAGGAGCAAGATCCACCTAATCAATCTAGTTTGGCATCTTTTTTCTCTATCAAATATTTAATAGCGGCGTGATCAGTCCAAACAACTACTTTCGATCCAACCAAATATTGCTGGAATTTTTCAAAAGCGAAAACAACGGCAAGCAATTCATTTTCAGTAGTTGTGTAATTTAATTGAGCATCATTCAAAGTCTTAGAAGCATAAACGATTACGGTGGGTTTATTGTCCACCCGCTGTCCCAACACAGCTCCTACAGCAAAATTCGATACATCACACATGAGTTCGAACGGCTTAGTCCAATCCGGTGTTTGAACAACTGGTGCGGAAATCAATTTCTCCTTCAGCACGTTGAACGTGTGTAAACGCTTGTCATTGAAATAAAAAACGGAATCTTTCTCGAGAAGCTCAGATAGAGGTTTGGCAATTTTAGACAAATCTTTTATGAACCGACGATAAAATCCAGCGTGTCCTAAGAAACTTCTTACCCCTTTTACCGAATTTGGTGGGGGCAATTTAGAAATTACTTCAATTTTCACCGGATCTACCTCCAAACCTTTTCTAGACACCTTATGTCCTAGAACTATCCCTTCACTCACCATCATATGACATTTCTCCCAGTTGAGGACCAAATGTGTGTCCTCACATCTCTGTAATACCTTATCCAAATTATAAAGGCATTCATCAAATGAAGCACCATAAACAGAAAAATCATCCATAAAGACTTCAAGACAGGGTTCTACCATATCAGAAAAAATGGCGAGCATACAACGTTGAAAAGTCGCTGGTGCATTGCATAATCCAAAGGGCATGTGGCGATACGCAAAAGTTCCATAGGGACAAGTGAAAGTAGATTTCTCTTGGTCCTTAGGATCGATTGAAATCTGATTGTATCCCGAATACCCGTCTAGAAAATAGAAATGAGATCGGCCGGCTATGCGCTCTAGAATTTGATCAATAAATGGTAGAGGAAAGTGATCCTTCAGCGTAGCGGCATTAAGACGGCGGTAATCAATACAAACTCGCCACCCGGTTACCAAACGGGTGGTGACAGGTTCATTTAAAATGTTTTGAGTGACAGTAATACCCCCCTTTTTAGGGACTACCTGCGTGGGACTTACTCATGTCGAGTCTGAAGTCGCATATATGATACCTGCGGAGAGAAGCTTAATCACCTCTTTCTTCACCACCTCCATCATGCTCGGATTCAGTCGACGTTGCAGTTGGATCACCGGCTTGGCTCCCTCCTCGAGCTGAATCTTATGCTGACACAAGGTAGGGGAAATCCCCTTAATATCTATGACAGACCACCCAAATGCTCCCCGGTGGTTCTTCAGCACTTTCAACAATTGGTCTTCCTCTTCCGCACTCAGATATGCATAAATAATCACAGGTAACTTTTCTTCCTCCGCTAGAAAGGCGTACTTAAGATGCGGTGGCAGTGGCTTTAACTCCAACTCCGGCGGGCTGATTAATGATGATTGAAGCGGAGGGGGGAGTTCACCTAAATCTTCATAATACCTCACATAGAAACATGGAAGCATCTGAAGCATCTTGGCGTACTCCTTGAGTGATTTGCTTCTCATCCAATCATGAGTGATGTTGACTAAACAAGCCTCCAATGGTAATTCTGGATATGCATCAAAAACTGAATTTTCTATAGCATCATCCTCCATAGAGGGAGGAATGTCCTCATTCTCATCATTCGGGAATCCTACAGCCTTGCAAAGGGATACTACTTTGGTTTTCTCCATGATGTCTACAGCCAAAGTCCCTTTGTCCACCTTGGTCATTACATGAGCCATATCCAAAAATGGCTTCCCTAGACAAAGTGAGATAGTATTGTCAAAATGTTTCACCATGTGGCATTGCTCCTTGGATTTTGGTGAAGTGGCGCTGGGAGGCAT
This sequence comes from Alisma plantago-aquatica, assembly GCA_963693085.1. NCBI lineage: Eukaryota > Viridiplantae > Streptophyta > Magnoliopsida > Alismatales > Alismataceae > Alisma > Alisma plantago-aquatica. Next base: position 1,443,327,201 of record OY856410.1, on the reverse strand, counting down.
GACCATCTCAAATCAGTCATCGGCTATACCCAAGGTCAACTGACCTCTCCCCATCTCGAGTATCATGTCGGCTGTAGCTTGGAATGGTCTTCCGAGTAGTAGCTCATTGCCTTGTTCATCTTGCATCTCCATGACGACAAAATCTGCAGGAAATACAAATCTATCCACTTTCACAAGCACATCTTCACAAATCCCATACAGTTTCACCACAGAGTTATCCGCCAATTGAATTGTCATGTTGCTTGGCCTTCACTCCTTTAATCCCAACTTTTTGAATGTAGAAAGGGGCATTAAATTGATGCTTGCCCCCGAGTCACATAATGCTTCACCAAATTTGACTTTTCCGATATAGCATGAAATGTTGAAACAACCCGGATCTTGCCTCTTTGGTGGCAATGTGCCCATGATGAAGGCACTCACCTGCTCCTTAAGCACAACTACTTCCGTGTCTGGAAGTTTTCTCTTCTTAGTGATGATGTCCTTCAGAAATTTCCCATAAGAAGAGATTTTCTCAATAGCTTCCAATAGAGGGATGTTGACTGAAAGCTTCCTGAAACTGTCTAAGAACTTTTTGAATTGATCATCTACTTTCCTTGCCTTAGCACTGTTCGGATAAGGGACCGGTACCGCCTGTGCCCTTTCATGCGGTGGCACATAGGGTGTCTTTTTCTGAGGTCCCTCCTCCTCTGCAATAGGGTCTTCAGTAGCCTCCACAACTGTGTCATCGACTGGTTCTGTGACCGGTGCGGGCAGCTCCTTAGTGGCTTGAACTTCAATTTCAGCTTGGGGTTTGCTTGCTTCATCGGCCCTGGGATTTAACAATTTCTTGCCACTTCTTAGCAAGATGGCCTTAGCTTGTTGGTTCCCTCCTGGAACATTAGTATTTCCTGAGAAACCTGGATGTGCCGGCTTCTTCAAACTGGCTATCTCCGCAGCCATTTGTGCCATAGATGTCTCTATTGTCCTCATTTGAGCCCCATGGCTCTGTAGTGTCTGTCCGAATTGGTTCATGAACTCCCCTTGTTGCTTTATTTGATGGCCGAAAGTAGCCATGAGTTCTTGGTTTTGCTTTATAACTTGATTGAGCAGCTCTGTGCTCTTATCCTCCGCTGTTGGCTGGGGTTTAGCATCCGGATCCTACAAGAAGTTATTGGGATCCTTCTAGGAAAACTTCTTGTCTTTCCTCCATGAATAGTCATTGTTCCTGTAACCTTGTTGCTGCCTCATGAATTTCACTTGAGCCCCGTCCTCGGACTCAGTATCCTCCTTTGCAAGCAATTTCTTTGCAAGAAGATCCATCTTCTCATTCAACTCCTTTATTGCTTTAGATTCACCTACTGCTCAAACCTACTCCACGGTGCCTCTTTCGCCCCATGATTGTTTCTTTGCCATGTTCTTTAAGATCTCCCAGCATCTAGTGTCCGTGTTATTCAAGAAGAATCTGGAACCAGCTGAATCGAGGTTGCTTCTATCATGCTCGGAGAGAGCAAAATAGAAGATTTTTACTTGTGTCTCCTTATCCAGCCCATGATGTGGGCATCGCCTGAGCATGATCTGAAACCTTTCCCAGGTCTCAGAATAGGTTTCTCGTGCTTGTTGGGTATAGTTATGGATCTTTCTTATCATGTCATTGGTCTTCTCGGGCGGAAAGAAACTCTCGAAGAAAACCTCCACCATGTGGTCCCAAGACTCCACATATTCATCGTCTAAGTTATGTAGCCATTCGCGCGCAATTCCCGCTAGTGAACTCGGGAAGAGCTTCAAGTAGAGCACGACTTGTAGAAATCTGTCGATTTTTACCATGTCACAATTCTCCACAAATTTACTTATGTGTGTGATGGGGTCTTCATTTTTTAGCCCATGGAAGGCATTAGACTTCACCAAGTTGATCAAAGCTGGATCAATCTTGTAGGTCGGAATATTCAGTGCTTGCTTCTTTATAGGCCCCTTGGAAGGGGATGAGGAAGAATCTTTGATCTTCTCCCATATTTTCTATGGCTCGTCCATCTCTTCTTGTTCGTGTTCAGAAATTATATCCTCCATCTCATCTTGATTACAATCACCCTCGTCTTCTGGTCCCGACAGCGGAACCTCTGGTGCGCGACCCACGTAGTCAGTACTACGCGTCTGCACCATGCACAGTACCTGAAAATAGAAAGATTAAATTTAGTACAGTGCTTGATGATTGCAAATATTTAGAAAATAGATTATGAATTTTTGGAATGATAAAAAAAATAAAAAGGTGGCCTAGAGTGGCCGCTCATAGCACTCGAAGTGCCAACAAATTGCCGTATTCCCCGGCAACGGCGCCAAAAACTTGACGCAAATTTACCGTGCACAAAAATGCAAGTGAACGCGTCGAAGTAGTACAGGCCTTTGTGACGCCCAAGTTGAACTCAGGGATACGTGAAATCGTCGGGGACTCCTACTAACTGCTCGCGATCAGCTAAGCCGATTAAATAGTTGAGAGTTGTTGTTAAAATTAAAAGAAAATAAAAACAAAACAAAATAGGAAATCGATTAAATGTTTAGTTTAATCAATTCAAAAGGAGATCTTTAGGGTTGCGGTTTCACCGCGAGTTTTCATTGTATTAAATTCCATATAGCTACTCAATTTTATCTCTCTATCCGGGTAGTGGCCTGAAATCAGAATTGCCCACTGTCGTGGTACAATTCACTACCTATGTCTAGGTCGGTTCCATCGTCGTAGTAACCTATACCCTAAACTAGGTGCATTAAAAATGACCTCTCGGTATCCACCATTAATCTTACACCACCTTATTCAAGGGATTTGTCAATTAATGTAAATTCCGTTTCTTTTCAACCGTTAATTCTTCTTTCGAAGCAATTAAGAGCATTAGGTTATTATTATGGTGATCAAGCATAACAATATATTGGAGAAAATGAAATTATACCATGGATTTAAGAGATAAGATATGAATTACTATTATAAAATTGTCATACAATGAATCCCCGGGCTACTCCCGGTCCTAAAGACAAAGGGGATTAGCCCCGCATGGTCATCTCAGAGTACAATGTAGTAGAGAAAAGGGGAAACATGAGAAAAATGAGATTGAGTGGTGAAACCCCTGAACGGAGAAAGTCCAATCAATCCTTGGCGTGGAATCCACGTTCTGTCGCCTTTCGGTGGTGGAATTCATCTTCTTCAGCATCCGGATCAACTGGGGCGTGCTCTCGTGCTCCGTTCTTCTCCCCTTTCTCTCCGGGATGCATGCAACAACTAATGACGTGATGTCCCAGTCAAGGGCGCCGTCATTAGGTATATCTCCCAAATTAGGTCGCCAATTAACCACGACCGTCCCATTAAGATCATTCTGAATCAAACTGATATCTGACGGTGTTGATACCATCGACGCGGGTCGATGGTATCGACGAACCTGTAGCGACAGTTTTGTCGTTTTGTGTCGTTGTAGCTCCACCAGTCGATAGTATCGACATTTTGGTCGATAGTATCGATGCACTTCTCACCAGCAACCTGATGGTGTCTCGATACCATCGACATCCCTGTCGATAGTATCGACTTTCTTCTGGTCCTTGCGGCTGGCAGCCTGTGGTCCGGTCGATGGTATCGACCACCGTCGATGGTATCGACGGCAGCAGATACTTGTTTTTCCTGAAATTAACACACGGAACCACATAAACTCACACAAAATATATTCTTTCGATAATTAATGCTAAAAATTCTTAAATAAAGGGAATTTGACATAAAGAAGTAGCATAGACCAAATTGAATGAATTATGCAACATTAACCATTAAAATGACTAATAAATGCATACAACACAAATCAACCAAGTCTATAAATGCGACTCAAAATCATCTCATCAGCCCCTTTGTTGTAGTAACTTGTTCATCATTGTGATGCCCCTCACTTTCTCAATTCTTTTTGCTGCTCATCAAGTGCCCCAATTTCTTCAGGGGGTACATCACCAACCTAAAATTTGACAAAAAATCATACTTATAGGATATAATTATAAATGAACATATAGATAGAAACCTAAGGGATATATTTTTAAAACTTACATTGTGAGGCGGCGCATTGACGTCGTCACCCTCATGGTAATCATCAGCACGGTCATCAAGAGAATGCTCAGCCATCTGAAAGTTCACATTCACATTATAAAGTTCACATTGTAAAGTTCACATTCACATTGCAAAGTAATTCACATTGTAAAGTTCACATTGTAAAGTTCACATTCAGAAAAATAAAACATATAAAAAATATAAACATGCATGCCTCTAATATTGTGATCTTTTATCAATTAACAATCCTTCATTGTGATATCCGCACACATACAAGTCATCATTAAATTCAATATTTGGTGGTGTTGGCAACCCAACTGAGAATGGACTAGGGTCATCATACTTATCATAGTATTGTTCTTCATCTATAGGATCTTCAATGAACTGTGATTTACCATGAAGAACAACTGACCATTTATCATTTGCAGGATCATCAATATAAAATACTTTTTTTCCTATGATGCCAATATGAATGGTTCACCCTTCTCGCCAATCTTTTCAAAGTTCACTAATGTGAAACCCAATTCATCCACTATAACTCCTTTGGTGTTATCAACCCAATTACATTTAAAGATCGAAATTCTGAAATCTACATAATAAAACTCCCATATGTCTTCAATGACACCGTAATATGACATTTTAGCTTCACGTGGACTCTTATCCTTTGTACTTGGAAAAAACAATGAAGACGCTTGAAAGGTGACCCCAATGTTTTAGATGACACTCTTATCATCTTGATGCTTTGTGTAATATGAGAATCCATTTATGTCAAACCCTTCATAAGACATAACATTCAATTTTGGTTTAAAGGCGAGGCATTTGATAGTTTCTATAAGATTATCTGGTGTTTGAGATTGTTGATGTAAGACTTTATCTTCAAACCACTTAATAAATGTCTTGTTATGCTCTCTAGAAAGCCACATTGAATTGGTTCGAGGATATTATCTCTTGATGAAATTGGTATGTTCCTCTATATAAACACTCACTTCATTGATGTTGTGTAAAATATACAAGTGACCTTGTTCCAATTGCTCACGGTTGATTACTTTCATCCGTGATCCCAAAATTCCTTTGCCAAAATGCTCCTCAATATTCTTGTCATTAACAGGAGCATCATTAGCACACAGAAAGTCATTGCAAAAATCCATAACCTCTCTCGCCACATAACCCTCAATAATACTCCCTTCAGGCCGATAACGATTTCGAACATCACCTTTAAAAATGCTCATGTATCGTTCAAAGGGATACATCCAATGCAAGAAAAATGGTTCCAACATTTTCACTTCCCTAGTCAAGTGGACAACAAGATGTACCATGATATCAAAGAATGAAGGGGTAAAATACATCTCAAACTGACATAGGGTAACAACCACTTCTCTTTGCAATTTATCGAGAGTATCAGGGTCAATAACTTTGATGTACAGACTGTTGAAAAAGAAACAAAGTTTGGTGATTGCAAACCTTACATGCTTTGGCAATATAGATCGAATTTCCACAGGCAATATTTGTTGCATTAGAGTGTGACAATCATGAGATTTAAGACCTATCAACTTCAGATCTTTCAGTGATACCAATGTACGGATGTTGGATGAGTAACCCTATGGCACCTTAACATTTACCAAGCATTCACAAAAAGCTTTCTTCTACTTTCTCGACAACATGTAACAATCGGGAGGTAAGTATGTTCTCCGATCACTACTAATTACTTCTGTTAATTCTGTCCTTATTCCCATTTCATGTAGGTCCATTCTATATTTTATCCCATCTTTAGTCTTACCTGGTATATTCAATAGAGTACCGATTACGCTATCACAAACATTTTTCTCAATGTGCATGACATCGATACAATGCCTGACTGCCAAAGAACTCCAACAAGGAAGATCCCAAAATATTGACTTCTTCTTGAATAAATATTTGTCACTCCGTGTGGCCATTTTACATTGTGATATCTTACCAAATTCATTGGCAAAGTCTTTTACTCTTTCATAAACATCCTCCCTTGGTATAGGTTTAAATGCACTCCGTTCCTCATTCGGTCCATTGAATGCTTTGCGCAACCTACGATACAGATGGGATTTTGGAAGAAACCTTCGATGACTAAGATATACAGTCTTTCTGTCATGTTTTAGATGTATTGATTCAGTGTTCTCTTTACATATAGGAAACATTTTAGATCCTTTGACACTATATCCAAACAAATTCCCATATGCTGGAAAGTCATTCACAGTGCAAAACAACATAGTGTGCAAATGAAATATCTCACTTCGTGAAGCATCATAGGTCATCACACCTTCACCCCAGAGTTTCTTCAAGTCATCAACCAGAGGTTCAAGATAAACGTCGATATTATTTCCAGGTTGTTTAGGGCCCGATATCAAAAAAGAAAACATAACGTACCTATTCTTCATACACAACTAGGGAGGAAGATTGTATATAACAAGCATAACTAGCCAAGTGCTATGTTGGCTGCTCAATGTCCCGTACAGATTCATCCCATTTGTACAAAGCCCAAGTATTAGATTCCTGACTTCTTCACCGAATTCAGGGTACAATAAATCAATCTTCTTCCATTGTGGGGAATCAGACGCATGTCGTAGGATCCCATCATTATTTTTCTTAACATCTGCATGCCACCTCAAATTCTTCACATCTATCAAATTGGAAAACAAGAATTGAAACCGTAGTATTATAGGTAGATACCACATCACCTTGGCAGGAGAACCAGTTTTGGACTCCCCCGAAGTCATCAATTTATACCTTGGCGCACCACATTTGGGACAATATTTCAAATCCACATAGTCCTTTTGAAATAATACACAATCATTTGAGCATGCATGTGTCTTCTTGGCCTCCATTCCCATTGGGTACAACAATTTCTTTAACCGATATGTTGAGATTGGCATATCGTTTCCTTCAGGAAGAATTTCTTTCAACAAAGACAACAATGTCGTGAAGCTTTTGTCGCTCCATCTATTGTTAGCTTTCAGCTTATACAATCTCAACACAACACTGAGCTTCGTAAACTTACAACCTGTATATAACGGTATCTCATCATCATACACAATGTTTCTAAACATGGGAGGTGGATCAATGTGCTCTACCCCACAACTATCCATCATCGCATCAATGATGGCTACTGGAACTGGTTCGTTCAAATCTACGTCATCGGAGGCAATTTCTTCTTCAACACAAGCACTGCTATCGACATCCACTGATTTTAGGTTTGAAATCTCTCTATGCCAGTGCCATTCTATATAGCCTTGTAAAATCCTATTGCACATGACATGACTTTTGATTTTGTCACCAGTGTTGACTTTCAAGTTGTTACCGCAATGCCTACATGGACAATAGAACCTATCTCGAGGTTGTTTCCTATGTTCCTCGACAAATCTAATAAACTGATCAAGACCAAAAATAAACTTTGGGGTGCAACAATTTGGAATGGACATCCATGATCTATCCATTCTATGATCAAAGAGAAAACAAGTATATATTAGAACAAGATTAGGGCTTAGGGTTAAAAGATTAGGGTTTATGGTTACAACTTTAGGGTTTAAGGTCTTATATATAATAAATGTATACCACCTATTCCATTCTTGAACACCTAATCTCACTAGTAAGTGTATAATGTGTATTGGGTTTTCAAGAAAATTTTGGCAGCATTTCCCCACTGTTCCCCAAGTACATACTTAGAGAACAAACAGGGAAATGCTACCGAAATTTTCTTGAAAACCAAATACACATTATACACTTACATCCTAAGTGAGATTAGGTGTTCAAGAACGGTCCCAAACTGGGGACTATCCAAGATTTATTCCTAATGAGTAAATCTTAGACGGGTTTCTAGGCCAACAAAATATAACACCATAACAACAATTTTCATATAAAGACACTTGTAGACAGCCATAACAACATATCCACACTTCCTTAATTAATCAATGTATTATTTTATAACACAAATTGTGGTGGGTATAACATAGAAAAAACTCAACATGTCACAACAGAAACATGTCTTTAACCTAATATACAAATATTTGTAACAGAACTCATTAGGAAGACCATTCATAGATATTTGTAACAAAACATGTCCTTAATACAACATTAATTAAAAGATATGATGTTCATGTGACATCAACTTAGGGTTACAAAAACATAGAATTAATTTTACAAAGAAAATGTTGTTTATATTGGCAATAGCATGTAAGACTTGTATTTGATGTAGTAGTACTTGTAAAAGAATTAATTTTACAGGCTTTTTGAACAATAATGGTTTGTTCCTTGGTATTTTTTTTGTGTGTGATTGCAATATGGACAACTGACTCATTTTCCCACTCCAACCCCAAGCCCAAAATACAATGCATATATAATCATACATAAAAAATTTTGGGAATTTAAAAGAGAAAACCCAAACAGAGGCTCAACTTAAATAACCAAATCGGCCAAACTTAAACTACAATAATCATGTTAAACCAACCCTTTTTGACCCTAGTAGCATCATCTTCTAATAATAATGTCAAACCAAACCCTTGTTGACCCTAGTAGCATTATCTTCTAATAAAAACTAGTATGAATTTAAAAGAGGAAACTCAAACAGAGGCTCAACTTAACTGACCAAATTGGCTGAATTAACTATAATAGTCGTATTAAACCAACCCTGGTTGACCCTGGTAGCATTATCTTCTAATCAAACGAGTCAATTTAGATACCAGTAAGTCATCAACATTGCATACATGGCTATTTTCAAGTTCTATCATTTGACCTCTAAAAGAAACTAGAACCAAACTAGATGAACACAATGATGCAGCCTCTATCAGGTTCTGTCATTGAGCATGTACCTTTTGATCAAGAAGATGTGCGGTGCGGCGGCGGTGAGCAGGTGAGTAGGTCATAGCTGGGAAGAGCAGCGGCGACGAGTAGGGAGCTGGCGAGCAGGGAAGGAACAGTACTGGCCGTGGCGAGCAGGGAGAAGGGCGGCAATGGCAATCAAGAAGAACGAGCGGCACAGCGGCGGCAAGAAGGGAGAAGTAGGGAGCGGCTGGCGGTGGCACACAAGGAGGAGGGAGCAGGGGTGGAATCACCAGACTTAACTTTCAATCACAATGAAATAGAGAAAGGGGAAGAGTCTGGCTAACACGGGTGCTATTAAGTTAACCATAGGTGTCATTTATTCAAAAAAATTGATGCTTAAAACAATACGTGTCAGTTCCCACCAAAAAATGGCACCAAAGGGGGGTGAAAATTTTTGCAAGGACAACGTGCGAAAAAACATCGACGTCGGTTATTGTAAGATAACCGACGACAAAAATGGGCCAAATTTCTATCTCGCAAAAAATCTTTAGTCGTCGGTTAATTAGTTAATAACCGACGCCGAATGTTAATTTTTGGAGGTAATTTTTCCCATTGGAAAATTTAGATTTTGCGGTCAATTTTAGGCGTTGGTTTCTTATTAAGGAACTAACACTAAATTAAAAGTGATACATGTGTTTGTCCGCTCTTCACAGATAGATGTCAGTTTTTCAATTCAATCGACGTTGTAGGATTTAGGCGTCGGTTTCTGGTATACAACTGACGTCTATAAATGTGATGTTATAAGCCATTTCTGTAGTAGTGAATGAAGAAGAAAAATAAACAAAAAAACTATAAGTGATGGGCAGTTGCTCTCCCCCTAAGCTTGAAATTTGTAGTGTCCTCACTTTATATAAGAAACTCAAGAGGATTGCAATTAGAGACATGTCATGGTGAATGATCAAGAGGGAGGTCCAGTGTTTTGATTTGAGACTGGAAATTGTTGTGTTAAGTATTTATTCCTCTTTATCAATATATCTTGTATTTGGCCTGACGATTGACATTTGTGATTTGCAATATGAATAGTCCTATGGATTTCAATATTGTTAATCCCTTCGTTCTCTTCTTCAAAATAATGAAAATCAGGTTCAAAGAGAATTTTTCCATCACCAAGAATTGTATCAAAGATATGTTTCAAGGGGGCATTGGACTTGTTTGAAAAATCATTCTTTAGAGCATATGCATATTTCTTCCTTTGACCTTCGGCATTGTTGCCTACACTGGATTGAACAGCTTCATATGGTATTGTATTTGATGGTGAAGAGGATTCTCCTATAGCAGTTGCACTCTTCAAAGTAACTAACATGAATGTCTCCCTTGAATGTGTTTTTGGCTAATTAGGAAAGGAACCAGAGGGTGTTGTTTGATTGGCAAGAGCTTGTTGAGTAATTTGATTCTCCAGCATCCTAGTGTGAGTGACAATTCCATCTACCCTTAAAAGAAAGTTGTGTAATAGCATCCTTTAGCAGCTCCATTTGTTGGTGAAACTCATCATTTTGTTGAATTTGATTTGAGTCAAAGGTCTCAAGCATGGACACTTAACTTGCCTTGGGCTGCAAATTTTATTGTTGTTGGATGAAATTGCAGCTAACAATATTCTTGAGCTCTAGTATCTCTTCAAATTGGGATAGTGTGGAAAAGCATAAACAAGGAGTGTGTCCCGCTACTCTACATGCATCGAAAGTTACTTCACTGGCTTGCTTTCTAAAACTAGAGCTTGAAGAAGAAGGCTAGCTGCTCTAGTCAAGATTCCATTGCAAATGGTTAAGTGCCATGTCTTCAATAATGGCATAAGCGTCCTTGAATGATTTGTTCATTAAAGCATCATTTGAAAAAACATCAATATATATCCTTGTATTATAAAATAAGCCATTATAGAAATTTGTAATAAAATCCAATTTCTCAAACCATGGTGTGGAAAAATATGTTGAAGGTCTTTGAACCTTTCCAATGTGTCGTACAAGGTATCTCCATCCCTTTGTGAAAAATTGATGATCTGACTCCTCAACTGTGCAGTCTTTCTTGGTGGAAAATATTTAGCTAAGAAAACTTTGAGGAGTTCGTCCCAGCTGTTGGTTGAGTTTCTTGGCAAAGAATAGAGCCACTCCTTGGCTATGTCTATCAAGGAGAAGGGTAAAAGAAGAAGACAAGATGCATCATTAGGAGCACCGTCTATCTTGAATGTGCTTAGCAATTGCAAAAATTCAACAATTTGGAGGTTTGGATCCTCCATTGATGTCCTTTCAAACCAAATTTGTTGTATCATATGTATGGTGGTGGGTTTGATCAAAAAATCATTTGCCTAGATATGTGGGATATTGATAGCTTCATTGATATTTGTAGTAATTGGAACTACAAAGTCCTTTAGGGGACAATCATCTTTCATGATTTATTCTTCTTATTGGGATGGATTTTTGGGTGAAGATGGTGGAAATGAAGGTGAAGGGTGTTGTGTTTCCTCCAAATCTATTTGAGTTTCACTCCTCCTTGATTTTTGAAGGTTGTTAACATGGTATTCAATTTTGAGGTCTAGAGATGTGGATGGTTCAGTACTCTTTTTAGACCGCCTCACACAATCCTACAAGTAAAGAAGGTGGGTGACGTACAAAAATGAAAATGGAAGATACAAAAGTATGGCCATGATGATGATCATAATGGAAAAAAAATGATGGTGGATATGACAAGTAATGGTGGATCAAGTCTTGCTTACTATTCAACACTTCTTACTCTAACAAAAATAACGATGCTCCCTAGCAACGATGCAAAAATTTGTTAGCTAACGAGCAAGTTTTAATATTTATAAACATGAGCACTACCTTACAAGCATATAGGTGTGTGTATTAAGTTTGAGATCATCCAAGAGAAAGGGTTTGTTAGGCGCAAGAGTATTGAACTTCAACAATCTAGATATTTTTAACAAAAGAGGTTTTGTTAAGTTAACTAAGCAATCTAAAGGAAATGAACTAATATAGAAATCACTTGTACTAAGGATGGATTTGAATTGAGAATTCTTAAGGATGGGGTTTCACATACACATCATAACTTGAAGAACAACAAAGATCAAGAATACTAGAAATAACACAAGGGAGGTTTGTATCCTACACCCACCTCGCGGTAGTGTAGAACAATCCTAACTTGTATACCACTCTCGTTGTTATACTCAGATTCAGACTACAAACCTTTGTTCCCCAACACATCCTAGCCACTTCCGTGGTCAAGGTGGTGAAGCTAAGGTACATATCCTTACTCCTATACATATCTCTCTAGATTATACAAAGAGAATAAATCATATACACAAGGTGTCCAACAAAGCATGTAAGAAGAAATCAAAACTGATGAACCTTAGAACGGTAAAACAATCAACACTATAAATGAAATTCATGTTCAACAAAGTTATGACATGGGAGTTACTCCCCAAGCCCAAGAAATATACATCTACTCATCCATGACTGTAGAAAGTAGATAAAAGTCATAGAGAATAGGGCTAGACATCATAATAGAAGGAAATAAACTCAGATCTCCATGGAAGAAGTAAGATAGAGTTGGAACTCTGATCATGGAGTCACAAATCCATCCTTTCTACTGGAAACTATCTAGAAAGCTTCATGCCAGAGTGGGGAGAAGAGAACAGGGGAGATCCCTGCTGCAATAGTTGGAGATGAAGGAGAAGAAGAAGTTTCCCTCTTGAGAAATCAACGTTTCTCTCTTAGAACGCCTCAAACTTATCCTGGCTCTCCCTTGTTTGATTCTACCCCAAAAGGTCTGAAATAGTTTGTGATAACTCTTCCAAGATGGATTGGGGTTGTATATATAAATGTGAGATAGTTAAATTCACGTTTGAGTAAAACCTATAGGTCAAATAATGTGTTGGATGGCCAATACGATGCATTTGATGAAATAAATGAAGTATGGATTCAGGATCTGGAAAGTCATACAGTATGCCTAAATTCGACACGTGTCTGTGTTGGACACGTCATGTTGATTTCTAGACATGGCGTGTCACTGGACTTAATAATGAATAAGTCAAGGAAACTTCACTTAATTAGAGATATTTTGACAAAAATAAGGGACGAAATTTCTAAGAGGATATACAAGATCACCTTGAGAATCAATGTCTAATACAATATTTGAGTTATAATTAATCTCTCACTCAAGAAGTCACTCCTATAAATTTATAATGTGTTGTGTATGCAATCTTAGTTCACTTTCTAGTCTCCATTTCTTGATCCTTAAACTAAATATTTATTTGACAAGTGAAATTTTATTGTGCATGTTATCGTCTTGGATGATGATTTTCCAGTCTGATTTGTATGATAAATTATACAGTTTTCACCTTGGATAATTTATAAATTACCTACTATTCATTGTGAATAGTTCATCTCTTTTTCTTTTTTTCAGTAAGTCTAATATGGAGAGAAAATAAACTCATTTTATGTAGACTTCTACTGAAATAATAATGTCTTTTTAACAAAATTTAGACATGCCTTAGTTTTCTTAAAATTTTGGTATAAATAAATTTTCCATATTGGTTCTTCTTTCATTATTTAAGTCTATGTGGACAAATATATGATACATGATTATTTGTCTAGAAATAAATCAACATGTGAGGTGAATTATTTATCTAGAAATAAATCAACATGTTGAGGTCACCTCGACATGTTACAATGTGCACTATATTTCCCAAGGTGGAAATTTGACTATGATTGACTATTTGATATATCTAGAAACCATTTAATATACACTATATATTCAATATGATCATCATTTAGGGTTTAATTTAAAAACTAAGTGCATATTATCTTGGTACGTGTTGTTAATCATAATATTTGATTACAAATAAATCATTTTGATCTTGGTTTCATTTGACTCAATTTACATGATCGAGATCTTTGTTTTGACCCTAACATGAACATATATACATAGCTTTATATCTTGCCTTTTTTACTGCAATAGTCCAAGGAAATAGACAACATAGTTGTATAATATTGTAACCCTCAATGGGTCCTTTGTCTAGAACAACCTTGATAGGATGGGCATTAGAGCCTTAAAACCATTTTCCCTTTCTACCTTTCAATTGCTCAATGTAAGTCAGATACTTTAGACCTTTAACCCTTTTTCCCATATATACCCATCACCCTAACTCCTATTTCTATTTATCCTTGATAAATCTTTTTGTATATCAAGGAGAAGCAACTGAATACCTTGATACCTTGGTTGGAAATGCGATATCTTGCAAGATGGTTAATATATGCCAACATGTCGATGCATGTTGAAGATCATGCAACTTCATGGTATTTCAAAGCTTTCCACCTTGTTTCTTTCATAGAAAAAGTAAGACATCAATCAACAATATGATTTTCCTCGTGTTCTTAACTTCTTCATCCTTTAGTCAAAAACCATGGTTTTCCATGGTAGAAATATGCTCATATAGATAAAGCATTATTTTTCTTCCTTTTTATTATACAAACTTTGACCTTGATTGGGGGGTCATCTTGGAGCTTGAGTGGTACTCTTTAACGTGTAGAAGGAGCTTCTTATATTTTCTCTTTTTCCCCTTATTTTTACATGTGAAGTCTTAATCTTGTTGTGTAGTCCTAAAAAGATGATCTTTCTATGAATTGATATAAATAATCAAGATAAAATCTGAAATCTGCATGTACCTTCAATATATTAATAATGATCCTTGATCTTAATCTTAATCACACTTAATTGAGTTATGCCAACAAATCAAAATTTAATATCACGGTTCTTAAAATGATATTTTTTGTGATATCCTGATACTACTTATAGGAGAACGAATTGCATATTATTTATATAGATAGGAAATTATTGTAAACTGATTCTAAGGTGCTCCTAAAACTTTTACCTTTCTAAAAATTTGTTTTAAATAAATTTAGTATATGAAACTAGCTCATGTATGCACCAAAAATTGGCCTTTGTTTCCTAATCATGTTTTTGTCATAAACTTCTTATCATTGGGAGTATGAATATGAAATTTGGAGTTCTGTCTTGTTCCTATTTCTTTAGAGTAGTGTAAATTTTTAATTGATTATGAAATTCCTACTTGTACTTAGCCTTTTTTTGGTAATATATGGTGATTTGACCTTTGTGTCTCGTAGATTGGTGATTCGTCCTTGTTATGACAAGGATGGTACATGAATACAAAATTGTTGGTCCTACTAATGTATTTGATGATGATCCAAAATAAAAAGAAGGCATTCTTCTTAGTTGTGACTACTCTAAATTTTGAATTCATTGCACTAATGCCTTAAAATGTCCTCCCTAATCTTGTGTAATATGCACAATAATGGACTTTTCATGGTATGTTTGATTTTGTTGATATGAATATGAATTTTTGATAATTCTTCATTATTATTTTGGTGTTATAAGACGATAGTAACTAGAACCTTGATTGTTGTAACTCTAAAATTAAAAAAAAAAGAGTAAAAATACCGTAAAGGTATTCATTCTATAGTATTTGGATGTCATGTGGAGGATAAATGAAATGTATAAAGTTCCATACTAATTTGAAGTTGATATAAAATGATACTAAGGTTTTTTTAACTATTATGCTTCTGGAATTTCGTTGGAGTTAAGTTTTATAATAAAAGGGCCTCATACATGCATAATAGAGGTCTACTTAAGCCTAAACTTGTATTAACTATAACTTTCACGTACCTTTGAATTGTACTTTGAAATTTTGCATGGTTTTGTATTACTACTATATGATGCGTATTACACAATTTCAATAGTATATGATACTCCTATAAGTATATGTACATTTTATGACCTTTTTGATGATTTGGGCTTTGTTTTGTTCTAGTTAGCGATTTAGGCCATGTCATGGCCACGAATAGTAAGTCTGGACTAATGTATTCCAATATGGTGCTACATGCCTTGTGATGGACAAGACTACTAATATGTGCTTGATGTTCTATATTGTAGTGAACTGAGCCTTGGTATGGACAAAGGAAGTACTTGTGTCATGTTTGGGATGGTTGGTATGCATATACATACATTTTTATATCCTTTGAATTTGTAGAATTGATTAGTTTTACAATTATATATCTATACCTTGTTTGTAACTTGATTGATGCAAATGAAAAATAAGTAACCAAATTAATTAATCAAGTATAACCCTAATCATGTAGTTACATGTGACCATAGATCTATCTCACTGTCAAAATTGTTGGATATCAAAAAGAAGTATTCTTATAGAAATCTTGTATTATAAAAAGATGCTAGGAATCATATACTATTGATTATACAGGGGTGCAATGAACTTTTCATTATCATTATGACTTCAAGGTGTTTAGATACATTCATAACTCAAGTTGTATGTGATAGAGAGAGTCTAAGGACACAACTCAGCTTTGGTTGTATACCCAAGTTTTGGTGTTGTGGCCTGTGTATCCAGGATGGAGCATTCTTTTAGTGGGATGACTATTGTGCCCCAACTTATATTTAGCTCCAATTATACTACATTTGTCATTCATATTGACTGAGAGGAATAGATCTTTAGAGGTGGACACCCTATGATCTTATACATGACTGATTGTGACTTCTCAGTGGTTAGCCATTAGTTTGAGTGGTACGTCTCAAGCTACACATGGTTTAATAAACTAATATTATTCAATCATGTAATATATCTTTTCTAGAGATTATTAGAGGATCATGTTGGATTCCTTTATTTATTTCTTATATGTAATCAAGTACTAATGTGATTCATATGTTGTACATGTTATGCTATATATTCTCTATAGAAGGCTAGTTTCTTGGAATTAACCAACATAGATTGCTTTCTTGGAGTATAATATGTGTAGAAGGTTATATTTTTGACAGCTGTGATGGATAGGATGGGTTTTGTAGTTGAGACATCCTATAGAGATAGGTAATCCTAAGTATTATAGTTAATTAAAGTAATAAAGATGTGTGGATTTATTCATTTAGAACATATTAGTAAATTAAAGTAAATAATTTGATTATTGCTCTGCTGAACTACAAATACTACTTGATTATTGTAACTATATATGTAATAGATTATATCAACATTTAAAGGATGATACCTATTAGTAACCTAAATTCATCATCATGTTTATTAAAATGATGGTAATCAATAAATGTTGTTTGTTGTTATATCATATTTTTGGGACTTGGAGTCTCACCCATGAGGTTTTCCACATCTTGTAAGTATATTGGAGCAACAGAAAGGACATGTTGATCATGATATAACTAGAAATAATAAAGTCTAGAGTTTTCCTTTATCTCTTTCTTAGGCGATGGGTGGGTATTATATGATATACACAATAGGTTGTTTTACCTTGTATTTTGTTATGATTAAGAGTTATATTCAGATTTGGACATATTATGCTTTAATAGACTCATGGATATGAGTCATATTATGAAGGAACATGAGTTTGAACACTATTATGAATGTGTGACCCCCCACTACGTAGGTACCTATGATGGTGAGGCATCAGTCGGTCACTAAAATGGCAGAAGTGGCACAAGGAGTGGAAGAATGGACGTGATGGAACCTAGGGATCACTAGGTAGTTCTTTCTTCAGTAGGGCGTCAGAGGGAGGGGGCATAGTACAATTCTAATTGGAGGAGGGTTTTCCTGGGTGACTGATCCTGCCATAATGTACTCCTACCTATTGCACTCGTAACTGAAGTTGAGCATACATAAGAAGATCCTCATGCGTAAAGGGACGAGAGGAAAGAAAGGGCAGTAGATGATAATAAGAAAGGATGCTCGTGTTCTGCATGTTGAATCTTCTACTATTCTATGTTTTTTTGAAAGTGTGTTAATCCCTATGTTGTGTGGAGCTGAGCATCTTCTATTCGCTGGTACCAAGATTTTCCTATGTAGGGGCCTTATGCAGTAAACCCCCTACGAGCGGTCCTTCATCGTCGTCAAGGGTACCCACAAAGCTTTTGGGAAGAGGGGCAGTCTTGTGTGTCAACATAGCATTTCTGGTCGAACTACTAAACCACACATTGTTTTTTGGTGGGAGGGTACTCTGAGTAGTGGGTACCTAATAGGACCTCGACCCGCCTACTTGTGTCTTGTATTAATATGCAGGAAGGGGTGCTTCCTAAGTTTATAGTCTTAGATAACGTGAATCAGGAGATTTTGATGTTGGATTTTCTTGTAATTTCTTTATAATCAAGAGAAAAACATTTTTTACGAGATATATAAAGAGGCACTAGTTGTTCTCTATCATGTTTTTCGAAAGAATGATTCTATGTGTAGTACTACATTTTTATATCTCATCTATAAGGTTTTTATGATAATTAATAATAATCAAATCTCTATGTGGATCTTGTATTCAAAACTTTTCAATTAAAATTTTGGTGGTTTTTATTGTTCGGATGGATTTTCGCTGGGAATTGTCTGATATATTGATCAAGGTTTGATCAGTGCTACGGGTCCTTACAATCTTAATTCTCATAGAATTTCATATGCAATACTTGATCATAGTCTATAACTTAACATAAAATTTTAGAAAAGAGAAGAGGACCAATTAATACATAAATGCTAAAGCAAGGAAGGTACCAACCCAAATGTATAATTAACCTTCCTTCACTTAAGGGATCCTCAACCTTTGTCTCTGTCTCTATTAATGTTAACCTACCCCTTTTGTAATAAAAGGTAAGAAATTTGTTTCTCTTTGTATTTTACTCTGGGATCAGTCGCATCGAGTAGTGATTATCTAGATTAGAATCTAAGATATTTCTTAGCCTCCATCTATGCTATTTATTTGATAATGTATGGTAACACCCAAATTTTTTTTGATATATTTAGAATTGAGTAAGATTCTCTTCTGAGCAGGGGCTTGGGTTAATCCTCATTTCTACAAAGGCTTTATGGAGATATGTGTTTAATTAACATAGACAAAGTGAAAATTAATCATAATTTAGAAGGGGATATTTCTCAGCATGACTGGTCATTCAAGTTAATAAAATCCATCTTGTCTTCTTATCATACTTTTTGTCATTTTAATTTCTCTTTACCTAAGTCTCTTTTAAAGGATATAGATAAAATGTTTATAAACTTATTTTGGGATGACTAGAAGAGAAGGAAGTATATCCATATTTTTTATTGGTATCAAGTCTATCTTCTTAAGGAAGAAGGAGGACTAGGTAATTTCCATATTTCATATTGGATAGTGTTGGACTTTTTAATAATTTATGGTATACCACATCAAACAAGAGCTATTTATGGGTGAATTGGATGAATAAAAAATAGGTCTAGTTATTTCTTTCTGAAGGACTTATCCAAACTCAATTTATTCCAATATTTGGAGGAAACTCCTATCTAATATCCTTGCCTTCTGCAAAAAATAATTTTGTGGTTTGAAATCAATTCTATCTTTGGAAAGTTTTGTGGTGTCTATAAAGAAAAACTCTAGGGGATCATATTATGATGATGCATGGGAGTTTCAACTCTAATCAGTTATTTGTTAATATTATTACTGGTATTAAGTTGCATGTTATTAATTTAACATCTTACAAGAATTTGTATGTATTATATGTTTTTAAGGGAAGGACTACATGAAGTGGAGACAAGCTTGGGTATATTGTAGGACATGTACAAACATATCTTTATAGGCTAATTGGTTATGGACAACAAATATCCAAAAGAAATATTTATTTTTATCTTATAAGTGTTTTAGATGGGATTCCTACACATGATGTCCTTAAGAGATTGGTTGTGATTTAACCTACAAACGTTGTTTATATAGATTAAGTAAAGAAACTACTCATCACTTTCTCTTCTCTGGTGAATATTTCTATGAGGTAAGGAACTCATTTGAAAATATGAGGGGCTTTTATACAATATCTTTGATGGGTTTGGATTCAATTTATGAATAATCTAGATGTATGTGTTGCTTTGTGCTTTGTGAAATTTGAACTCAAAGAAATGAGATAATAATAAATAATTATAATTTTGTGGAGTAACATGCTTAAGATTTTCAAAGTGTGTAACTCTTGATCTTTTTACAACATGTTAATAGACTAAGTCTTTACTTCTAGTAGACCTATGTGATGTTTCCTTTGAAAGTTTCTTTCATAATCATGGTTCTTAGGTTTTTTCTTGGAGTCCACTTTCTCTTTTACTCTACTCTCAGGCTAGAATGACTAAATGTTCCTTCTTCTTCATTCCCTACACTAATATCTTCCCTTAGCCACCTCAAGGAAAATAGGGCATCATGAGAAGGCTATGTTTGGATCTGGTTTCTTCAAATGCCACTTTTCCAGTTTGTCTGTGACTATATTTACTTCACGTCCCAAGAAAGTTTCTTGAACACCCTTAAACTATGCACCTTCTCCTTTTGATACTACCTACTATCCCTTTAAACTTGTATGGGGTCTACAATACACCTTCAATGAGTTGTTATGCCACTCTTGAGTCAATCCATATCTTGCATTTTGTGATCCTCAATCTTTGTGTGTGAGCCTCCTTCGACTATATCATCCCCATACACTTACATTATGGTCCCTTGTACCCATCCTCCTCAGTCATCCCTTACCACCCAACTTATACATAATTGCTTCCTTGTCCTGCTTGCTACAATGTACATATTTATCACCATGTACCCCTCAGGTGGAGGTCCCATCTAATTTCTTCTACTTTCCTCCCATGGTTACTTGTATTTGACATTTGATTCAACTTCTTCTATGTCACCTAGTTTTCCACATCTATTTTTATTATCAACTCAATGGTGCTAGTTCTTCTCCTCTAGAATATGTATTTCCTCCTAGATTTCCATAGGAACTAGCACACTATCATGAATGTCATCATCATTTTTGTATCGAATGTCCTCCTCCTCATTGTCATCTTCAACCATTCTTCACATGATTGAGTAATGACGAAGTCTTCATTTGGATTCCCCAAGATTCTTTGCCATACCTAATGGCTTGTAGGAAAATATTGTAGTAGATGGAATGTGGTTTCCTCTTCATACTTGCATCTTTCACACATTGCATCTTGCATCATGTGCCTCTTTTTCCTTAGGCTATTTATGAGTATTCTATTATGGACCACTTACCAAATGAACATGTGAATCCTTTGTGGGACCGATGAACTCCCTTTCATTTTACAAATCCCCTCTCTATACCTAGTCGTCTCCTTGATCATCAATTGATACAAACCTCCATAATATAAATGTTCATACTATCATTCCTCCCAGAAACAATCATCTTCTCCATCATCACTGTGTGGGGTTGGTATCACACATATGTTTGTGACTTTATTTATTGTGAACCATTCTCTCATTAAATTCTTATCCCATTCTCCATTATCCTTCAGCATAGACAACACTACATAGTATTCTAGGCCAGATAGGATTGATTTCCCAGCTAACCTGGTCAGTCTCTGGCCTCCTCGTAGCCATCTATCCTTTGAAACATTTATGTGCTCTCCATTGCATACAACTCTGGTTGATTTTCCTAAGATTAGGCCTTTATGTCTCTGTGATGTCCTCCACAACAATGATACATGAGTTGAATCTCTATTCCTTATCGTGTACCTGGCTTTCATCAACTAGTCCCAATGTATATCCTTGTCTATGATGACATCCCATGCCACTTTTTATAGTAGTGATTTGTTTTCTCCCTTGTAGTTTTAATTCCCATTCCTCCTTTGTCCAAGTGTCCGATTACCATCTTCCATACCACCAATGACGTCCCTTGTCATCCTTCTTTCTTTGACCAAACAAAGTTTCTTACCATTTATTCTATCTTGTCACATACAAAGGTTGGCACTCGAATCACATGCATGATATAAGTGAATGATGAATTCAATGTCACTGTTACCAATGTCACTCTTCCTGGAAAGGACAACGTTCTTTTTGACTAGCCTCCTATCTCCCCCTTATCTTGTTTTTCATATCAGTGTAAATGCTTTTTAAATTATTCTGATGGATGATCGTCACACCTATATGTTTCCCCAAGAATTCGACCTCTAGTACACCCATAATTCATCATGTCTATTTTTTAATGATCTGGGAGTGTTTGGTGAGAAGAACACGAATGATTTTGATTTTGATAGCCTTTGTCTTGAAGCCTCTTTAAACCTTAAACATTTCATCAACGCTTGAGCCTGTGGCCTTGATGCCTCTCCAAAGAGTAGAATGTCATATGCAAAGAGTATGTGTGAGATCTCCTTCTTTGCTTTAGCAACTTGTGCCACTTTCCATCTTCCTTCTTTAACCTCCCGATCAAAATCCTGACACAACCATTCCAGACACAAGACAAATATATATAGAGACAATGGGTCCCCTTATTGAACTCCTCTAGATTGTTTGAAGGATTCTAATATCTCCCCATATCACAAAATCAACATTTTGGCTTATGTAATCACTTTCATGATAAGTCTTACTAACTCTTATGGATGCTTGTCTTATATACAATATCAAAAAAAATCCCAACTCATCCTATCAAATGCTTTAGATTGGTCCAATTTCATTTCCATTGTGTGCTTCTTTGTCTTCATCTTCTCTATTGAATGTATAACTTCTTGTACCAAGATTACATTGTTGTTGATCCCCGCACCTGGTACGAAGCTTGATTGTGTGGGAAATATCTATTCAATCAAATGTGGATTTAGGCATGCAATAGTAAATTTGGTAATTACTTGTATACATACATGGGAAGCTTCTTTCATTCATATATATAAGGAAATAAATCAAAAGGCAAAGGTCTTTATGACTATTTAAATGGTTTAGAGTTTGGTCCCCAGTTGTTCAGAGATTGGCCTGAGGTTTGGACATGTCTCTAGATGTGATGATCTTGGTATCAACACCATGGCAACCTCCGCTATTTCCTGATCTACAAATTCACTTCTGAAGGGTTCTTGTATGAACAAACCAATATGTTCTTTATTTCCCCCCATATGTTTCTATATAAAATTTTCATTTATACCATCTGGTCCTAGTGCCTTTAATGGTTTCCTTTTAGTTTGAGAAAAATTTAATGTTTTTGTTATATTGGTATGGTGTTTCAGGATTCCTCTAAACTTTTCTAAATTGAGTCATTTTTTGCTGGTTAGGGTTCTAGCTTTGTATATAGGGCCTTCTTCTTACAATTGTGGTAGTTTTTTATTTTCCTCTTTGACCTGGAAAGTGAAGTTATAATCTCCTTGTTTTTGAACTATTTTGGGGTATGTTATGTAAGAATATATTTCTTATTTTTTATGAGTATCTTATAGTTTATAGAAGTTGATATCAACTGTATCATGCTCTTAATGATGGCATGTTATTATGTAGTTGAATTTTGTAGTGGATGTTTTAATGTTAAGCAACTTTGGTGCACATGTATTGATTTGTGCTACAGTCCTAGGTTTGTTTAAGAAGTAAGGCATACCAACCTAGTAGACCTTGATGAGTGACTCAATTTTATAGATATTACAAAGAAGTAATGGGACATATGCTTCTTATCTAAAGTGTATATGGCTGTCATGTCAAATTTAATCTTATTTCTATAGATTAGTGATTTATATGATGTTTCTAACAAATGATTGTTGTATTATTGAATGGCTTCAGGGTTTTTGGTAAAGTTTTTCTAAATCTATTTATAAGTTTACTACTGAACATGGTTTTCTTTCTATTTTTTGATTGAAGATTCTAGATGTATCTTTCCTTGTTTGTCATGAGAAGTAAAGCAGATCAACATGCCAGTGACTTGTTTTAGTTCGGTTTTAAGAAATCCCTACTCTCTAATTTTTGTTTATCAGCCTCAATATACTTAAAATGGTCTCCGAATTCTTTCTTGAAAATGAATAATAGATTATAAAATGGCATGGGGCTATTATACAAATACTTGTCATTTTATTAGTGCTTGTATTTGTAGATGTCATCTTGATACAATTTTTGTGAGTGATGTTTCTAATATTTTTCTTCTCTTTTAGTTATGAGAAATCAAAACTAGTTTAGATAAATTGTTCTTCCTAATTCTTGGAATGTCTACTTTTTCTGCATCCTTTTAGTGTAGCTCATATAGATATATAAATTCTCTTGTTGAGTTTCATTGACCTATATAGTAGTATATATTCCTTTTCTATATTCTTTTGAACAACTTCTAAGATATTAATTTAAAGTAAAAAATAGAATATGGGCACACTTGGTGCATAAAAAATACACTTGAGAAAAAATAATTGTAGTCCAGTACATAAAGAATATCCGAAGTAAACATTGTACAACATGTCATGATTTTAATTTTGTAAAATTGTGGAGGCATAATTATCTAGAATAATAGGTACCTCTAAACTATTCATATGTGGTTTACAGTGATCCTTAGTTCGATTCACATTTACTTTACATTTTTAGAGACAATTTTACATATGAAGACATACATCGAGAAATGACATTCTACAATCTTAGTATAACTTTCCCTCTCTAGGTAGCTCCATTCCATCTCTACCCACAGAGACTGGCATGACTGATCACGGCTTCGATGGGGGGCGACCATGGTGAGGTGGGATCATCTGCCTTGTCCTCCACCACCACCTCCACCCATCACCAAACCCTATTCCTGCCTGGAGAAACCCAACGGCTATCTCTAAATTGATGGTGGTCAATCACAACTTCAAGCTGCTTCTCATGTCAGAGGATGCGAAGGAGCCATACTTCAAGGAAGGCGATGATAGATCATGGATGACCTTCACCAAACTAGTGGTGGCGGCGATGGACAAATACCATAAGTACTCGATCATTGTCCAAATCCTCTAAAAGAAGGTGATACTAGAACAACTCCATGGTTGGATGTTGAAAGCTTGGTGGCCAAAGGGGGATCTTCAAATCTCATCATTGGTGGTGGTGGGCCCCACCTACTAGAGGGGTTATGGCTCTGATACAATTTGTAATGCCCAGGCCCACTGCCCAAGGCTCTAGTAGAGTTTCAGGAATGACGACTGGCCCCATAGACCACTACTAGCCTTAACTATGTGCTTTAATCTCACTCACACACAAGCCAGGATCAACTTCCCAACTGGTCACCAATCCTAGTACTACTCTAAGTTGAGCACGCTTAACTATGGAGTTCTTTAGTGATGGCATCCCAGAAAAGGAGGTGCACCTTGGTGATATGGGTAGTCCAATCATTCCTTATAAGGTCATTTTATCTGAGGCCTCAAATCCTGGGATGTTACAATTTGCATCATACATAAATGATTGCAATCCATATTCATGGTACAAGATTTTAAAAGAATAGACTGGATACACATTTTGTGAATATTGTAGGCACTAGAAAAGAAGTTGAGCAAATCATTGGTCAAAAGAATATCATCTCCAAGCATCCCTTTTTTGAGAAAGGCAACCTGGTTTAGGTCGTTCAAGTGAGGTAACATCATATACATGCTATTAGTGAGAATTATTGGCTCTACCCTAAGAAATCCCATGCACTTATCCCCATCTAGATACTGCTTGTAAAGCTAGGGTTATTTCCTCCCTGACGACCATTTGAGGCTCCTACCCTCCCTTCCCCTAAGGCCCTTCCTAGCCCAACATGGTGGATGAAACAGTGAGAAGAATGTCTCACTCTTAAATATGAGGAGGAAATAATTGATATCATTGACGAAAGTGTCAAGGGACTGACCAAATATGTCAGACAATGGTAGTAAGAATACAAACTCAGAATTATTTAAATTTTAATGCCCTATAGAAAACTATAGAACAAACCTCAAAACTACAGAGGAATGTAGTTTTCAATGAAAGCAAACACATCATCATCATGCAGTTCTTCCATGAAATGAGAAAGCTAAATTTTTGAAGGAGCACCTAGAACTTTGATAAAAAAACAGTTTTACAATTGAAAGATCTATCAACTGGGAACACAACCATAATCCATTATTTTCACCGAATGTCCCATCTGGGCCTTCATATATGGTTTTCCCATGGGCTATAGAAAGAAAGAAGATATTGAAAGCTAGCTGAGAAGATCGAGATGGCTATCAAATTCAAAGAAGAGGAACAGACAAGAGATCAATGAGTCAGAATCATATTAAACATTGAAAAACATATAAAGATGGCTCAAAGGATGGACATGAAAGGAAAATTCATAGACATTGAAACTAGATATGAGAGGCTTCCAATATTTGCTACCACTACAGAAGAATAGGACATTCAAACCATGATTTCCCATGGATCTTGGAGAAATAGTCCACAATGTTGAGAAAGTGGGGAATATGGATACGGGCCTCACCTAGACAAACGCAAAGGAACACAAACTTTGGATGAAGTTACAACTACCAAGGAAGAGAGGAAAGCTAACAAGGATCCTAGTCCCAACAGTAATAAAGAAGGCTTCTTGGCATAGACCAGAGGAATGAGAAGAAAGGAATCTAAAAATAGGTCCCTATTACAAGCATAGAAGGAAGAAATAAGAAAGTGGAGATATGAGGGAATTCCTAAATGCTACTATAGTCCCCACACAGAAGTACTAAACAACATGGGAGTGATAAAAAAGACCAAAATCACAAAGCGTGCTTGTGGAATTAACCCCTAGGATTCACAAGTCATTGTTGTTACAACTACCTCTGAGAATGAGAGCCTTTCTACCAATGATAACAAGAAGGGTGAATTAGCAATGGAGACTAGCCACTCACTACCTAGGAGTATGGAAGTGAGCATTGAAGCCAAGGTAGTAGATTTTGGTGGGAAATCAAAAAAGAACAAACAACAAAAATAAAGAGCAAGAAGATAGTAAAAATAACATATGGAGTTCAACCACACCAATCTAGCATGAATAGAAAGAGGAGGTGTAAAATAAATAGTAAAACAAACATATTAAAAAAAGAAGAACATTTGATGAGAGATGAGAGGAAACCAAGGAGGCAATCAAGATAGAGAGAATAGTATATATCCAAGGAATATAAAACTCAAAAGAAATGAAGGTAAATCAATTGCTTGGAAGCCCTAATATTAAGTAGTAATGTTTGATAAGGATCAACACCCCAAAGAAAAACCAAAATCCTATCTTGGAATTGTCAGGGTTTGGGCCATCGCATGACAATTCAAACACTCCAACGCATATCTTGGAGGGAGTTCCCATATGTAGTCTTCCTCATGGAGACGATGATCAATCATATGGACCTAGAAAAGAAGAAAGAAAGTATGGTTTTATTAATGGTGTTCGTCATAGTTGTGAAGGAAGATTAGAATGTATGGGGATGTGGTGAGGGATGTTAATATCAATTTGATTTCTTATTCCAAGAACCACTAGTTAGTTGAAGTTGATAGGTATGGTGGAGGAAACAAGTGGAGATTTCCTAGCATTTATTGTGGGTAAATAACAACCAGAAGTACAAAATTTGGAACTTGATGAATGAGATTATAAATGGCAGCAGTAGTACCATTGTGTTTATGGGTGATTTTACTGAGATACTAAGTTACTCTAATAGAGAAGGAGGAGAATAACAGTATATGCCACATTGATGATTTTATATATTTGGATGATTTTTGTAGTCTCAATGACTTGGGATTTAGTGGGAATCCATTTACATGGAATAGTGGGAATGCGGAAGCTATTGTTATCTGTGAGTAGATGTATCAGACCTAGATAATGATTCATAGTGCACCATTTTTCCAAAATTTGGGGTGAAACATATTCCTATAGTCAAATCTAATCATGCCCAAATGATCCTAACTACTCATAAGGAGAATACAAAAATACTAAGAAGACTCTAAATTTCATATTTAAGAGCTATCATTTAATGAGAGATAAGAGGAAACTAGGAAGGAGGCAATCAAGATGGAGAGACTAGTATATATCCAAGTAATACAAAACTCAAAAGAAATGAAGTCACATTGGCTTTGGGAACACTACTCTTAAGTAGTAATGTTTGGTAAGGACCAACACCATAAACAAAAATCAAAATCCTATCTTGGACTTCTTAGGGTTTGGGACATTGCATGAACTTTCAAACACTCCAACACATATGTTGGAGGGAGTGCCCATATGTATCCTTATCCATGAAGATGATGATCAATAAGAATAACCTAGAAAAGAAAAAAGAAGTTGTGTTTTATTAATGGAGTTTTTCTTAATAGTGAAGGAAGACCAGGAGATATAAGGATATGGTAAGAGATGTTAATATCAATTTTATTTCTTATTACAAAAACCACTAGTTAGTAAAAGTTCATAGGTATGGCGGAGGAAATAAGTAAAGATCTTATAGCATTTATGGTTTGGTTGATAACAACCAGAAGCACAAAATTTGGAACTTGATGAATTATACTATAAATGGTAGTAATAGTCCCATTCTACTTACGGGTGATTTCAATGATATACTAAGTTAATATGATAAAGAAGGAGGAGAAGATAATAGTACATGACACATCTATGATTTTAGATATGTTGTTAATTGTTGTAGTCTCAATGACTTGGGATTTAGTGGGAATCTATTTACATGGGAATGGGGGAATCAGGAAGCTACTATTATCTGTGATTAGATGGATTGGACCCTAGAGAATGATTCATGGTGCACCAGTTTTCTAAAATTGGGGTTGAAACATATTCCTATAATCAAATATGATCATGCCCCAATGATTCTAACTACTCACAAGGAAAAGTTGAATACTAAGAAGACTACAAATTGCATATTTAAGGGCTATTGTTTCAACGATGAAGGGTGGAAGAAACACTACGATGAAATGTTGAGTAGTTGCAATTGTATTTATACTAGTGAGAAGATTAGTAAATGCTTTCATCATGTTACTTTATAATGCTTGGGCCAACCTCCCAAGGCTTTAGTAGAGTTTTCATCATGTCAACTGGCCCCATAGACCACTACTAGCACTGACTATATGATGTCCTCACTCACATGTGACTGGAGATTAACTTCTTGACATGTCAATCATCCTAGTAATACTCTGGGCTGAGCACACTTAAACAATATAATTTCTAGTGATGATCTCTTTAAGAAGGAGTTTCACCTTGGTGATATGGGTAGCCCAAACATTTCTTATATGATCAATTTATTTGAGGCATCAAATCATGGGATGTTGCAATTTCCCTAAGTTAGACTCTTGACATCCTCATCAATGCTCAACTATATGGCCTCATATTCTTTCCCCATTTCATTGCAGACCCACAATTGTCCATGTACACACCAAACTGTCGGTCATGATTACAACCCTAAGAGTGGCTCTGTCACCATATATATCCCTTTCCAACATGGTTGGACAGTGTGACTCAAATACTAGTATGGAATAGCCCCATGTGAGCCCCAACTACATGAAGAGAATTGTTGTGATACCATTTATAAATTTTGGGCCCATTGCCCAAGGCTTTAGTGGAGTTTTGAAAAGGTGAATTGGCCCAACATACCACCACTAACCTTGACTACATGCTTTGTTCTCACTCACACACGGTCGCGATACACTTCCCAATAGGTTATCTATTTTAGTACTACTCTGGTGTGAGCATGCTAAACTTTAGAGTTCTTAGTGATGAGATCCCTGAAAAGGAGGTCTACCTCAGTGATATGGATAATTCGATCATTCATTTTATGATCATTTTATCCTAGGCCTCAAATTATGGAATGTTACATAGTTCATGGCCAAGAAACATATACGAGAAACCTCAAATCATAGGATATTACATAGTTCACAAGAAAGGAACACATACAAAGACATTGGCATGAGGCTCTAAATAGTTGAAGCAAGACTAGAAGCTGACCAAAAAAACTGACGACTAATAAAAATTTAATAAAATGTACGATCTTAAGTAGTGATGTTTTTAACCTTCATAAACTCAATGAGAGCAATTGGTTTGTGACAGAAAAGGCAAAAAAAATTAAGGATGGAGATAGAAATAATAGTTATTTTCACAATAAAGCTTTACGATGTGAGAAAAGAAATTTCATCCATGTGCTTAAATACAATGAAGGGACTGCAACTTGTGAGGGCGATGAGAACACACATATCATTACCAAGTATTATAAGGGTATTTGTAACTCGTAGAGATTCGGGAATAATGAGAAGGCTACACAAAAATATGAATAAGTTAGTACTAATAGCATGAATGCAATTCCACAACAAACACCCGCTAAAGATGAAATATGGAGTGTGCTTGGTCATAGGCATCCCACTAAAGGCCCTGAAACTGATGGGTTGCATGCCAATTTCATTTATTATTTCTGGGATGTCACTTTATATGGTGTGTTGGACTTCATTGTATAGTGCTGGAAGGGCAAGATGGATATCGAGGAAATCAAATCTAAAAATATTGTCCTTATTCTCAACAAGATGAACGTGGCTGAAATATGTATGCTGAGATGAATGCATGGGAAGACAAGAAAAGATCTCCTGAGAAATTACTATATCAAGAATAAAGTGGGGGTGGAGAGCATTGAGGACAAGTTGCATGAGGACCAACTCAGATGGTACAGACATGTGCAACATAGACCGATTGATGTGCTGATATGAAACAATGCTATTGAGTCAAGAACAATAAATAGAAGAAGAGGAAGGCCTAAATTAACATGGGATGAGCTTATAAAGAGAAATTTTGAATTTCTACATCTTAACTAGAATATGGCCCATGATAGAGTTGAATGAAAATGAAGGATCCATGTAGCCGACCCCAACATAGTTGGGAATGAGGTTCAGATGATGATGATGTTGATGATGATTCACATATTGATCGTCCTCCTTTTTCTCATGTCCGGATATGAACGTGGGACAAGGGAAGGAATCAAGCTTTACATTTGTAACCTGAAACCTTCTAAGATGCCCGCAAATTTTATTACGGGGTCAAAGTAGAAATATAGGGTCAAACATAGGGACATGGTGACGTTTAGGATGCCAGAGATTTTGTTCTTGGGTTAGATAAGCCAAAAGCAGTAGTCGATGAAAATATATGCTAGAACTAGTCTAGCGGGTTGTCACAAATTAAAACAAACAAAGAAAAGAAAACAAAGGAAAACAAAACAAATTGGAGCTTGCGAGATTCTACTAATCAATAGAGAAGGAGTTTTTGGCTATGTAACCACAACTTGGGCAGTCTATGCACCTGTTCTCAGGCATAGACAACCCTCAAACACCTAAGCAAGCATCTTAAACCCAAACATAGCACACATTGCGGTATCTGTTCATGTGGGTCATCCACTCGCTCTCGCGTAGCGTGACTAAAACCATCAACGATATGTAATCGAGTTCTCTCTCATGGATGACATATCAATACCTAAGAATATGCTAAGTTCCCTCTCGAGTCTTAGGACATTCGGAGATATTAGGAACAGAGTACCCTGGATCTTCCTCCTCTTAGGTTCCGATCCAAACTATCATCTCTCATCTATTCCTACAATGGATCTCTCGATATAGGCAGAAATAGCAGTTCAAACTAGAAAGAGATCAACCAATCTAGCAATCATAACCAAAGAGAGAAGATAAAACAAGCAATGTACTATAAATATGGAATAAAACTAGTTTCCTTAGGTAAACGAACATAAACATGCCCAAAACGGGCTACATAGCCAAGAAGGA
Organism: Alisma plantago-aquatica; assembly: GCA_963693085.1. NCBI lineage: Eukaryota > Viridiplantae > Streptophyta > Magnoliopsida > Alismatales > Alismataceae > Alisma > Alisma plantago-aquatica. The sequence continues at coordinate 1,443,295,824 of OY856410.1, read as the reverse complement.
TCCCAACTAGCCATGTACAAGCATAGTTGGCCCCGAATAAAGATGGAAGAACATCGTTGTACAAGACACCAAGGGGAACAGAAGAAATAAGGAGGAAGAAGAAGAGATTAAGCCCATAGAGGAGAAGTGGCTCTAGCTCCTTAGCCTCTGTATAGGACAAATCTCGTCTTTTAGGTCCTCCTCCTTGGTCATCCGGACACCTTGGCCTCCTTCCTCTCTAGATCCTCTCCAAATAGAAGCTTGATCGGAGGATGGAGGTGGAAAAGTAGTGGAAGATGGAAGCATGCTGAAGAGGTAGGTGTAGAATGAGCAATTCGACACCTTCAGACCTCCAGACTCTCCCACGACGCTTCGGGAACCTCACTGGGTCGAGTCCAATTGCTAGAAAAACACCCCAGATCTGAACCCCCCTTTAGGTGGAGAGGGACGGGTATTTATAGGCAGTGTGATTGTGGCTCTAAACTAGATTGTGGCTTCAACTACTGCGGTTGTGGTGAGGACCTCTAGTCATGGTTATGTGGCTGAGGTGCCTTCTGCGGTTGCGGTTGAGGTTGGTTGATCACCTTGGCTTGGGCTGGGCACCACAACCGAGGTATAAACCTCAATCACACTTAGTTCAGTCATGGTCGTGGTGTGTGTCCTGGCCACGGTCGCGATCGGGACCATGTGGGTCGTGATCGCAGTTGTGGCGATGGTGGGGACCGCAGTCGCAGTGTGCGTCCTGGCCCCGATCGTCGAGACCATGTGGACCGTGGCCGTGGTGTAGACTTCGCTACTGCAAAAACGTATGGATTTGGGGAGAAATCATGGAGTAAATATGTCTTCTCAGGTTCGGTGCCTGCAAGTCCTAAAATTGGCTAGTTGAGTGGTCTTTATTTATAAAAGGGCATAAATTAAAAGGAGATAAGAAACATGGTTTATTTAGGGCAAATTAAGACTAAAGTGGCACAAAACCATAGATAAAATGCATAAATAATATGCATAGATTTGGGTTTTATCAACTACCCCAAGCTTAAAACTTGCTTGTCCTCAAGCAAGACTATGCTCAAAGAACAAAAAGATAACATCCAAATTAAGCTTGGCAATAAATGCTAAAGTTAAGAAAAACAATTTGAAGCAACTATTCTCCTGATCCATGTCATTTCAGAACAAACCCCCACCAATCAACCATAGTCCTACTAAATTAAGATCAAAGAGTTCCTAGGAAAGATTAAGAAAATTCACTACAGCCTGCCGATACTCATAATGGTTTGAATCATAATTATTTAAATATGAAAGAATTGTCACATAGGTGATCTCATGGGTCATGAGCAATGAGCCATCACCATAAATCCATGCATACCAATCAGGAATGCCATGCCTCTCACTTATTCATGTCCTTAAGAAACAAAACAAAAAGACTTTAATGACTTTTGAGGATCTCGATCTGCGTCAGATTGGTCCATGTAATGAGCAACAGTCCCTACAGTCCGAGCCAGTTGGCCCAGAGCAGTGAGATGAACTCCTCGTACTGCACTCAAACCAACCCTGCTACTGAGATGATCTCATAGTTCTCCTAGGGGTTCCTAGTGACTCTCTAATGAGCATTCAGAGTGATACTACCAGGCACGACATACCCACGTTCATGAGTGTTGGCATACACCGGCTGGGCACCATCCTCAACTCTCTTAAAAGAGAAAACAAGTGCTCATTTATTCACACTCAGTCTTTCATTCTCTGTATTCTATTAGTAGGCTTGGGTGAGAACTATATGGATATTTTGGGATTTTGTGGGCGGCCAAGCCTCTTTTGCACATTTTTATATTTTTCATCTTTTGACTCAATCTAATGTGAGAAGGCACGTTGTCCATCAAGGAAGACACTTCATCTTGATTATATCTCAAATCTCATCATGATCTGCTTGACACTTGTGTGAAAAGTTGCAATTATGATTCAAGAATCCTTAGAATAGAGGCAAGCTCGTGAATTCGCAGCTAGGAGTCTTTAATCATGTTTTAGCTCATTCCAACGGTCCTTTACCATGGATTTTCCATTCATGATGCGATGATTTTGAGTCGCATTTATAGACCTATTTTATTTGTGTTTTATGCATTTATTAGTCATTTTGGTGGTTAATATTGCATAATTCATCTAATTTGGTCTATGATCTTTCTCTATGTCAAATCTCCCTTATTCCAGTATTTTGAGCATAAATTATCACAAGAATATGTTTTGTTTCGGCTTATGTGGTCTCATGTTGAAATTTCAGGAAAAACAAGTATCTGCTGTTGTCGATACCATCGATAGTGGTCGATACCATCGACTGGATCACAGGATGCTAGCCGCAAGGAGCAGCAAAATCTCGATACTATCGACAGGAGAGTCGATGGTATCGAGATACCATCAGGTTGCTTCAGAAAAGAGAGTCGATACTATCGACACAAAAGTTGATACCATCGACGAGTGGAGCTACAGTGATGCAAAAGGACAAAACTAACCCCTATGAATGTCGATACCATCGACCCGTGTCGATGGTATCGAGGTGGCATCAGTTGCGACAAAGAAAAGAAAAGAAGACCAGCCGATACAGTGCAGGGTCGAAACTATCGACTCGCGTCGATGGTATCGACACCGTCAGATACATGTTTGCTTCAGATTGATCTAAATCCGATGGCTATGCTAATTTGGCGACCTAATTCGGAGATTATACCTAATGATGGCGGCCAAGAGCAATCTATCACGTCATTAGCCGCTGCACACATCCCGAGAAGGTGTGGAGAGAAGAACGGAGCCCAGAAGCACGCCCCAGCCATTCCGGATGCTGAAGAAGACGATTTCCACCACCGAAAGGCAGGAGAATGCATATTCTACGCCAAGGAGTGATTGGATCTTCTCCGTTCAGGGGTTTCACCACTCAATCACATTTTTTCTCCATGTTTCCCTTTTTCTCTACCATGTTTTTCTTTGAGATGAACATGCGGGGCTAATCCCCTTCATCTTTAGGACTGCGAGTAGCCCAGGAAATCATTGTATGACAATTTTATCATAGTAATTCATCATTTATCTCTAAAATCCGTGGTATAATTTTGTTTTCTCAATTATATTGTTATGCTTGATCACCATAATAATAATCTAATGCCCTTAATTACTTTGAAAGAAGAATTAATGGTTGAAAAGAGACGAAATTTACATTAATTGACAAATCCCTTGAACAAGGTGGTGTAAGGTTAATGGTGGATACCGAGAGATCGACTCTAATGCACCTAGTTTAGGGTATAGGTTGCTACGACGGTGGAACCGACCTAGACCTAGGTAGTGAATTGTACCACGACAGTGGGAAATTATGATATCTGGCCACTACCCGGATAGAGAGATAAATCTGAGTAACTAAATAGAAATTCATATAATGAAAACCCGTGGTGAAACCGCAATCCTAAAGATTCCCACTTGAATTGATTAAACTAAACATTTAATCAATTGCTTTGTTTTGTTTTATTATATTTTCTTTTAATTTTACAACAACCTCCAACTTTTTAATCGGTCTAGCTGATTGCGAGTAGTTAGTAGTAGTCTCCGATAATTCATGTGTCCCTGAGTTCGACTCGGGCCTCACAAAGGCCTATATTACAGTGACGTGTACACTTGCGTTTCTACGCACGTAAAAAGCGTGTCAAGTTTTTGGCGTCGTTGCCGGGGACACGGCAGTTGTCGGCACTACGAGTGCTGCAAGCGGCCATTCTATGCCACTTTTTATTTTATTTTATTTATTTTGAAATCATTTCAAAAAAAATTATATCTTATCTTTCGCATCTTGTAGTTGTCTAGCACAGTACTGAACTTAAATTTTCACTTTACAGGTACTGTGCATGGTGCAGACGCGTAGCACTGACTACACGCAACAAGCACTAGAGGTTCCATTTCAGGGATCGAAGGACGAGGAGGATTTCAATCCAGACCATCTGGAAGAAATAGACTCAAAATCCGAACAGGAAGAGATGGCAGAGCCACAAACAATATGGGAGAAGATCAAGGCTTCTTCTTCATCTGCTTCAAAGGGGACGATCAAGAAGCAGGCGATCAATATTTCGACATACAAGATTGACCATGCGTTAATTAATTTGGTCAAGTCAAACGCATTCCATGGGCTCAAGAACAAAGACCCAGTCACGCATATAAGCCAATTTGTGGAAAATTGTGACATGATAAAAATTGACAGATTTCCACAAGAGACACTTTACTTGAAGTTTTTCCTGAGTTCTCTGGTAGGAACTGCACGTGAGTGGTTGCACAATCTGGATGATGAATATGTAGAATCCTGGAACCACATGATAGAGGATTTCTTTGAAAGGTTCTTCCCGCCTGAGAAGACCAATGACATGATCAGGAAGATCCACAACTTCACTCAGAAGGCAGGAGAGACCTACTCTGAGACCTGGGAAAGGTTTCAGATCATGCTTAGGCGGTGCCCGCATCATGGGCTTGACAAGGAGACACAGGTCAAGATCTTCTATTTTACTCTCTCCGAGCATGATAGAAGTAACCTCGATTCAGTAGGCTTAGGATTCTTCTTGAATAACACAGACACGAGGTGTTGGGAAATCCTTAAGAACATGGCCAAGAAGCAATCTTGGGGCGACAGGGACACCGTTGAGCACGTTCGAGTAGCATGGGAGTCTAAAGCAATCAAGGAGCTGAATGAGAAAATGGACCTTCTTGTGAAAAAACTGCTTGCAAAGGATGATACTGAATCCGAGGACGAGGCACAAGTCAAATTCATGAGGCAGCAAGGTTACAGAAATAATGATTACTGATGGAGGAAGGAAAAGAAGTTCTCTTGGAAGGATCCAAACAACTTTTTGCAGGACCCAGATGCAAAACCCCAGCGACAAGAGCATGGAGTTGCTCAACCAAGTGATAAAGCAAAATCAAGAATTAATGACTACTTTTGGCCAGTAGATAAAGCAACAGGGGGAATTTATGAACCAGTTTGGGTAGACACTGCAGAGCCATGGGGCTCAGATGAGGACAATAGAGACGTCCATGACGCAAATGGCAGCAGAGATAGCCAATCTGAAGAAGCCGGCGCATCAAGGTTTTCCGGGTAACACTAATATTCCAGGAGGAAACCAAAAGGCGAAGGCCATCTTGCTAAGGAGTGGCAAGAAGCTTTTTAACCCCATATCCGATGAACCAAACAAACCCCAAGTAGAAATTGAAGGTGAGGCCACTGAGGAGATTCCCATACCAGTCACAGAACTAGTTGCGGATATAGCAGTGGATGCTACTGAAGATCCTATTGCAGATGAGGAGGAGACACAGAAAAGGACACCTTATGTGCCACCGCATCAAAGGGCACAGTCTATCCTGGTCCCATATCCGAACAGTGCAAAGGCAAGGAAAGTGGATGCCCAGTTTAAAAAGTTTTTGGACAGTTTCAGAAAGCTTTCAGTCAAAATCCCATTATTGGAAGCAATTGAGCAAATCCCTTCTTACGGTAAATTTCTGAAAGACATCATTACCAAGAAGAGAAAAATCCCAGACACGGAGGTTGTCGTGCTTAAGGAGCAGGTGAGTGCCTTCATTATGGGCACATTGCCACCAAAGAGGCAGGATCCGGGCTGCTTCAACATCTCATGTTACATTGGGAAAGTGAAGTTTGGTGAAGCTCTATGTGACTCCGGGGCGAGCATAAACTTGATGCCCCTCTCTACATTCAAGAAGCTGGGATTAAAAGAGTCACGACCGAGAAACATGACAATCCAATTGGTGGACAATTCTGTGGTGAAGCCATACGGTATTTGTGAAGACGTGCTAGTGAAAGTAGATCGATTTGTATTTCCAGTAGATTTTGTCATCATGGAGATGCAAGATGAACAAGGCAATGAGTTACTACTCGGACGACCCTTCCAAGCTACAGCTGACATGATACTTGAGATGGGAAGAGGTCGTTTGACCTTGGGTATATACGATGATCGCTTCGAGATGGCCATACTGTCCAGCACTACGTCACTTAAATCCAAGGAGCAGTGCCACATGGTAAAGCATTTTGATCAGAATATCTCACTTTGACTAGGGAAGCCATTTTTAGATATGTCTCATGTGATGACCAAGGTGGAAAAAGGGACATTGGCTATGGACATCATGGAGCAGACCAAGGTGGTATCCCTCAGCAAGGCTGTAGGTTTTCTGAATGATGAGGAGGAGGACATTCCTCCTTCTACAGAAGATGAGGCAATAGCGAGTTCTATTGTTGACGCATATCCAGAATTACCACTTGAAGTCTGCTTAGTCAATATCACACATGATTGGATGAGAAGCAAGTCACTGCAGGAATGTGACAAGATGCTTCAGATGTTTCCGTGCTTCTATGCAAGGTACTATGAAGACTTAGGCGAACTCCTACCATCGCTTCAATCATCTTTAATCAGCCCGCCAGAATTGGAGTTGAAGTCGTTGCCACCGCACCTGAAGTACACATTTCTGGCTGAGGAAGAAAAGTTGCCTGTGATTATATCAGCTTATCTGAGTGCCGAGGAGGAGGACCAGCTGCTTATTGTGTGGAAGAACCACCAAGGAGCATTCGGGTGGTCGGTTGCAGACATCAAGGGGATCTCCCCTACTTTGCGCCAGCACAAGATTCGGCTCGAGGAGGGAGCCAAGCCGGTGATTCAGCCGCAACGTCGACTAAATCTGAGCATGATGGAGGTTGTTAAGAAGGAGGTGATTAAGCTCTTTTCTGTAGGTATCATCTATGCTATTTCTGACTCGACGTGGGTGAGTCCTACATAGGTAGTCCCTAAAAAGGGGGGAATCACTGTTACCCATAATCTTCTAAATGAACCTGTCACCACCCGCTTGGTAACCGGGTGGCGTGTTTGCATAGATTACCGTCGATTGAAGGCCGCTACGCTAAAGGATCACTTCCCTCTTCCGTTTATTGATCAAATTTTAGAGTGCTTAGCCAGCCGATCACATTTTTGTTTTCTGAATGGTTATTCGGGGTACAATCAGATTTCGATTGATCCTAAGGACTAAGAGAAGTCCACCTTCACTTGTCCTTATGGAACGTTTGCGTACCGCCGTATGCCTTTTGGGTTATGTAATGTACCATCGACCTTTCAGCGTTGTATGCTTGCCATTTTTTCTGATATGGTAGAACGATGTCTACAGGTTTTTATGGATGATTTCTCTGTTTATGGTGCATCCTTTGACGAGTGTCTTTACAATCTGGATAAGGTGATGCAACGTTGTGAGGACACACATTTGGTCCTCAATTGGGAGAAATGCCACATGATGGTGAGTGAAGGAATAGTGCTAGGACATAAAGTGTATAGCAAAGGTTTGGAGGTAGACCTGATAAAAATTGAAGTGATTTCTAAACTGCCCCCACCAAATTCGGTAAAGGGGATACAGAGTTTCTTAGGTCACGTCGGTTTCTATCGTCGTTTTATAAACGATATTTCTAAAATCGCCAAACCTTTATCTGAGCTTTTAGAAAAAGATGTTGTTTTTGACTTTAATGAAAAATGTTTACATGCGTTCAACGTGCTTAAGGAACAATTGATTTCCGCACCGGTTGTGCAAACACCAGATTGGACAAAGTCGTTTGAACTAATGTGTGATGCATCTGATTTCGCGGTTGGGGCTGTGTTGGGACAACGGGTGGACAATAAACCCACTGTGATTTTTTATGCATCTAAAACTTTGAATGATGTCCAACTAAATTACACGACTACCGAGAAAGAATTTCTTGTCGTTGTCTTCACTTTTGAAAAATTTCGTGGTATGGACGGACCACGCCGCTATTAAGTACTTGATGGAGAAAAAGGATGCCAAACCTAGATTGATTAGGTGGATCTTGCTTTTACAGGAATTTGATATCGAAATCAAAGACAAGGCGGGGATTGAAAATGTGGTCGCAGACCATTTGTCTAGGTTAGAGAGGGTAGATGAAAAGGATTTACACATACCCATTACCGAGACATTTCCAGACGAACAGCTTTTGATAGTGAAATCGAAAGACCCATGGTTTTCTTATATTGTAAACTATCTTGCCTACAAAATCATCCCGGATGATTAGACGTACCAAGAGAAGAAGAAATTTTTCCATTCTTTACGTTATTATTTCTGGGATGACCCTATTCTCTTGAAGCAATGCAGGGATGGTGTTTTATGTAGGTGTGTGCCGAAGGAGGAATACGAAAGTGTTCTTAGTCATTGTCACACACTACCGACAGGTGGACACCATGAAAGCTCTCGCACTGCAGCCAAAGTACTGGAAAGTGGCCTATACTGGCCTACCTTGTTTAGGGATGCTTATGAGTTTGTGCGTCAATGTGATTCCTGTCAAAGGGCGGGCAACATATCAAAAAGACAAGAGATGCCCCTTAATGTATTCCAGGAGGTTGAGGTATTTGACTTATGCGACATAGATTTTATGGGACCCTTTGTGTCCTCAAATTCTAATTTGTACATTCTTTTGGCTGTTGATTATGTGTCTAAGTGGGTAGAGGCAATACCCACAAGGACTAATGATTCCGCTGTAGTGTGCAGGTTTGTCAAAGAATATATTTTCTGCAAGTTTGGTGTACCAAGGATGATCATAAGTGATGGAGGTACACTCTTTCGGAATCAAAAGTTTGCGACACTGTTGAGGAAGTACGGGGTCAAACATAACATTGGTACCCCGTACCACCCGCAAACTCAAGGACAAGTGGAGGTCTTCAATAGGGATATTAAGAAGATATTGGAGCGTATTGTGGCTTCCACAAGGAAGAATTGGAGTACCCTACTACCGGATGCGTTGTGGGCATACAGGACGGCGTTCAAGACACCTATAGGCACTATGCCTTTTAGGTTGGCTTATGGTCGGGCCTGTCACTTACCGGTGGAACTGGAGCATAAAGTGCATTGGGCGCTGAGGAAGCTAAATCTGAGTTATGATGAAGTGGGAAAGAAGAGGTTACTTGAACTCAATGAACTTGACGAGCTGCGAATGAATGCATATGAAAGCTCACGGATCTACAAGGAGCGCACAAAGTTGATTCACGATCGCCATATTCAAATGCACATTTTCAAGAAAGGAGATTGTGTCCTATTGTTCAACTCCAGGCTGAAGATGCATCCCGGGAAGTTGAAATCCCGATGGAGTGGATCATTCACAGTAGAGGAGGTCAGACCACATGGCGCGATCCTGGTGTGTGATGGCGAGACCACATTCCTGGTCAATGGACAACGGTTGAAATTGTATTTTGGTGAAGATTACACAAGGAAAGTGAACGAGGTCAAACTCATTGCACTTCTAGATGCTTGAGGAGCTTCATGTCGTCTAGCCTAAGACGTTAAATAAGGGCGCTTGTTGGGAGGCAACCCAGCCATTGGTACTCTAGTTTAGTTTCTTTCACATTCGTAGTTTGATTTGTTTTGACTTTGTTTTTAGTGTAAAAAAAATATCGTGATCGTTTACTCATTGTGCAGGACTGAGGCAGAGTCGATACCATCGACCATTGTGTCGATGGTATCGACTGGGGTACAGGTTGGCGACTGTAGAAATTGCACTGCGTCGATACCATCGACGACCTTGTCGATGGTATTGACATACCAACAGGCTATTGCAATAAGAGGTCGATAGTATCGACATGGGTGTCGATACTCACGAGAACTCTGGAGATATTCAAAAGAAATCATCTCAGAAAAGTTGATACCATCGACGGGCCTGTCGATGGTATCGACCCAGTTTCAAAAAGAAGGCGGCGGCTGGGCCTCGAGAGGGTGTTGCCCTAAACAGAAGTCGATACTATCGACTTGCATCGATAGTATCGACGCGCCATGTCATCGATCCGCGAGAGAAGATCAACCGCGATCACTGCAACCAGAAAGTCGATCCGGGGGATGGGTCAATGCCATCGACACCTGTCGATAGTATCAACACATCAGCGATCCGGGCCCCGCAAATCCAGCCATCACACTACAGGAATGTATGCTATGCTGCAGGACATACATCAGACACATCAACATCACACTGCAGGGTATACCGGTATTCAGGAGACTACGAACCGGTTACTTGACAATCAGAGGGCAATCTTCGAGAATGAGCGCCTCCTCTTCGACAACCAACAGCAGATTCATGGCCGGTTTGCATAGGATGGAGATGCAGCAGCATCCCTTTTACGATCACTACTGGAGCCAGAACTACTTCGGGGGGTATCCACAACCTCTACCCATGCCCTAGTATGATCCTAGCTTTCAGGGGCAGTACCCATCCTGGGACCCCACGGCCCCACAGTACCCGCCTCCGCCAGAAGAGTAAATCGGTATCTCTGTTCCAACCTTTAAGATTGTTTTTGACTATGAGGCCATAGTCGAATTCAAGCTTAGGGGGGTGTTGGAACAACTCTATCCTTTAATTTTCTCAGTTTTTTGTTTTATTTTGTTTGTTCTTGTCATTTATTTCTTGCAATCTTAGTTTGTTTGTAGGATCCACATTCTATCTAGTGTAATTGTGGATGTCTTAAGTCATGTGTCATCTCATTTTCTTGTACATGGGTTAAGGGAAAATTAAAAAAAAATTGAGTGTTCACAAGCTTATGTTGCTCAACCTTGAGCACATAACTTAAGAAAATGATTGGTTTTGTCAACTCTAAAACAGAATATCACAATTGTACATTCCTAATGATTTATGAAAAGTGGACGGATTTGGTTGTGTGAGCCTAAACTGACCAAATGATAATGAGACTCTAATTGGAAGTAAGAGAGAGAAGCCTCTTAACTATTACACAGGTCAGTAAGGAGGGACACATAATAATTTTCAAAGGTTCAGTCAATTAGTCTTGTGATCTTTCCACCTCATTGTTTTCACAATCCACCATAAGAATTGGAAGTACATTACGGTTTTAATCTTTTTGATTGCATCTCATGTAGATAGGTCTTGCATTGCAACTACTTTCACATGTTTTGCATGAAAATAAAAAATTAGAATAGTTATACATGCACATTATCCTTATGTGCGTGTCATTTAGCTGCATTCATAATTTTTATGCATAGAGTACATCATGTATCTTAATTCTTCTTTGAAGGTGATTAACTTGTTCCATACCTTCTAAATAACTCAAATATTTGAGCTATGCAGAAAAAGTGAGCCCAACAAATTATTCATTATCATTTGTGGATATAAGGGCCTGACAGAAAAAAAAATAGAAAAAAAAATAAAAAAATTGAATGAAAAAGAAAAAGAAAGTTTTAAGAAGTAGCAGAATAAGAGGGAGAAAGGAAAATAATCTCACCTGCATTTTAAGATGAGTAAGTACATGATGTAGCTCAGTTAGATATCCATCTCATTTTGAGACGGGATGTTAGTGCATGCATCATTCCACCCAATCTTAGGCATTATGGCATGTTCATGTGCAAATGCATCATTTATGGCATTTTTGTTTTATGCATGTTGAAACCGTATACTGCTTCCGTTTATTCCTTTAGCCAACCATTCCATCCACCCGTTGCTCGAATTGGTAGGCCAGCGTGATTTTCTCCTCGCTTGTGAATATCAGGAGAGCTGCTTCCATTTAGATGGTAGTTAGGGCGAGTAACGTAGTATAGGAGATCACAAGATACACCAAGTCTGGACCGGTGAATTTTATTATGTTAACTGCCTTATGTGATAGTGTTCATCAGTTTTGAGGTAGATATCTTTTATGGATGATTACTGTCGCCTTTAGGGTAATTATCATTCCGTGGTTAGTGAGGGCCGGAATGTGAATGTCCGATGGGGATCATATGGTAATGTTTGTTGTGATGATTTGTTCTTTAGTTGACTCTGGCAATTCTAATCTAAGGTTTTGTTGCTCGAGGGCGAGCAATGTTCAAGCTTAGGGGAGTTTGATGCGATGATTTTGAGTCGCATTTATAGACCTGTTTTATTTGTGTTTTATGCATTTATTAATCATTTTAGTGGTTAATATTTCATAATTCATCTACTTTGGTCTATGATCTTCCTCTATGTCAAATCTCCCTTATTCCAGTATTTTGAGCATAAATTATCACAAGAATATGTTTTGTTTCGGCTTATGTGGTCTCATGTTGAAATTTCAGGAAAAACAAGTATATCCTGCTGTCGATACCATCGACAGTGGTCAATACCATCGACCGGATCATAGGAAGCTAGCCGCAAGGAGCAGCAAAATCTCGATACTATCGACAGGAGAGTCGATGGTATCGAGATACCATCAGGTTGCTTCAGAAAAGAGAGTCGATACTATCGACACAAAAGTCGATACCATTGACGAGTGGAGCTATAGTGACGCAAAAGGACAAAACCGACGCCTATGAATGTCGATACCATCGACCCGCGTCGATGGTATCGAGGTGGCATTAGTTGCAACAAAGAAAAGAAAAGAAGACCAGCCGATACAGTGCAGGGTCGATACTATCGACTCGCGTCGATGGTATCGACACCGTCAGATACATGTTTGCTTCAGATTGATCTAAATCAGATGGTTGTGGTAATTTCTCGAACTAATTCAGAGATTATACCTAATGACAGCAGCCAAGAGCAATCTATCACGTCATTAGCCGCTGCACACGTCCCGAGAAGGTGTGGAGAGAAGAACGAAGCCCAGAAGCACGCCCCAGCCGTTCCGGATGCCAAAGAAGACGATTTCCACCACCGAAAGGTGGGAGAACGCGTATTCTACGCCAAGGAGCGATTGGATCTTCTCTGTTCAGGGGTTTCACCACTCAATCACGTTTTTTCTCCATATTTCCCTTTTTCTCTACCATGTTTTACTTTGAGATGAACATGCAGGGCTAATCCCCTTCATCTTTAGGACCGGGAGTAGCCCGGGAAATCATTGTATGACAATTTTATCATAGTAATTCATCATTTATCTCTTAAATCCATGGTATAATTTTGTTTTATCAATTATATTATTATGCTTGATCACCATAATAATAATCTAATGCCCTTAATTGCTTTGAAAGAAGAATTAATGGTTGAAAAGAGATGAAATTTACATTAATTGACAAATCCCTTGAACAAGGTGGTGTAAGGTTAATGGTGGATACCGAGAGATCGAATCTAATGCACCTAGTTTAGGGTATAGGTTTCTACGACGGTGGAACCGACCTAGACCTAGGTAGTAAATTGTACCACGACAGTGGGCAATTCTGATATCAGGCCACTACCCGGATAGAGAGATAAATCTGAGTGACTAAATAGAAATTCATATAATGAAAACCCGTGGTGAAACCACAATCCTAAAGATTCCCACTTGAATTGATTAAACTAAACATTTAATCGATTGCTTTGTTTTGTTTTATTATATTTTCTTTTAATTTTACAACAACCTCCAAGTTTTTAATCGGTCTAGCTGATTGCGAGTAGTTAGTAGTACTCTCCGATAATTCATGTGTCCCTGAGTTCGACTCGGGCCTCACAAAGGTCTATATTACAGTGACGCGTACACTTGCGTTTCTACGCACGTAAAAAGCGTGTCAATTCACGACACAGATCAAGAGAATTTAGCTTTAAGCTATGAAAAAGAGACATAAACTTAGATTTATTTCCAAACTCAAGCAAAGAGTCAAAGAGAAAATCAAGCAAAAGGTTAAAAAATTTTAAGATGAAAACTGTGCATTTAGGCATAAAGTCAAGCATTTATCTATTAGATTCACACCATATAGCGAAAACTACAGAGCTAAAAAGCTGAAATTTTTTGAAAATTTTAGAAGTAAATGCAGGAAGTAAACATCCATGCTAGAAGGATGAAGAGATAGAAGGGCGAAGCCTACCACCCCAAGCTTAAAACTTTGCTCGTCCTCGAGAAAGATCTAAACTTAGAATAGTAGGGTGGGAATGCATGAAGGATAGGGTGGGAAATTTATTAAAGTCATCAATGATGCATGTATACAAGGAAAATAAGAATAAATAAAATAATAATTTTATGGGGAAAAGGAGAAGGGGGGGTACACCCTGACCGCCACCCCTAGGTTAAAGTCCTTGCTCGTGCTCGAGCAGTTCTTCTTGTCACAGTGGGTGAATGAGGCGAGCAGTTACTTATTGGTAGTCGCTATTCAGATATTGATCCAAGTTGTCTAGACTGCTCGGTGTGTTTTTGAAGTTCTGATTTGGGTCTTGCTGAAACTGAACTGCCTGGTCAAAGCTTCGGGGCGGTTGATAGACATTGGGTCTAGATTGATAATAAGACCTGGGGGTTGTTGAAACATTTGCTGATAAAATTGTTGAAGCTCTAGGGGAAGACCATATCGAACATTTCTCTTAGATAATGCACGTCTTGCTCCAAAGTGTCAGACCACCTTCCGGAGTCAGCTCTGAAACTTGTCATGAATTCATAGAATTTATCCTGATTATCATATGGCACGTACGACTGCTGGGGGTTTTGTGAATATTCAGTAGTAGGTATCCCCCATAGGGTCCTTCCTAATAAGGTATGTTGTTGAAAGTCGACCCTGTCAGCTGTTCCCCCTCATGAATCCTTGGTACTGTTGGCGCAGAAGAAGAAGCTCCCACAGCTCCTCTAGTATGACGAATGTTTCCATGGGCGTCTAAAAGAGAGATGTCCATAATTAATGTTCGACATGCAAACTATGTGTTTTCCGGCAATAAAATTTTGTTTTTGTAGTGACCAAAGATGTAAAGATAACCAGTGATGCACTCTCTAATCATTCATGAACGGATCAAGTGGTCTAATTCTAATCTTGACCACTCAGCAGTATCTTGCATGAGTTCTAACTGTTCATCCCCAAATCCCAAATGGCACGCTATAAATGTTATGATACCTACCATTGGCATGAATTGGACTTGTTTCTTAAAGGAGTTGTGGATGTGACGAATTATGAAGTTCCCCACATTCACTTTCTTTCCCATTACTGCACACCATAGAATGTATAGGTCAGCTACATTGAGCGCCCCCTGACTATCTTGTTTCTCCAAGACGCAGTTGGTTAGCACCCGGTGTAGATAACTGATTGTCGGGTTGTGGATGTGTAAGCTTTTGGATCTTTTCACAGAGTACTTGCCTTCCCCCGTGATCATTTTCCCTGCTTCGATAGCGTTGAAACTGTGGTCCATTGTCTCTAGCCGCCCCCTAGTCATTTCGGCACAGTCTTCAGTGGATCTTGATAACCAACTATTTAGTATTTCCATTATAACCTCGTGTGGTTGGTTAAGGAGACAAAAATGTAGTACAGTGTACTGGTGATCCTTGCATGGCTCTAGCGTGGCATAAAACTCACAAGTGAGTCTATGGTAAGCATTGCACTATGCGTATGCAAGCACATCAAGGCCAATGCATGCAAGGTATCTGTCAACTTGCTTGTGGATCCTGAGTCTAATCAGCATTCCTAGATCAGCGAACCTCGGGCCCATGAGTCTATGTTTGTATCCAAGAAGACCGTCAAAACTTAGCTTTTTTTATGCTCGGAAAGAACGACGAAGGGATTGAGCTATGGTTGACACCAATATGACGTGCTTGTGTCTGTTCCCTTGGAAAGAATCTCTCGAGGAGGTTGACCGTCATAAGAAAATTGAATGCTCTAAGGACTATCGGAGTTGATCACCCATGGATGAAGCTCTATGAATAAATGTCAGACCGTCTTGATACCCGGTGGAGGTTTGGAGTTCACCGTCTCATCGCCCTGTCTCTATCCTCTCTCGTAATGCCTCTTGTACAGACCCTCCATTGTGGGTATCCATAGGTGTGCCAATGAGACTGCGGAAACTAGAGCCAAAATCTTGTGAACCAAACCCCGATGTGCAAAGCATAACTTCATATTCATATATCGGGTTCATAGTTTGGGAGGCGTGTTGTGGGTAGGGGCTCCCGTAATTTGATGGTGAAGCTGAGCTCCCCTCCCCTTTCTTCCTGGTCATGGACTTCTTGATCTTTTTGAAACCACTCTTCATGGCATCCATGATATCAATATTTTAGATGTAGACATGGTAACCTTGACTGTGGCTGACAGTGAAGGAGATCCTCGAAGACACATCGAAACAATTTGCAAGTTGGGCCGTGACCCAGTTGGAGACCGCGATCATGGTATAGAAGACCGCGACCACCGTCCATGGTTAAGGCACCGTGACTTAGGTGCCTGTGGTTTGTGGAACCACGGTCGCGGTGTATTCAGGGATACCGCAACCTCAGCGTCGTATTACCACAATCACGGTTGTGTAGGAGACTATGATATGATGAACCGTGACCTCGAAGACCGGGATCCTTCTCTGACCCTCTGAGCTAGGCGCTTCCTGGGGAGCTCGGTCAGTGAGTTGCAGGGCTACTGACTAATGACTGCGGGGGCGGTCTAGTCATGGTTGCCACCGCTGTGTTGACACACACACTCCTTCCCTGTCGCCCTATGGCTGGAGTAAGGAGGAGGAAAATAGACAGGAATCAAAGCAAAGATGGGAACTCGGTGTAAAGGGCGGAAGGGGGTTAATGCCATGATCGTAGGGGTATTTATAGCCCAACATCAGGCCTCTCCCTCGTGTGGAACTCTAGAAGCAATAGACAAAATGCCGAAAAAAATGGAAAAGGTGGAAAAAGCTCGGTCGAAAGGGCAACAACCGGTCAAAAACTCATATACAGCCCGACATGTCATTCAGACCTGGCCTAAAAGTTATCCCTGGGCCTTCGTAACCGCGGTCGTGGCCTTACTCATGCGAGACTATGGTCACGATTCTTGGAAACTAGACCACGGTTACAGTCTTACCTCCATGCCGTGATCGTGGTCCTCTCATAAACTGCGGTCGCGGAAGTAGCTCGAGAGTGAAGCCGTAAGAGAAGGAAAAAGATCGGGGAAAATGAACAATGCTTAAGTCCTAACTCTGGCCTTCAATTAATTGCCAGCAGTCGAAACTGTGGAAAAAATTAGGAGGACAGGTGGACAAAAATAACTTGTCTCGCAGAAGCAAGATCCAAGGCTAAAAAAGGTATAAGAAAAGGAAAAACCATTCAGAATATATGGACAAGTATGTGTAAATTAAGAGGAAAACTATGCATATATATAGGCTTATAGTGACAGAACAAAAATATTTTAGGCATGTAAATGTTGAAAACCATGTCCCTGGAAATTGCACCAAAAAGTTGATCGTCCTCCTCTTTCTCATGTCCGAATACGAACATGGGACAAGGGAAGGAATCAAGCTTTACATTTGTAACCTGAAACCTTCTAAGACGCCCACAACTTTTATTACGGGGTCAAAGTAGATATATGTGGTTGAACATAGGGACGTGGTGACGTTTAGAACGCCAGAGATTTCATTCTTGGGTCAGATAAGCCAAAAGCGATAGTCGATGAAAATATATGCTAGAACTAGTCTAGCAGGTTGTCACGAATTAAAACAAACAAAGAAAATAAAACCAAGGAAAACAAAATAAAACAAAGCTCGCGGGATTCTACTAATCAAGAGAGGTGGAGTTTTTGGCTATGTAACTGCAACCTAGGTAGTCTATGCACCCGTTCTCAGGTGTAGACAACCCTCAAACACCTAAGCAAGCATCTTAAACCCAAACATAGCACACATTGTGGTATTTGTTCATGTGGATCATCCCACTCGCTCTCGTGTAGCGTGACTAAAACCATCAATGATATGTCATTGAGTTCTCTCTCGAGGATGACATATCAATACCTCAGAATATGATAAGTTCCCTCTCGGGTCTTAGGACATTTGGAGATATTCGGAACAGAGTACCATGGATCTTCCTCCTCTCAGTTTCAGATCCAAACTAACATCCTTCATCTATTCCTACAACGGATCTCTCGATATAGGCATAAATAGCAGTTCAAACTAGAAAGAGATCAACCAATCTAGTCATCATAACCAAAGAGAGAAGATAAAACAAGAAACATTATAAATATGGAATAAAACTAGTTTCCTTAGGTAAAAGAACATAAACATGCCCAAAATGGGCTACATAGCCAAGAAGGAGCCCAACTATCCATGGACAAGCATAGTTGGCCCCGAACAAAGATGGAAGAACATCGTTGTACAAGACACCAAGGGGAACAGAAGAAATAAGGAGGAAGAAGAAGAGATTAAGCCCGTAGAGGAGAAGTGGCTCTCACTGCTTAACCTCCGTATAGGTTGGATCTCATCTTTTAGGTCCTCCTCCTTGGTCATCTGGACACCTTGGCCTCCTTCCTCTCTCGATCCTCTCCAAACAGCAGCTCGATCGATGGATGGAGGTGGAAAAGTGGTGGAAGATGGAAGCATGTTGAAGTGGCAGGTGTAGAACGAGCACTTCGGCCCCTTCAAACCTCCAGACTCTCCCACGACGCTTCGAGAACCTCAATGGGTCGAGACCAACTGCTAGAAAAACACCCCAGATCTAAACCCGCCTTCAGGTGGAGAGGGACGGGTATTTATAGGCGGTGTGGTCACGGCTCTGAACTAGATCACGGCTTCAACTACCACGGTCGTGGCGAGGACCTCTAGTCGTAGTTATGTAGCCGAGGTGCCTTCTGCGGTTGTGGTTGAGGCCGGCTGATCACCTTGGCTGGGACTGGGCACCACGGTCGAGGTGTAAACCTCAGTCATGGTTAGTTCAGTCACGGTGTGTGTCATGACTGCGGTCGCGGTCGGGACCATGTGGGCCATGGTCGCAGCAGTGGCGATGGTGAGGACCGCGGTCGTGGTGTGCGTCCCGACCGCAATCGTGGTCGAGACCATGTGGACCGCGGCCATGGTGTAGACTTTGCTACAGCAAAAACGTGTGGATTTGGGGAGAAATCATGGAGTAAAGATGTCTTCTCAGGTCCGTTGCTTGCAAGTCCCAAAATTGGCTAGTTGACCGGCCTTTATTTAGAAAAAGGCATAAATTACAAGGAGATAAGAAACATGGTTTATTTAGGAAAAATTAAGACTAAAGTGACACAAAACCATAAATAAAATGCATAGATAATATGCATAGATTTGGGTTTTATCACATATGTAAGAATTATGAAAACACGAATGAGTTCTTACATATTGGCCTCTATAACCCATTTACAAGATCATTTAAAAGATGATATGCAAACACTTAATGTTATAAATCAACAAGTTTTTCTCCATCGACTAAAGTGTCTTTGTGCCAGGATATCTTATTACATACAATACAATTGTTGGACATGAGATTGTGCAATGAAGAACATACAAAGAGGAAAACATGGACACATTGGGTCAAGCTTGATACGAGTAAGTATTTGATAGAGTCGAATGGACTTTTATTAACTACGTCATAGAAGAGATGCACTTTGATCCCTTGTGGTTCAATAAAACCCGTGAGTGTTGCAACTCTACCTCCTTCTCCTTCATATTTAATGGATGTAAAAAATGTCATATTAAACTCCAGAGAGGGTTTTTCCAAGGCACCCCATTTCTTCTTACTTGTTTCTTTTTTTGCATATGATTTCCTCAACTCTTCTAGAGAAATATTTTGGGGAGGGTGTTATTCACGGAGTATGTGTAAACAAAAAAATGCTTTGTATATCACATATCTTCTTCTCTAATAACAAATATTATTTTCTAAAGCCAATCCACATGATGTATCCTTGATTTTTGTGCTCACTAGTTGCTATGAGAAAGCCTCAGGATAGAAAATTGATCAAAAATAGTTGGATTTGAACTTTTGCAAAAATATATCAAACAAGGAAAAACACATATCCTCTCTATTCTCTAGATGGAATAGGTTTATAAACATGACATGGATATCCCAACTATGATAGGAAGGTCAAAAAAATTATATTTAGGATGATAAACTAAATATATGGAATGATAGTTGGCTTCTAATAGTACGGTTGCATGCTCAAGAAGTAGTAAAAGTGAAGGGATAGAGGGTAGGATCATGAATAATGTTATCAACATGGAATAGAGGTGCTAGAATCAAGATAGAATACACAATATATTTAGAGTAGAAGACAAAGAAACCATCTTGAAACTTCCCATATATCCAAATTATGATGATAATTCACTAGTACATGGATAGGAATTGAATCTACTCAGCCAAGTCAACTACTATCTGGGTGTTGGCTCAAATTGGAAGAATCTTTGGTAGTTTTTCAGCATGCTTAATGTCTAGGAGGAGATTTTGAGAATTAACCTTCCACAAAGTTCAATACAAACAGAAAACATGTGTTGGATATCTAAAAACAACATGGACTCTATACCATAGGCACATAAAAAATGATGCAAGTTACAACCTTTGTCTTGATGAGGAGAAGGATATGTACCATATTATTTTTAGATGCACGACCACTTTGGAGATTTGGAGAAAAAGAAAATATCAAGAATCAATTGAAGAGCTCCCAAGTCAGGGGTAGGTGAAATTTTGGAGTTGGGTTCTCAACAAGATAAACAATGGGTACCTAGTAGTTTCATTGACATTTGCATCACAATTTGGAGCTACAGAAACCTAAGATGTCATGTTGATCAAAGTCCTAAACCTACTATTATTACAGTAGGGTTACAAAGAAGGTTGAGAGTTTTCTAAAATCTAAACTCATGGCCTCCTTGAGTAGAAAGAAGGGAGGTAAAAGGGATAATCCTGAATGGGAACCTCCTCCTCACGATACTATGAAGGCAATTATTCATTCCAATATCCTAAAAATATGTAGGAACAATTTTGTAGTGGACTTCATCTATCAAAACACTGAAATGGTGAGGACTACTACAAGAACCATCCAAGGACACTAAGACCCTTTTGATGTTCAAAGTTACATGATATTGTTTTTCTTGGAGGCTTATGTCAAGCTCAAGTACAATTGATTATATGTTGAATCAAATGCATTGGAAGTTGTAAGAAGATCAACAATAAGAGTAGCAGTGAATGCCCTTTTGATCATATCTTCAAGAATATTGAAGTAGTCAAGTTTTGTTTTGAGCACTTAGATATATTCCATATTTTTGGAGGAATAAATGTATCTTCCCTAAATCCTCCACACTTATGGGATAATTTCATTGCTCTATGTACTAGTCACCCAATAATGTTGTTATATGTTAATGCATTGTAGTTTTTTACCTCAAAATGTCTATTAGAAAGAATCATGACAATATATTTGTAAATTATATTATGTAAATAAATTGACCTCAAATGTTTGATATTACAAGTATCTTTAACTTTAGGAACATAGTTTGTGAAAGTTTGATTGTATTCCTTGAGAAATGTACCATTATAAACAATATTCAGAATAACCTTCACACATATGGACCAATCAATTCCCAAGTTTTAATTAAGAACATGACTTTCAACCCATTAGGACCAAGATAATTACATATACTAAAAGACTTAATAGTTTTGAACTTGAGCAGTTGTGAACCATCATCTAAGAACATTATTCTATCAATACAAACTTTTGGGATATTCCGACCATCACTCCAAACAACATAGTGGCCAAATCTAGAATTCAAAAACTTTCTAAAAATTGAAAAATGGTATTTTCATTGATCCCATCCTCATCAAAACATTGTTGATAATCAATAATTGACATATGAATACTATTGGAAAATCTTCTAGTATTTGTATATGCATAAATCGTTTTGTATTTTTCCCCCCTCTGAGTTACTAAAATGAAGAGTTATTTTTAGAGAAAAGTTCTTATTGTACTAAAGCATTCAAAGACAAATTTCTTGCAAAAACCAATGTAGAATGAAGTTCCAAACACAAGTGATCCAATGTAGACTTATTCTAAAGGTTAAGAGCATTATCTTTAAGGATTCAAGAATTGAACACTACATAACCATAAACCTCCATGATCCATTCAATGAGTTAGATTCGGTATCATTTGGTTTCGAATCAAGACTAAGTATAAGTGGTCCCTTCACACTCGTTCTCCAATCTATTTAACATTAGAAATTCCTGAGTGATGAGTATAAGATTAAATTAAAAAAATGGAGAACTTCTTTTAACTCCATAGTAAAACCCAAGAATTATCATAACTGGTTAAGAAATACATACTATGCATAATCTTATCAATCTTAGAAAAATGAACATCACCATTAGGTGAAAAAGGGAACTTGGGTAGGCATTTCGATGAGGTCAAAACTTCTAAGAGCATTGATAAAGTTTTCCATACATTAATTAGTAAGAGGATTCTTTCTTATATTCCCAAATGACTACAAGAATATGTTAGTCCAACAGTTTGTAACTATCAATTTACATGGAGAGAAATGCCTTCAAAACTCAAATATATCATAATAAAAGTTATCATCATGAACATTAGAAATATGAAATTTACTAGTGAAAACTTCCATATTGATTTGGAGGTCCAGAGATAGAAATAATCTTATCAACATGAATATAATGATCCATTACATGACAATAATTCTTAGATAGGAGTGAAACATAAAGACGAAAGTAAAACAAACCTCTTCCCAATTAGCATCAACCATTAGATAACATTATTTTTTCTAAATTCTAGATCAACTCAAATATAGATATATGGGTTGACCCTACTAATATACTCTTGCATGCAATCAAAATTATTATTATCTAAAATGTTTCAAGTGACAATAAATAGATGTCTAACCATTTGAACTTCTATAGGAAAATTACCTTCCTTCCGCTAAATGCTTAACTTTATTAGTCAATTTCATAAATTGTAATTGTTCATGTATATTTCAATATACTAATAAGAAATCAAAAATCTTTTAGGTTATTCTTATGGGAGGGATAAATAATTCTTTCGTTCCAATTGAAAATTGAAATTTTCCAAGGATCGTTCCCAAATGTGATAGAATGTGTAGAACTAAAGACATGAGTGGTAGGAACAAAAACTCAAATCCATCATCAATTAGATAATTCACCATAGTAACATTAGCTTGCTTCTCTATAAAAACATGACATACATATATATCAAATTTGATCATTTTATATATATCTCCTTTACTCACCAAGTTATTTTCCACTCAAATGTTCTTCTTCTTATTTTTGGCATTAGGAAAAAAATCATATAACACAAGGATGAATTTTTGCCCACAAAATATCACAGTGAGATATACAACAATCCATCCATACTTATAAGATACTATGTTTTTAAATGCATCATCACTAATTGATTATAAATCTTTTAGGAACGTCTAGTCTATAACACCAAAACTCGAATATGTCGATATTCTAATATGTTGAAGGACATGAGAATGTTATTACCTCCCAGAGTCTTACCATAATAAGAAATGGTACTACTATATATATCCTTATCTAAGAGTTCAAATGGAGGCTCATTTTAGAAAGACTCAATTGCTCATGTAGATTCTCAATCCCCCCTTTCTATGAATCAAAGGACTCCCCACCAGAAACTATGGATCCCCATATATAGAAATATATATATCTAAATAATTATAGAAACAAATTCTATGAAGATAATGTTACCTCTAGATAGAATACCAATATCTCCCTAGAAATTCCAAATGGATTTTCTCTAGGAATAACATCACTATCTCCATAGAAATTCCAAATGAATTTTAGACGCATCATTATTATTTTCCAGAGTGGTTTCAAGCCAACCATATATCCTTCCAGTGATCCACTCCATCTTGTGACATTAATATGGTTGGGATAATGTGCCTTTCCATCCAAAAGTTTGATATGTTTCTACACCAAGATCATTTTACAATTAATGTCCAAGGACGCAAACATCTATTCTAGGACTTCACTCTAGGTTTGAGAAAAATATGATGGAACCACCTCTTAGGTTCCATCTCCTTTTATACATGAATCAACATTAAGATTGATGAGATTTGACCTAATTGTCAAAGTTGTTTCCCTATAGTCACCATTAGTGCACATCACATGATACATCTCTTTTTGAACAAGTGAATTCATGTTGGTCTGAGTGTCACATGCCCATGTGATTTTTCCCATCTAGTTGAAATTAAACTCATATTATGAATTTCTTAGTAATTGAATTTAAATATAAATTTGATCATTGAGTAAAGAGGAATGGACATAAATAAAAAATGCTGTCACCTTATAATATATTTACATTACATTACAAAAATCTTATAATATTACTACATCTAATTTTGATGTTTGGAATTAGTCTAAAATCACCAGCGGACTAAATTGGATTGATTATATAAATCATCATACATCGATATAAAAATGTGAAATAAATGTAATACATGGTTTTTATAAAAAAAATTCATCAATATCTAAATTGGGTTACTTATAACATGCATCCGATATTTTAGATATATGAAAGTTACTTAATATTAAATTATTGCATGGGGATGTATGTGAGATCTAATTTTGAAGAACTTATTTTAGAAAGATATGGGCCATAATAATAATAATAATGAAAACCATTGGGAATGATTTACTTTTCATGGGGTGTGCAATACAATCCTAATTTATATTGATGCTTGGGCCTAAATATCCTATAACATGTTACTATTAGCTTCCCAGTTTACCCTTTTGTTGGTTATCTTAGATTCAAAGAGGGAATTGAATCAATTGTTACATCTTGAACGGTGAAAGAGTAATTTTCTAGTTTCGTCTCGTTGTCATCTTATATTGATCTACTAACCTATAGATTTATATTCATCTGTCTCTATCCGAATCCCACTGAAATATCAACAATTATCTTTCTAACAATTCATATAACTTATGTACCATTAACCAAAATCATAATTTGATATCATGTAACTCTTTTGTGCATTAACTTAGGGTTTCATTGATAAATCAAGTTTTAGCCCACGTTGTTAGGTCATTCACATGAGATCACTCAATTTTTCATGGTTACTAATTTTACTATTACTAATCACATTTCTCACATTAATAGAAGAATTAAGATGATGATTTAGAGACTTATGTGATATTAATAATATATGTAGAATAAAAAGGGCTTATATCTCATATAGGTTATAGTACACATACATAGGCTTCAAAAAATGTGTGTCCGTAATATGAAAAGTATCTATTGATGATATTAGTATAATCAGTTTTGTGAATAACAATATGCTTATAATGATTTTTGGGGTATCTACTGACCATCATAATAGATTTTACTATTAACTTAAGGCTCCTTTCCGTAAATATGTTTTTTTAAGGAAGGATAGAGGATCCTATGATTGGGATCCCCCGTCATCTATTAACTGGGCTAAATCAGCCAAAGCAAGGTTCTTGATACAAGCAGGAAAGGACTGAAAAAAGGAAAACATATCTAATTGCCCTCTGTGTGCCATAGTGGCAGCTTCGTGAGCTACTTTATTACACATATGGCTGATAAAAGAAACACTACAAAAGGAAAACTGCTGCTTCAGAGTAGCAATGTCTTCAGCTAGAATGCCTAGGTAATTTCTCCTTGATGTGGCATCATCACATGCTTGAGCGACCTCAAGAGAGTATGTTTCTGTTTCCGCCTGTTCAACGCCATGGTTTCTCGCCCACAGCAGGGTTCTCCTCATGGAAATAGCTTCTACTACTATTATCCTCATGCCTCTACTGATCTTCTCACCTACAACCCTTGTCAAAACACGCTCACTATCCCGTATCACCATCCCAATCACTGTCACCCCATCTTCCCAGACGATGCATCCATGTTGAACTTAACTCTTCCTTGCGTCGGCCTACTCCATCTGGGCATCACGCTACTGCTTCCCGGATGGGTGTTGTTGCTCTTTCATGCACGTTGCTCTCCACCTGCATGCTTGTTCATGGCCAGATTTGATCGAATTAAAAACCCACTATGCACCTCACCATCTTGAAAGACCCGCATGTTGCGCTCTCTCCAGATAACCCACATAGCTGCAATGATCGCTTCCCTATCTTTACTTTCCCTTGCCACCCCCATAGTGACATTGATGTCTGCATCCATGTATTCGTCAACCGACTTTTGGATTCTGTGTTCCACTTGTTCCCAGACTTTTGTCGCATTCGGGCAGCAGAATAGCATGTGAGGGATGGACTCCTTTTATGACATACAAAGTTAACAAGTTCCATCTGTGATGTAGTGACGATCAAACAACCTTCCTTTTGTTGCTAGGCCACTGGTACCCACTCTCCAGAGGAAATGAGCTACTTTGGGAACCCAACCCGCTCTCCATATAATCTTCCACAACTGGTCTCCTTGCTATCTTGGGTGTTGCCGGGCTTCCTTTCTCCCAAGCATTCTAAGCCAGTACATTGATCAGACTGTGAACACCCCTTTTTTAGCTGGCCACCATGACCATGTATCACACTCGCTTTGTATGTTGAGGGGGATGGCACATATCCTCTCTACGTAGTCTGTCGGGAAGCATTCCTCCAGCCTTGTAGTATCCCAACTCTTTCCATGTAGATGCATGAGATCATTTACCTTGACGTAGGGTGTCTCATCCAAAATCTTGACGTGAGCAAGGATGTCTTCCTCTCTTGGCAGCCATGTGTCCTCCCAGATGTTGATGTCTTTTCCATTGCCTACCCTCCATTCCATCCCTTCTTTGAGTAGAGCCTTATCTCCCCATAGACTCCTCCATGTGTAGATGGGATTATAACCCCTCCTGGCTTCACAAATAGACGTTTTGGGAAAGTATCTAGCCTTCAACACTTTGCTTACGAGGGAGTTCAGATTCACAACCAATCTCCAGATTTGTTTTACTAGAAGAGCTTGGTTGAATATGTGAAAATTTCTAAAGTTGAGTCCTCCTGATCTTTTAGGCTTGCACATATTTTTCCAACTCATCCATGCTATCTTCCTCTCATTTCCCTTTGCCCCCCACCAAAATCTTGCTATTATGCTGTGGATCTCATCAAGTGTACCTGTTGGGATCTAGAATATACTCATCACATATGTCAGAATAGTTTGTGCAACCGCCTTGATCAAGACCTCTTTCCCGAGCTTGGACAGTAGTTTCTCTATCCATCCTTGTAATTTGTTCCATATTCTCTCCTTTATTAAACTGAAAACCTACTTCTTTGATTTACCAATGGTTGTTGGGAGGCGTAGGTACTTTGTGTGTCTATCAACCTCCGTCACTTTCAGCAGCCCCTTTAGCTCTTCCCTCTTTGTGTCAGTCGTCCCTTTTCTGAAGACTACCTCTATCTTAGATAAATTAATCTGTTGTATGGATGCATGTTCGTATTGGCTGATAATTTCAGCTATCTTCAGGCATTCTAAAGAGGTTGCTCTAGCAAAAAGGATGCTTTCATCTGCAAAGAAAAGGTGAGAGATACATGGCGCCCCTATACACAGAGTGATACTGTATATGAGGTTATCACATGCAGCAATGCTTAACATGGTAGAAAAAGCTTCAGCACACATAATAAAAAGGTAAGGAGAGAGAGGGTCACCCTGGCGAAGTCCTCATGATGACTTCATTCTCCTGGTTTGTTCTCCATTGATGGAAAACATGTGTTGGACATATGTAATGCAGTCATGGATTATCTCCCTCCATTTCACCCCAAAACCCATTCTCTCCATAACATAGCTAAGGAAGCTCCACTCTACCCTATCATACGCTTTGGACATGTCCAACATCAGAGCAAGGCTACCTTTCTTTCTTCCTTTGTCCCTCTTCATAGCATGGAAAAGTTCATATGCAATAAGAGCATTATCAGTTATAATTCTCCCCGGGATGAAAGCACTTTGGTTCTCCGTATGATGTTGTCCATGAGCGGTTTCAATCTATTTGTCATCACCTTTGAGGCTATTTTGTATAGGACATTGCAGAGGCTGATAGGTCTGAATTCCCCCACTATTTTGGGTTTTTCGGTTTTTGAGATCATCACCACCAAAGTCTCATTTAACTCCTCCATGCTTCTTTCACCTTTCCACCACCCCTTAATGTAGTTTGCCGCATCCTAACCCACAATGTTCCAGTATTTTTGATAGAACATAGCTTTCATTTCGTCTGGTCCCACGGCCTTGTTCGGGTGCATCTGTTTTAAAGTTGTCGAGATTTCTTCATTAGAGATATCTGTTTCCAGATCTTCTTTCTGTGACTCGTTTATCAGATTCCGAATGCCCTTTGCTACTTGTTCAAAACCCATAGGATTACTGGTTTGGAAAAGTTGGGAGAAATAATCTATGACAATGGCTGAAATTTCTTCTTCATTTGTTTTAAGCACTCCATGTTCGTCTTCAAGTCCCTCGATCTGTTATTGCGCCTTCTATTAGTATCTTTTCCGTGGAAGTATGTCGTGCTGCGGTCTCCCACTTTTAGTTCTTTCACATGTGCTCGCGCTGCCCAGTACTCCTCATCCTTCTGGCGCCAGTATTGAAGTTCTTTTGATTTTTCTTCATCCTTTTGGACCATATCTTGTTCTCGGGGTAGAGATTGTATTTTCTTCAATTCATCTTCAAGTTCCTGTACCTTTTTCTTCCTATTCCCAAACTTGTTTACAGCCCACCTTTTGAGATTATCCTTGCATGCATTTAGCTTTGCCTTTAGATTCTTCGAGCAGTGTTTTCAGCCACGCCGACTGACATAGAAGACTTAAGTGAGTTGTTTGGTTTTGAAAAACACTTTTCTCTTTTAAGTCTACAGGAATACAATCACTTCGATCAAGAGATCAGTTAGATAGTATTGGACTTGTTGGAGCAAGAGGAGGATGATCTTGGTTCTCTAGCTCGTGCATGTTGGTGATCTATCTTATTTTTGGAGTCAAAGGCCTAAAATCATCATGTAATTTTTATCTATATACTATATGAAGAAGGCCAGACGTGATTGAGACCCATTTACTTATTTTGGTATGAGTGACTCTACATTGATCTTTGTTGTTGAGCCTATTGACACCCGTACACAGCTGAGATACCGTGACAATGTAGTTTTCAAATCATGTGAAGTGCATTATGTTACCAAGGGGCACGTCTAGGACAATTAATTGTATTATTTTGTTTCAAACGGTCTTCTGGTAAAAAAATTTCATTGTTTGGAGGCATTGTAAGAACATCTCAACAAAAGGTATTTTCCAGTCTTAACCTTAGCTTAAGTCGTCCATTAACATGAAGTTAAAGCACGTAGAATCTTTGAGAGAAGACCGAACATTATGACGCATGACGTGCAGACTGCTACTGGAGATGACGCCCCTCCTCCTTAAAAAGATTCATGCACCCTCTTTCGGAAACATCGTAAAAGCAAATGTTCTTGCATTGGCGACGCTACATCATGTATTTTACTATGCGACTAGTCGGACAACGAAAAAGTTTGTCATGGCTCTCTTACTCACACCGAGTGACAATATCTAACTACCCACCCGTGTACCTTAAATCTAAATCTAATTAAATCCACACCTTTATCTAGGCTCCTATTGGTTTGGTGTAAGTCATGAGTTCCGTGGAACTCATTTTTTGAGAACTCTAGCTCAATTTCTGGAACTTAAGTTCCATTCACTTTCATGTGATTTGTCCGTTGAAAGTGTAAATATTAAAATTATTAAAAATATTGTTAATTTTTATTGTATATTACAAATAGCGAGGAGCGGAAAGACATAAAATAAGGAATCATATCTATAAAAAATCATAATATTCTTAAATCATAATAACCACAACAAGTGGTTATGGTGCAGATGTTGCTCCTTTAAAAATATTTTATTATAATACAATTACAATCTTGATAAAATTATTATGATTAATAATACATCACAATATTTCTATTTTACTTTGTGTATACAAAGTATTATTGTTATCATATCTACATTTCATGTTCTTGTAAATATAAATTTTGGTTCTTGTTTAACACAATGTAGATTTTTAATTTTTACATTATTTCCATAGGAAATTTTTACTATATTATTCGTGCATAGTTACAGTTAATTATCATTTTTCACATCATATTGTTGAAACATGAAGAATAAAAATATATTACGTAAATCACATTATTTTCACATGGTGCGGTGTTTTTTTCATGATGTTTGTATTTTTTATTTGTAGATTGTACTGATAATGGTGGTTATAGTGTTAAATATTTTACATAGTGTGATTATAGTGTATGATATTTTGTCATATTATGTTGTAGATTTAGCAACGAACTATATCCTCACCATTAATATTTCTAGTGATAAATATTTTACATCTGTCACTTATAAGGAATGAAGAATATAATTGTATAAGAAATGTTGTCAGTTGTCTCGGAACTCATTTTTCTCTCTTTTTAAGAGGGAACTTAGGAACTCTGTTTTGTATGCACATATGTAACTCTCCGGAAGTCACAGAACTCAAGTTTCAACACTTACTTTAAGCCAATCATGAAAAACTACTCAAGGAACTCCAGTTCATGTGTTTTTCGGACTAGTTACGACAAACCAATCAGAGCCCTAATGGATCTGATGTTCCATATATAACAACATGAACCAACACCTAACATCTACCTGAGCCTGGCGGGTTGGCTCCCCCTCCTCAACAACTCCCTCACATCCACTCTCACCTACTATATGAGTTGCATCCCCTTACCCGCCAATATTGCTACCCGCATTGACAAGATCTGAAGAAAGTTCCTATGGGATCACAGGGGTAAACACATCCACCTGACCAACTGGAGATCCATCACAACCCCCATTGACCAGGGGGTGGGGCATCATTGACATCAGATTACACAGTGCTTGCCTTCTCCTCAAGATCATTGCACAGCTTTGCCATCATAGGAACTCTGCCTGATCTGACCATGTCATGCAAAAATACTACACTCAACAACCCCCATGGCACCTTATTAAGAGGAAATCAACCTCCCCCCTATGAAAACACCTCAACAGAATTTGCTACCTCATCCAAACAACAATACACACGCCGCTACACAGTCACCTCAACGTTCTCTTTTGGTCTGATCCATGGTACTCAAATCAACCCATCTCCAACTTCTCCATATCACATGTCATCCCACGCTCTCTTCAGAATATCAACATTCAGAGAGCCCTTGTACTCAGCAGCAGCCGCAGACACAACACCCTCAAACATACCTTGGCACACCAATTCCCCATCATCCCCACCTCAAATGTAATTCACATTTTAGAACATGATATATTCTCCCAAGTGCATTAGATCTGGGACCCTAGACACTCCACCAAAAAAGCATATAGATTCTTATCCTATAGAGGCTACACCAATCCCATCGCACACATATGGCACACAAACATCCCCCTCAAATTCAAACTTTTCGGATGGTTGCTATGGAGCAACAAGCTTCTCACCGATCAAAACCTTCACAATCGAGGTATTCTTGGACCATCCAGATGTCACCTTTGCTACATGTAGGGGTGAGCATCGGTCCAAAACCGGACCGGACCGAGGACCGAAAATTAATAATTTTTGGACCGTTGACCGGACCGTTTGGTGGTCGGACCGGACCGGGACCGGACCGTTTTGACCGCGGACCGGACCGGACCGGACCGTTTGGACCGCAGTCAGCCTTGTTTAGATGTTTTACAACTTATTTAATTATACAAAGTTGATAATCTTAGTCACTTCTAACAATTATATAATTTTAGTATCAAACATTTATACTAGTAGTACTTATATATGTACTTTATTTGTAGTTATTATAGAATACACCTTCAAATATATATGGATTTTATATAAAAGTTAGTCTGCGGTCCGGACCGGACCGGACCGGTTTTGGACCAGACCGGACCGGACCGGACCGAAGACCGAATTTATCGAATTTATTGGACCGCGGACCAGACCGAAGTTGAAATGGACCGGACCGAACCGGACCGAATTGAGCGGTTCGGTCCGGTTTTGCGGTCTGGACCGAGATTTGCTCACCCCTAGCTACATGGACTGTGAGGACATCCACCACATATTCCTTCTCTGTCCCTACACTCGACACATCATGCAAAATTTTCTAAATCCCACACACCTCACCCATCCCACACTTCAAGAGGTCATCACCACACAATTTGCGAAAACCACATCATCCAGATTCAAAATTAACCACGCTTCTACCACCATCATCATAGCTTGGCACATATGGAATGAGAGAAACCATCATAGATACCATTCACCTCACCCGGATGATATAGTTAAAACTAATATACAAGCTACTTTACTTCATGTTCGCTCTGCCCAGATGACGACGATAGAAACAATGGCCATGTCCCATCTCCCCTAAAAAAAGATATGAGCTTCCACACCCCGATCCGCACATACACTTTGGAGGAGATTGAACGTAATGATATTGGCTTCTAAAGGCCACGGGGATTTTGTTGGCTGATTGACTTCATTACCCGTGATGCTGCCGTCGACACATTTTCTTAGCTTTAAATCTCATCCTTTAGGGGCTTGTTTAAGAGGTGCCCCCCATAATCACATTGCCTAGCTCTCAACACTGCTAGTTTCTAGAGCTTACTGCTATGTTTTTGTACTCTTTTCCTCTACATGTGGTCACAACATGATGGAGCACCTATCTATTATAAATGACCTTTACGATAAAAAAAAACACCTAACATCTACCAATGTACTAGAATGGCTTCTCTCTTCCACACACAAACTGCTCACTTGTATTCACCACATGCCCACATTGACCATTGCCTGCATGGACTACTTGTTCACTTCATATGTCTGTCCTTAGAAAACATTCACACACGTGAACCCCCACCCACATCGACCATCCACTAATGTCAACTACCTCATCTCACTAATAGATGTTTTCAACAAATCACCAAGTCAATGTAATGCTCCATCAAAACCTCTTGAAGCATCACCAAATGCCACACATTTATTGAACCCAGTGAGAACAACCACTTGATGCAAAGACCAAACCAATGTGCCACATGGACCCATGCCACCTTCATCACCTCCGCTTCGGCCAACAAAGTGTTTCTTTCCACACCAGAATGACTTCTCACTTCCTCACCTCCCTTCTGAATTACTCTTCACATTGACTCATTTCTCACATTGGGCAACATGAGGGCCCAATGAAAGTGTGGCGTTGGGCAATGAGTTGAGAGGTGTTCATGGAGTATTGTGATCGATTCTGTCCATAGATTAACTAGCCACATCATTCAATAACAAGAGGTTCTTGACGTGAGAGGATGTTTTATGTAGGTAGGTATTTGACAAGAGTGGGTGGTCAAAGAGGGAGAAAAGTCACTCCTACACACATTATCTTTTTTTTATTTGATATAAAATCTAAATATTCTTGTCCAATTTGGGTCTAAGTTGACGTCCCACGTCACACAAAGTGAGATTACTCAAAACAAAATTCATAATTAAAGCTAACCAATTCAGGTTACTAGAAATTATAGGAAATTAAAACTATTTCATATATCCACCTCAAGTGAAAACATATCACATCAGAGTCCACATAAGCCACATGTATATATATTTAGCACCTGCCAAAAGATATTATTACATAACATTGTTTACTGGCTCACTGGCCACAATATGTATATACGGTAACCTGTCACATATACATACATGGTATAACCATACAGCAAGGGCGTAAATCCAAAGCATCGTCTCAATATACAATATCTACAAAACTCCCCCAAGGACCTGAGAGTACAAGAATGACACATAGAACTCTACTCCAAAACACAAGTAGCTCATCCAACCTTTACTCAGCTACTGCACCTCTTGTTGTTTAGATTCAACAACACGATCTCTACTTCTTCATGCTCGACCACCTAAATGATGTGGAAACGTAAAGGGTGAGACCAAAAATCCCGGCAAGAGATATAACTCTCTACCAACGTCTATTAAAAGTACATATGGATAACATAGTTAATAGGTTGAGAGGATTCAACTAAATAATATGTATCCAACAGATAAGGCAAGTTAAACAAATTAGGTTGTTACCATTGAGCAATAAAATAATTAATATTTTAAGAAGGAATATGAAAAATATTTATAACAATTGACTTCTCTTACCATATTATAATTTAAGAAATCGGTACAAATATAGGGCAAAGGAGTTCAACCAAAGTAATTTGTATTTGACCCTAAGCAAAAATATACTACACAGCTATATTACGTCTTTTGTTATTCCCCTAAGGATTTGAGTCGTACCACCCAAATCCAACTGACCATTTTTAAGTCAAAATTGATGGCATACAAGGTCAATGGAAGAGTCAGAATCTACGACCTCTCCAACACCTCTTGGTCAGTGCAAGAGTAACACCACAGAGAAATGCCAGTCAACTGCAAAACAACGCAGAAGGATTGGCTTACGCATGACCATCCATATATAAACACCTAGCCCACCTTGGTACAGTTCATGATGTTAGAAGAATAGGCTCACTCATGGTCATTCTTTAAAAGAAGGATTGGCTCACACATGACCATCCATATCACAAGGAGATCAGCTCACGCATGGTCATCTCACACAATCTATAATTGTGGATGCAAGGAGATACTCGACTTGCACCCCCGCATATTCAAAACTATGTGCTCTAAGTTTCCGATATGAATGACTCATTTCACCATCCAGTACTAATACTAACACTAGAATGGATCTATGCACAATGAACCTACATTATTAGGATTTCACTTGATTAGTTAAGTCAATTGGGTGACTTTTAGCATCAATCAAGTTATAACGTACAAACCATAATCAAATACTACAGAGATAAGGGCATAATGCAACTATAGATGATATAAAATGTATAAGGTGTGAACTTGTCACATCATCACCACATGATACTTGGAGCACTTCCATTCACAAGTCCATCATTAGTGTCACACAACCATACAAGGCTACCACCAATGTCACATCACTATGGGATATCAATCTCTCAATCTAGAGGATATCACCTCACAATAGGCATTAAGCCATCACTAGGTCATAAGACCCATTATATCAATATGATCTCATTACATCTCATCAAAGCTCATAGCCATCACCCTATGTCATATGATCACTACCATAACATACATGAGGTATGACATTGATTTCACCTACAAGGTTAGGGGTTCATAACAAGAGAGAGAAAATATCATAATGTGGTAACCACTTCAAAATAGACAAACAAACACATCATATCCCCAACATTAAGGTTAGGGTTTCATACTTAGCCGATAAGGGCTTTATATCATTATTCAAGCACCAAATCCTAATTATTTCACCTCCCACTTTCTTGGAGCATACTAGGATTAGAGCATCATTATTAAACATGATTAGAGAATTATGTCAACAACACTAAGTGTCAACATCAATCACATGTGCATGTTTAGCATCTCATTATGTTATGCATCTATCACGACCATGCACTCAAGTGAGTGTATCGATCACCCAAGTAGACATGTGTCATGACCATAAGCCAACCAAGTGTCTCGACCAACACAAGAACATGTGTGTTGGCCACCTCAAAAGTAGGTGTCTAGACCATGCACAAATCAAGAGTCTCGACCGTGACAAAACCAGGAGTCTCAAACATGAACAACAAGGCATCTCGACCACCAATTAACATGGTGTCGCGGCCACCATCAAGAACATGTCTCGACCAAGACCAAAACTGTATGTCTCGACCACAAGAACAAAATGTGTATCGACCATCAACCTACTTAGATTAGGTTTGTAGTCATGACACTAGGTCATGAGTCTCGAACGAGACAAAACAAAGCATCTCGACCAAAACCAAAACATAGATCTCGACCCAAACATCACATGTGTCTTGTTTAAGGAAAGTTCAAGGTGTAGGGACCACAAGGTCAAGATACCCTAGAAACACTTCGACAACATAAAAATAGAGATAAAACTTGTTCAAAATAGAAGATTATCATTAAGGAAAAACCATCAACAACAAGGTGGAAAACTCCATGTAAGATGGACATCCAAAGCTCCAAAACTGATCTCCAACAAGAACCATCAATAAATCAACTGTAAATAAAGAAGACCAAGCTTCAACCTCAAGAAAAACCAACTCGAAATCTCAAGAGGACACAAAGGCCAAACCAAAGCATGGTGATTAAACCAAGAAATATGATGCATGTATGATTATCACCTCAACCATCACATACCAAATCAGGTACAAGAAATTTAGGGTTAAAGATATGAAACATCTTTTAAGATATCATTAGGAAGGATTAAACCCTAGGTTATGATAACATCATCTGGAATATCAACATCAAGTTTAGAGATCAACAGTAGCATGCAAGCCATATTATGGTGCAAGTAATAGAAAAATGGAGAGAGTTATATAACCCGCATTAAGGAAGATCAACTCCAAGGCTCACAAGCTCCAAGAACACAATCACCAAGGGTGATGAAGCTCCACCAAAATCTCCTATTCAGCCACAAGATCACCTCAAGAAGAAGAAGACACCAAGTTCAAAGATTGCCCAAGAAGAGAGGGTAAGAAACCCTAGGTCGAATCAAAGAAAAAGGAATGAAGGGAGAGAAGAAAACTTCCTCACACTTGGATACCACCTTGACAAAGCATGGTCTATGACCCTTATGAAGAGTAGTTTCTTTCCAAAACGACCACCATGGATATCCACAGTCTATGACTGAGAAAAGAGAAGAAGATGGGGTAGATGATCCAAGAAAAATGTCACATAAGAAAAGAATACACTTACCAAGGTTGAAGATGACCAAGAATCACCACATATAAGGGATTTCGATCACCAAATATCCAAGGATCAATACTTCTTGCTCCTAAAAGCTCCAAGGAAGAACACGCAAGGAAGGATATAGTAAAGGGTTTAAAAGGATCACTTGCATGTAGAGAAGAGGGTTTATATACTTGAGGAGGAGAGAAACATGGTAAGGGTGAGGTGTCAACACAAGGGACCACCCAAGAGACACTTGTCCAAAAAAGAAACCAACATGCTACCACTATATGCATGCATACAACCTATAGTGATAAAACCTTGGTGAGGTCTCGACCACTTGGGTCACCACCACATTGTTCTCGGCTGAGACACACCAAGGGGTCGAGACAAAGAACATCACACACAACATGGTCGAGACACTTCTCAAAAGGACAACTATCTCAACCAAACCACTCCAAAACAATCATGGTCGAGACAAACCCACCTAGAGAGGGTGTGTCAGTCAAAACACTCACAAGGCACATCCTCAAGGTTGAGACAAGGGTCGCTACACTCAACCATGCACACATGGTCAACACCAAGCAAAACCCTAGAAATCCTAATCACCTCTAGTGATCCCACCACATCAACTAAGGTCCAACAAGGTGCCCCATAGCATCCTTATCTCTCTCGTGAAGCTAAATCACTAAGGGTACACTCAAAATGTGACAAATTGCAAAATAACCCCTCAACAAGGGTAAATTTCAACTTGGTCAAAAATAAGCATACACAGCTCAAACATCATCAGAACGGGATCGAACATGAAACATAAGATTGTCACATGTTAACAAAGCATAAAGGATTAGATTAAGGTTCTAAGAATCTTATTAAGAAAAGCAAGAATACCCAAGCACTAAGCTAGGTCAGGGGACTTACATGAATATTGAGCTATCCAGTAGAATTCAATCTATCTTCATGATTGCGTGTATCTAACCTAATGATACAAGATTGAATTTGCATAGAGACCAACATGAGAAATTTTTTGATACTTTCCTCCAAAAAAAGTATGCATGTGTATGGTTCCCCTATTAAATAAGTCCTATTCTTCTCACTTAATGTTAACTAGATATAACTATTCAAAGATAATTCATATAAGTCATTCTAATTGAAATATTGAAATGACCCCAAACAAGTATCGAAATGAACCCAAACAAACAAAGAATAGAAACATATATTGATTTCTTCTTATACTTGTTTACAGTATGAGGAGGGAAGGTCCAAGTATATCACAAGAATGGAATAAATGTCTTTAGTTGTTGTTATAAACCCCTTTTCAGATGCTCCAACAAGGCATGAAATCCATAATTTGTGGCTAAGAAAACAACTAGACTTCATATTTGAACCAACTAACAATTATGAAAAGTGAGTTGTAGTCAACCATAGTTTTAGGAGGAGAGGGGCCCAGTCATCCAACCTATCACTAATTGTGGTACAAGCCATTAATTGTTGTAAATACATCATGTGGGTGCTCCATCAGGTATCAAACATGCACTTTGCGTCTAACAAATTATCCAAATTTAATTATTGAACAAGGTAAAATGTGTATAAGTATAGCTTAACAAACCACTAAATCCATAAAAAATTCTAAGCTAGGAACAAAACAAAAAGTGAAATTTTGCATTGCATGCTTCCAAAAAGTGTGAAATAATCTAAATACATTTTTTATTTCATTATATATATTCTACACATTGTGGCAGCAGACCATTGGTTTTAGTTTTTGTTTGTAGAAGGAATCATGATACAGTGAATTCATCTTGAAAGGAAAAATCAAAGGGTGTGAGTGAAAGTATGAAAGGATCTATAGAGAATGATAAGAAGAAACCATATGAAAATTGTCCTCTAGCCCCCATTTTCCTAACATTGAATTGTACACAGTTTGTTAGTCTGTTACGATGGGTGATTGACTTGATAGGGTAATATTATAATCAATGAGGGATGATTAATGGGTGGAACAATAGCAATGTATCGATAGGTCTATTTGAATTTTTTCCCAATTCTCCTCATTATCTTATAATCCTCCACTTGCCCCCTCTCTTCTCCTATCTAGCCCCAAGTCTCCTCATTCTCATACGATCGTTCGCTTACACCCGTTCTTATCCTATCTGGCCTTTTCCTCTCTAGAAAATGGACAAAAAATAGAGCTTTCAAAGTAGCGGTGAATAGAGTTTCCTTATTGCATAGATTCTCCTCATAGTGTGGCCCATATTCATCTCTTGTCTATCCCTTTCTTCTCATATGCCCCCATTCATCTCTGCTCTGCTCCTTTCTCCTCCTCCTACTTTGCCCTTTTAGAGACAGTTGTGATCAGCAGTGTAGGGTCTTGTGGGTATGGGAAGAAGGGTTTTTCCCTATAGGAGTATGACAAGTAGTAGCTGATTGCAGCCACATGAAGACTACAGGAAGAACATCAACCCTAAATCCATCCAGGAGAGTATGGCAGACGATTGTGACATTGCTAAAGATGTTGACTATGAAGCTGTAGCAATAGTGAATCATCTGAACATTAGCCAAACTAGAAAATTGGTTTGTTATTTGTTAACTAAATTTTTATAAATGCTTAAGCAACATGGCCTCTATTAACATCCTACACCTCCTTCTATGCATATGATTAGTACTAAGTAGAATAAATATTGTTGCATTGTTGTTAGTCCAACAAATGATCTTCATGATTTCGTCTATTGCACATTGACCAATCGACAAATAACATAGAAATAAACATCTAATAACAGAGGTTTAAACAAGACATATGGTTTCTTCTATTTCCAAAACACCACTTAATCACATGATGTTTCTCTAACAATCACCTTTAAATGTCCTTTTTTTACTGTAAATACAAATTTTGACCCACCCAATAACCCAAACAATGCTCACTAACACCATATCTATTATGGTGTCCCAAATGAACAAACTATCCTCCACATGGACAACCTAACCAAACACTATATATTCAGTAACAAAACACTGTTACCTGTAAATTCCATATAAACTAACCAAAAAAGTTGCTCACATAACAAATCATTGTTCATTAAGTATAACAACATATAGTGTTCAATAACTTAGCATATGCTCCCTAACAAACCATTGTTACATCCTTACCTACAACATCAAGACATGTTACAACTAAGTAATGAAGGTATAGTCAGTAACACATTATGTTTCTTCAACAAAATAATGTTTCACCTAAAAAGAAATTGTTACGACCCCACCTCCCGATAACCCCCAATTAAGGGAGACCGAGAGGTTGAAGCCACACCCATAACTTCCGGATCAAAGGTTCGGCAATTAACCAAGAATAATTATCAAATTTTAACATACTATACTGAAAGTTGTAAGAAAATAAATTTTTGCATACCTTTTTGAAAACTTGGATCTCTAAACTTCTATCCACTTAAGGATTCTATTCTAACTAATCCTCCTCGTATTTTACTTCATGTATTACACAATATGACGACTTACTTTTGTCCTTTTGGCTTGTACCTAAAACGCCGACAAACAAAATGTCGGTCAGCCGAAGCTGGTATGTGGGGGAAACAATAATCATGTAAATACGTTAACAATGTAATCATTCAATTAATCGTTTAACAACCAAGATTACATTTTAAATATAACTCTACGATCCAAGAGTACTCTATCCTCTATGTTGTCCCCATTAACCCCTCATGGTCCACCTATAAGTGAACCAATTTCTAGGGTTGAGTCACATGGCACTACTCGTAAGTAGCCCACTCCTTAACTCATGGCAGGCTAATGAGTCTCATGGCACTACACGTAGGTAGCACAGTTTGTAACTCTCGGTAACCTAGACCTTGCTCTAGGATTACCCCTTTTCTTCTTAGCCTTTTCAAAACAATAGAGGTGGACCCAGATCTAGTCAGTTATATACGCACATTTATAGTGATAATCAAAGTCACTTTATAGTTGCATGAAATAAATAAACATCCAACAGTTATTTTCAAGAAACCGATTAAAACTTCGGGAATCGCCGGGAAACTAGAGCGATTATTCATAAGTGTAACCACGTACCTTTACCATGCAGAATATTCAGTTATACTTCAAGTAGATTTAATCAACCAATCAGTAGACCCGAGCAAGCAAACCAAGGTTGATCATTTAATTTGCATGTATGTAAATCCTAAATGGTCACCATCACATATTATTCCAAGTAAACCTTACTCGGCCTTAATCTAGGGTATTAGGGTTTGGTTAAGGAATAGAGGTACAACCCTAATTCCACTGCATACTTGCTTATTAGATTTATTAGTCGAATTTTGACATCATGTGTAACCCTAATTAACATATCCAACAAAACTATTTATTATGATCACTTAGATCCAATTTACATTCACTAACCATATCATAGTTTTAAAACCGTAATTCTCATAAGCATGATTATACTGGAATCCCTATCATTATCACAATCATCTTGTTAAACAATATCAGATAAGATCATAAAGCAAGGGATTTTAAGGTATTCAACATGCTAATACCCCAAAATCTATGGTTTAACTACATTAATCACCACTTAATCACATATGTTACCGTATTTTTAGAACAAAAAGCCAAATTAGATCTCAATCATATTTTTTTCGGATTCTACATGTTCTGCTGATCAAATTTCATATATTACTTGTCTAATTCTGAGTTAAGTACAATTAGTTACGATTTTTGCAAAATTAAAGATAATATGGCCAATCCAGGACGGCCACGTCAGCGTTTAATCTTATTTCTAATTGTTTTGGTTAGATAAAGATTATAAGGTGGAAAGTTACCTCTTTACCCCCGTGGAGACATATAGCCTCAAGGGCATCATGGTCCTTTGACAAACGTCATCCCCTTCCTCGCGTTGATGCGCCTCCAGCCTGACACGGTTGTGCGTGAGGGAGGCGCAGTACCTCCTCCCTTTGCTTCAGGGCGTCGGGAAGCTATCTCACGGTGCAGCTGCCTCCGCCAGATCTTCCTGGACCAGGCCAAGCGTAGTCAGAAACTCCTGGACTCCTTCGAGCCGGCGGACAAAACCATTGACATCCCGTCGGCGTAGTGAGCACGACGAGGAACGTGCACCCCTACCTCGGTCCGAGAAGATCGGACACTACACCAATGGCGAGCCTAGAGGAGATGATCCTGGACACAGACGCGACCCCGACATTGCCTAGGTCAGAACGGAGCAGGTTGAGGTCGCCACGTGTGACGGCTCGACGGCTGAACACCACCCGGTGGAAGCAGGTCAACGGCGGCTCACCCCAAGCCCTCATGGCTCCTCACCCTTGGGTGTCGGGCGGTCAGATGAAGTCCTCTATACCTTCTTCAGGTCCTTTGCTTCATCGGCAGCGGCCAAAGCTGGGGGACAAGGTCCCTGGTTGCAAGATCGATCAGGAAAAAGGACGATCATCTCACGTCACCACTGGTGTTGAGACCGTAGGAGTTGTTCGCTGAGGATCTCTACAAGTCTATGTTGTAGTCGAGGATTGCCCTAGCCACCCGTCCAGGTTTCATGGCCGTGGATGTGTAGGATCATGGAACGGGGTGACCAAGCAGCCAGATATCTAGCGATATGCAGGCAGAGGGCTTCGATGTATATCCATATATATACACCTCATAAGAGAACCCTATTGGTCTCTACGATAAGAGAAAAAGGAAAGGGACCAGGAGGAACCTTATGGCCAAAAGATACGATTCTTTCCTCTTATATTCCCAATCGTAGGTCATAGGCTACTAGTTTGGAAGGGGTTTCCATATGCATAACACCATAAAAGGAATACTAAATTCTCAAGACACGATTAGATATCCCATTGGAAAAACATTAATGCATGGTCATTCCTTTCCCTAATCTCTGACTCGTTTCTTCTATCCATTCTTTGTTGTGCAAAAAGTAAGGTATTCCATAAACACGTATGACCACCTTATTGAAAGTGTCTAGATATAAATCCTTTCTTTTCTCTTTTTCTTAACTATTTATTTGAAAGATTTCTTTTCAAGGATTTTTCTTTATCTTTTATTTCCTTTTTCTTCTTTTCCTATTTCTTTCTATTATAAATCAAGGATAACTTCTTTTCATTTATTTTCAATTTCTTTCTTAATAAAGAAATACTTAATTGATCTTTTCTTTTCTTATTGCACTCTTTATGCAACTTTGGACTCCTTGGATCCCAAGAAACCCAAGAGGCACTAAATCCCTCTTTGGTTTGCCTTCTAGAGGTTTCCACATTTTTCTTTTCTTAAATATTCAATTATTCATTCACTAATTGAATTTTCTTGTTATTTGGGCCCAATAGCCAATAAAGCCCACAACACAAACATCAAGGCTATTGTAAACAAAATCCATGTATTCAAAACAATTTATTATTTGTTCAAATATCCTTAACATGATAAATTACATTTCTCACCAAATGAACCCAAGAACAGGGTTGTAACATCCTTCCCCTCTTATAGGAATTTTGTCCTCAAAATTCTATCAAGCAAACAAACAATTCAGGATAAGACTTTTCCATGTACACCATTGGCCCCTATGTGGCTTTACTTTACCTACGACGCTTTCAAAGAACCTTTATCATCACATATTCTTTTCTCTGAGTTCTTTCATCTTGGCATCTATAAACTGCACAGGTGACTCAGGCCATTCCAGCCTCCCTTGGGGCTCACTAGGTTCATTGCTCAGCACATGGTCGAGGTACCTCACATAGTGCTCTAAATCGGACACATGGAAATCATCACACATTAATTACTTTATCCTGAGGGGTATGGTCAAACTTAACCTTCTCCACCAAACCATGTCAAAAGAATCCATGCATCGGGGACTCAGCTCTCTTAGTTATAGCTTAGAGGGGTCAGATTTTCATGTCACATATTCTCCCACAGTAACTTGTATTTCAGTCTACTTTGCATCTGCTCACGACTCTCATCGTCTCTAGACTCCTTTCAGCCCTTGCACAATCAAAGTGACTACATCTACACGCATTGTGGTCCCTTTTCTAACCATCATGTGGTCCTTTTCTAGCCATCATGTGGCCCCTTTCACCAACATCACCTTACTGGAGTGGTGACCGACACAACCTCCCTTATAGAGCTTCTTTAAATCCCAATACTGGCTATGGTGGTCATCATCACATCCTTCATTGGACAAGAACTGTCTCTAGATATCACCCTGAACGAGCACACATGCTCTCATCAGACCCTTTAGTCTGGATCATACTAACCATTAGTTATGGGTGATGAACTATACTAACATTGAGTCCTTCATATATCTACTTCCCCCTTACGGAAGTGATCCTTTAGGATTTACTCACGGACTTTTGAACTCGATTCATGGTGTAGTTGAACCATCTCCCTCATGGGTTGTTCAACCAGATCTGTTCCGCGACAGAACTCTTTCTTTCTCATGTCATTTAGGTAAGGCGATCTACCATTACCCATATTGCATCTCGACCTTCCTTGGTCCAGGGGAGACCTATCACAACATCCATAGTGATGAACTCCCATTCTCTATCAGGGACTCTTTTGTCCTCTATATCAATACACTAGGTTACTGGGGTTCGTCCTTTACCTCCTGGCTTGCATGCAACTTCATCTTAAGCATCCAAAGTGTTATTGCCATTTACTATCTTGGTAGAACCACAGTATATGGTGATCTTCAATCATGATTTCCTACATGTCATGATTCCTCAAGATTGATTCCTTCGAAACCCTAAACCACTCTAGTCGGGATTTCATCACCTTCTTTTCCAAAGAAGTGCATCTGAGGTTCTACCACCATCCTTTTATTGCATCAATGACCAGACTGGCTACCAAAACAACCATTAGCTGATCTCATTACATTAGTGTTAGCCATATCTTCTTTCCAAACTTAGGGTCAACCCAAACTAGTCAGTCACATGTCAACCAGAACATCCATTACCACTTCACATCCTTAGGTACTAGGTAACATATACCTCTATGTATTCCACTTATCGTCTCATCTCAACTCTAGGTCTGTATTCATCAAGCACACTCTCTAATCTCATCAACATGGTGATCAAACTCAACCTTGTAAGACTCACCTCTTGGTTTTTGAATTCGACCTGGTATAACTCATAGCTCATGCTAAAAACATCCTTATAAGATGACTACCTTATTTCTCTTAAGCATTTTTCCAACCATCCATGTATCATTCTCTTTACCAGGGTATGTTATCTTCTCTATCCTTATACCTCATAGCAACGTTCCAACTCACATCATCTTTTATCCTTAGTGTATGGCATGCGTACTGTCCTATCTCTCACTCCCATAACAAGAGGAAATAAGCATTTGGTTGTAGTCCAAATACATAGTTCCTCCTGTTCCAAGAGTAGATATGGTACATCCCACCTTTCCAGTACACCTTTAAATCTAAGTTGAAATGTGTTGTTTATGCTTCCATATTACATTCATCTTGATATCCAAGTTATCTCCATGGAAAACTGGTTTCGA
Source organism: Alisma plantago-aquatica (assembly GCA_963693085.1). Classification (NCBI taxonomy): domain Eukaryota; kingdom Viridiplantae; phylum Streptophyta; class Magnoliopsida; order Alismatales; family Alismataceae; genus Alisma; species Alisma plantago-aquatica. The sequence goes on along the minus strand of OY856410.1, from coordinate 1,443,250,971 downwards.
ATCTACTTGGGTCACCTCACAATCCTTGGTCATCTCTTCTAGGTCTATAAGGTGTCGACACTTTTGGGGTCATCCCTCTTCCCTCATGCATCAAGAGAGTGCCCTACTCATCTACCCTTTGGGTCCCATGAGTTCATGAAGGTGATCAATCTCCTAACCCGTGGCCCTCAGACAATGATAGTTGTTACCTCCCGACCCTATGGTCATGTGCAACTGCGGAATTAGGCAACTCCTATCGGTCTTATCCCTACCTGACCCTAGGATAGACTTAGGATTCACCATTATAGTACATGTTCACTTAGAACCTTACCCAAATCTTCATCATCTCTCTTTCTACATTTGTGGGCTGGCTTTCATCCTTTCATAGGGATCATGGCAACCTGCCTACCTTGGTCAAGCCCCATACCGGTTACCTCCATGGTAATACATTCATATGCAATTAGAGATGGATATCTATGGGTCTACAGGTTCATTCTAATACCATGTACTTTTCACTTAGCTTCTCAGATTCCGATGAGACCTCATTAGGTTACCTTAAACCAACAAAACTGATATACACCCTTCCAAAGGGGTCCCTCTCCCAGGATGGGAGGAAAACTATCTCTTAACAACAAGGTCACAAAAGCTCTTAGGTCTAGGGTTTTCATCCACTTGAGCCTACTGAACCCTAGCAAGCTATGAAAGCACCAGCAGATCACCTACTGAACCATGCTATATCATACTTTTCCTCTTTCCTCAATGCTGGATCAAGATCACACCTTCCTTTATCATCAACCTAGCTGTGAGGGGTTCATCAAACATACATATAACTTAAGGGACTTCCCTTTTCCTCTATACATGAGGAGTAACATGCTCGCTTCTATAGGATCTCAACTTCTCATCATGAGCATTAGGTACACCACTTCCCCTCTTAGGCCTAGGAACCCTAGGTTCACTTGTAGGTGTCCAACCGCATGCTCTATCTCTTAACTACGAACCAAGCATCCAAAAGGCATGCCATGCACTCCTTGTAATCCTTTAAACTGAGCAACACTTAGAGTTGGGTCCTCCTTAAGGACAACCAGCAAGGAACAAGGCCTCGTAACCTGTTCATTAAACCTTTCTAGGTCTAAGGAACTCTTCTTCCTACCTCAGAAGGTAGACACCTATACTGTGGGCACAAAGGTACCAGAATCTTCATCTTCTCTCTCTAAGGTTTGGTCCCTCTAAAGGCAACCAAGATATCATCAACTTCCAGGGATCGATCATGAGGCAACCACTATCATCCATTGTTCCTCATATCTCAGGGTTTTAGGCTTCCAACCTTCTTGGTGGGTTTCCTGCTCTCTCTAGGGCTAACCCTACATCCAACCTCACCATTAGAGGTCCTCTCTTCATGAAGGATCAACCTCAAAAGCATGCTCTACATGGGTGAAGCCTAGGTTCGAACTTATGTTTGCTCAAGATCATCCATAACCCTTTGTGCTCCATTATGATTCCTTATCTAGGGTTTCATCCTATTGTCAGCACTATGACATGCCCTAGGTGCCAGCTATACCCTACTTGCACAAGCCCATAGGGTTCTATGGTCCTTCACTAACATCATCATCTAAGGAGCTATCCTTCATCCTAACATGCACGACCCTTCCCAGGGTTGGGTTGCCAAAGGTGCTAGGTCACCCATGGATCATATGGCATCCCAAAGGCATGTCCTTTCAAACACCTGGTCCAACTCATCTCTCTCTAACCTTCACTTAGGGTTAGGGTTAGCATCATTCTCAGAGGACGTGCCAGGTCTCTACTTGCATTGGAGATCTCTATCTCTAAGACTAACTTATCCTCCTAAAAAGAAGGTCTAGCCTCAGGTCTCTTCTGAGGACATGACAACTTATGTCATACCACCTAAGCATGTATCTATTCTTTAGTTTGCGCTTAATCTATTAAGCTTATGTCCATGACATCTTATTTACATGCCTTTCATTAATTTGGTGGAGGATTCCTTAAACCTTATTAACCTTACCCATACCTCAAGAGGGTGAGGAGAAGAAAGAAAACCCTAATCCTTTAGGTCCTTATCAGAATTTTAGTGATGAGAAGGGATGAATAAGATGAGAAGTCCTAAAGGTATCTTATTTCGATTCATACCCAAAGACTTTGGCCACGTAGTCACACGGATCCGGGAGTCCTCGTATTCTGACTAGCGGTGCGGAGGAAAATATTGCCAGCCCCCGGTCGTGATCCTTTTCTAGACACCTCCGTCTTTCGGATAGTCCTCTAATAACTCCCTTGAGTTCTATGGAGTTTGTAAATTTTAATAATTATTAATGGTTAAATGAGGAACCTACGCTCTGATACCAAATGTTACGATCCCACCTCCCGATAACCCCCAATTAAGGGAGACCGAGAGGTCAAAGCCGCACCCATAACTTCCGGATCAAAGGTTCGGTAATTAACCAAGAATAATTATCAAATTTTAACATACTATACTGAAAGTTGTAAGAAAATAAATTTTTGCATACCTTTTTGAAAACTTGGATCTCTAAACTTCTATCCACTTAAGGATTCTATTCTAACTAATCCTCCTCATATTTTACTTCATGTATTACACAGTATGACGATTTACTGTTTGTCCTTTTGGCTTGTACCTAAAACACCAACAAACAAAACGTCGGTCAGCCGAAACTGGTATGTGGGGGAAACAATAATCATGTAAATACGTTAAAAATGTAATCATTCAATTAATCGTTTAACAACCAAGATTACATTTTAAATATAACTCCGCGATCCAAGAGTACCCTATCCTCTATGTTGTCCCCATTAACCCCTCATGATCCACCTATAAGTGAACCAATTTCTAGGGTTGAGTCACATGGCACTACTCGTAAGTAGCCCACTCCTTAACTCATGGCAGGCTAATGAGTCTCATGGCACTACACGTAGGTAGCCCAGTTTCTAACTCTCGGTAACCTAGACCTTGCTCTAGGATTGCCCCTTTTCTTCTTAGCCTTTTCAAAACAATAGAGGTGGACCCGGATCTAGTCAGTTATATACGCACATTTATAGTAATAATCATAGTCACTTTATAGTTGCATGAAATAAATAAGCATCCAACAGTTATTTTCAAGCAACCGATTAAAACTTCGGGAATCGCCGTGAAACTAGAGTGATTATTCATAAGTGTAACCACATACCTTTACCATGCAGAATATTCAGTTATACTTCAAGTAGATTTAATCAACCAATCAGTAGACCCGAGCAAGCAAACCAAGCAATTGATCATTTAATCTGCATGTGTGTAAATCCTAAATGGTCACCATCACATATTATTCCAAGTAAACCTTACTCGGTCTTAATCTAGGGTATTAGGGTTTGGTTAAGGAATAGAGGTACAACCCTAATTCCACTGCATACTTGCTTATTAGAGTTATTAGTCGAATTTTGACATCATGTGTAACCCTAATTAATATATCCAACAAAACTATTCGTTATGATCACTTAGATCCAATTTACATTCACTAACCATATCTTAGTTTTAAAACCCTAATTCTCATAAGCATGATTATATTGGAATCCCTATCATTATCACAATCACCTTGTTAAACTATATCGGATAAGATCATAAAGCAAGTGATTTTAAGGTATTCAACATGCTAATACCCCAAAATCTATGGTTTAACTACATTAATCACCACTTAATCACATATGTTACCGTATTTTTAGAACAAAAAGCCCAATTAGATCTCAATCATATTTTCTTTGGATTCTACATGTTCTGCTGATCAAATTTCATATATTACTTGTCCAATTCTGAGTTAAGTACAATTCGTTACTTTTTTTGCAAAATTAAAGATAATCTAGCCAATCCAGGATGGCCACGTCAGCGTTTAATCTTATTTCTAATTGTTTTGGCTAAATAAAGATTATAAGGTGGAAAGTTACCTCTTTACCACCGTGGCGACATATAGCCTCAAGGGCGTCAGGGTCCTTTGACAAACGTCATCCCCTTCCTCACGTTGGGGCGCCTCCAGCCTGACACAGCTGTGCGTGAGGGAGGCGCAGTACCTCCTCCCTTCGCTTCAGGGCGTCAGGAAGCTATCTCACGATGCAGCTGCCTCTGCCGGATCTTCCTGGACCAGGCCAAGTGTAGCCGGAAACTCCTGGACTCCTTCGAGCTGGCGGACAAAACCATTGACATCCCGTCGGCGCAGTGAGCACGACGAGGAACGTGCACCCCTACCTCGGTCTGAGAAGATCGGACACTGCACCAACGGCGAGTCAAGAGGAGATGATCCCGGACACAGACGTGACCCCGACATTGCCTAGGTCAGAGCAAAGCAGGTTGAGGTCGCCACGTGTGACGGCTCGACGGTTGAACACCACCCGGTGGAAGCAGGTCAACGGTGGCTCACCCTGAGCCCTCATGGCTCTTCACCCTTGGGCGTCGGGCGGTCAGATGAAGTCCTCTATACCTTCTTCAGGTCCTTTGCTTCATCGGCGGTGGCCAAAGCTGGGGGACAAGGTCCCTGGTTGCAAGATCGATCAGGAAAAAGGACGGCCATCTCACATCGCCACTGGTGTTGAGACCGTAGGAGTTGTTCGTTGAGGATCTCTGCAAGTCTATGTTGTAGTCGAGGGTTTCCCTAGCCACCCGTCCAGGTTTCATGGTCGTGGATGTATAGGAACATGGAATGGGGTGACCAAGCAGCCAGATATCTAGTGAGATGCAGGCAGAGGGCTTCGATGTATATCCATATATATACACCTCATAAGAGAACCCTATTGGTCTCTACGATAAGAGAAAAAGGAAAGGAACCAGGAGGAACCTTATGGCCAAAAGATATGATTCTTTCCTCTTATATTCCCAATCGTATGTCATAGGCTACTAGTTTGGAAGGGGTTTCCATATGCATACCACCATAAAAGGAATACTAAATTCTCAAGACACGATTAGATATCCCATTGGAAAAACATTAATGCATGGTCATTCCTTTCCCTAATCTCTGACTCGTTTCTTCTATCCATTCTTTGTTGTGCAAAAAGTAAGGTATTCCATAAACACGTATGACCACCTTATTGAAAGTGTCTAGATATAAATCCTTTCTTTTCTCTTTTTCTTAACTATTTATTTGAAAGATTTCTTTTCAAGGATTTCTCTTTATCTTTTATTTCCTTTTTCTTCTTTTCCTATTTCTTTCTATTATAAATCAAGGATAACTTCTTTTCATTTATTTTCAATTTCTTTCTTAATAAAGAAATACTTAATTGATCTTTTCTTTTCTTATTGCACTCTTTATGCAACTTTGGACTCCTTGGATCCCAAGCAACCCAAGAGGCACGAAATCCCTCTTTGGATTTGCCTTCTAGAGGTTTCCACATTTTTCTTTTCTTAAATATTCAATTATTCATTCACTAATTGAATTTTCTTGTTATTTGGGCCCAATAGCCAATAAAGCCCACAACACAAACATCAAGGCTATTGTAAACAAAATCCATGTATTCAAAACAATTTATTATTTGTTCAAATATCCTTAAAATGAGAAATTACATTTCTCACCAAATGAACCCAAAAACAGGGTTGTAACACAAACATATACACGGTAACAAAATATATCTCAACTAATTTAAAATAACCCTAAAAACACGTTTACCTAACAAACCTCACAAATAATTTCATATTAACTAGGCCTAAAACATGTTCGCATAACAATACATTTTTCTTTAAGTAATGCATTACACATGAAACAACACTAATCACTTATTGTTACAACCCCAATTTTTGGGTTCCTTTGCTGAGAAATGTAATTTCTCATATTAAAGATATTTGGAAAAATAATGATACAATTTTTTTTCAGTGGATGAATTTCGTTTACAATGGCCTTGTTGATTGTTTTGTGGGTTTGATTGGCTATTGGGCCCAATAACAAGGAAATTCAATTGGTAAATGAATAATTGAGAAAGCATGAAAAGAAAGATATAGAAACCTCTAGAAGGCAAGAGAATGTAATCCAAGGATGGATTTAATGCCTCTTTAGTTCCTTGGATTCCAAGGAGTCCAGAAGTGCATAAAGAATACAATAAGAAAAGAAAAGATCAAATGAGTATTTCCTTATTAATAAAGAAATTGAAAACATTGATGAAGTGTGGGAAATAAGTGAAAAGAGGTATAATTGAGTTATCCTTGATGGATTTTCATATCCAAAGGATTCCTAATGTTAAAAGGAATGCCAATAAGGAAAATAAAGAGAGAGAGATAAAGAGAAATCCTCAAAAAGAGATATTTTAATAAAGAAATAAAAAGGAAGATGAGAAATAATGGATAAAAGATAAGTAAAAGGATAATGTATATTCCCAAGATGGGATTTAGAGCCATTAAGGTTCCTTGAGGTTCAAGGAACTCAGAATGATAATTTAATACCAAAGGAAAGAGAAAATGTGTGAGAAATATATATAATTGAGTAATATCTTACACCTAAAGAAAAGACATGTTTTCTCTTAGATATTGATCCCAAATTTGGCAGAGAAGTAAATTAAGTCATTACTAAGTTTTCCTAAAAATTTGGGATTAATTGGACAACCATTTTGGGAGATATGATTTTCTAAATAAAGAGGAATGTCATTAAAATGTCATTTTATTTTTGATATTCGTTTTGGGCACGCGCGATGATAGCCCTTGGATCCGGGATCGATGGTGGCTGTGCCATCACCTACCTTGGGCAGGAGAAAGGAAAGAACGAATATTACTGGGAAACTTCCCGATCACTTTTCTCACGAGACAGTTGGTATGCAAACAAGGAAACCCCTTCAGTAGATTGGCAAGGCACAACTGAACCAGATCATCCTGTATTTTGGTGCGTTTGGAAGGTATTTGACAGAAACCCCAATTCTTATCTCCACGGCAATCGACCCCCTGACCCAGACCTATAAAAGGAGGATTGAAGAACCCCATAGGGGGAATTAACACATCCTCAAGGATTCTATAGACATCCTGAACTTGTTCCTTTAGTCAATTTGAAAGAAAATGCCTTCCTTCACCACCTGTGATCCACCTCGGAACCAAGTACCTATCGTGATACCATCCTCTGTACTCCCTACTTCTCTGGCCTCTCTGACACATCAAAGGCCACCATTGACTTCGGGGGGGTGTGGCGGAGGGATGAAGACCTTCACTCGCTTCTGGGAGGGTTGGAAACTCAAAGTCAACCACCCAGTTAACCGATCCAGCGACATGGTTCGCAGATCAGGGGAGCACAAGGAGGTTGAAGAATAAAAGGAGGAATGACCTCCTTACCCTAGGGGAGAGTGGCTCTAAAGTGGAACTGCAGGGGCGAAAGCATCAATAGACCTGGTCTGACTTGTTGCTAGCAAGGAGCAAACCGCTAGGTGGCAGCCTTCGATTGGCCCGAAGGTAATTAACTTTGTGAAAATCATAGTTAATGATTTATAACTATGATGATAAAAAGTTATACATGAAAATTGATCAATAGAACTCAAGGAAACCAATAAAAATGTAATTGAAGCCTAATTCGGCTTGCAATTCAAAAAGTATGTAAAGATGCTATCTTTAATGGTTTATCTAAAGAAAAACACTAATCTTTATTGATTAATGATTTGGGGAAATGTTATAGGGACGTTTAAAGTTGATATTAACCTGTTGTTAATAAAAGGGTAAATTAGATCAAAAAGAATGATCTTTAAGCATAGTTGGTTTAATGTAGGGATTCCATGTTCATAAATATGCTTTATTGGGCCTTGAAACCCTAATATTAGTCAATGTGACTCTTAATGGCCTTAATTGCTCAATTTCATGATTAAAGTTGAGATAAGATGATTCTAAGCTATTTCAAGTTTAAAAGATCCTAATTGATTATAAATGAGCGTAATAATCTTGTCATATATTAAAAGGATAAAAATAGTAGCTTTAATGTAAAAGAGGCTTAATGGACTTATTTTATGGATAATTATGCCTTTAATCCGAAACTGAGGATTAGATGTTGAAATAATTAGGGTTTGTGATCAATTGTGTTAAATTAGGGTTTAAAATAGTAAAAGATGAAGGGAAACCCTAATTGCAATGGAAACCCTAAAAGTGGACTAGAAACCCTAGGAAGTGAGCTAGATTTCATAGATCTTAATGACATGAGTAATCAAAGGAAATTGTATAATTGTTTCAGGATATTATTGAATGCTTGCTTGCCTATTGATTGATTGGATTATTTTTGTCTCACATCAGCTTGATAGGTATGTGGTTACGCTTATGATTATCCTGCATTAGTTTTCTGAGGATTTTATCGATGTTTATATTGTGGATTGAATTAATTGTTGGATGAATTTAATTCATGCAAATTATAATATGAATATGACTATCACATAAGAGATGTGCCTACTAGCTCATATCCTAGTCCCCTCTGTAGCTTAATGGGTTGACCTAGTACATGGCTACCAATGGGGTAGGCCCATCAGGTCATTGGATGACTTAGTATATGGCTACCAATGGGGTAGGTCCATCAAGTCACTTTGAGTCAGGGATTAGACTACCTATGGGTAGTGCCATGCGACTCAACCCTAGATATTGATCTACTTGATAGGTAGGATCATGTGGGGTTTAATAAGGATCTACCTAGAGAGAGGTAGTATCTCAATCCAATGCAGGGACAATGCAGAGATAGGGGATAGGAAATCATTGAGTAGTATGGTTTAAAATGTAATATTGGTTGTTACATGATAATTGGCTGATTACTTTGTTATTATAGTTGCACGATTATTGTTTCCCCCACATACCAGCTTCTTGCTGACCGACGTTTTGTTTGTCGGCCTTGTAGGTACAATGAAAAGAATAAACAGTAAAGTGGCATTGTGAAAATAAATCATAAAGTGCAAGGAGGATTAGATAGAGTAGATTCAAGCTTGGATAGATAGATTTCCAAAGTTTTAAAAGGTATGCAAAGTTTTAATATAGAGTAGATTCAAGCTTGGATAGAAAGATTTCCAAAGTTTTAATAGGTATGCAAAGTTTTAATTTTCCACCATATTTTAGTTTAGTTAGTAGAATTTCATAATTATTATTGATTATTTGTCGAACCTTTGATCCGGGTTATTGGATAATGGCTCTGACCTTTCGGTCTCCCTTAATTGGGGGTTACCGGGAGGTGGGGTTGTTATAATTATCCTCCTAACAACACATTGTATAGTCCTTGACTAAAACAACAAGACATGTGTGCTAACCAATGAAAGTATAGTCCCTAACAAATGATAGCACCCCATAAAAATATATTATATATTCAACAAAAGGTCATGTGTCTCTTAGAAACCCAATATACATTCAGTAACACCAGCACTTTAATGTGGGACCCCAATGATAGCTACATTTCAATTAAGCCAAAGCAACCTTATAACAATATGAACACAACCTTATTCACCTCATCCCTTTCATATAATAATGACACTTAAAATGAATTGCAAAGCACATCTCATATCAAGTACAAATCATTTTGATAACTTCATTCATCAAATCATAATAGGTCAGGTGAAAAAAAAGCATACAAACCATAACAAACTATGATGCACTCAATAATAGGAAATGATCAATGAAACTGATGCATAAGATTCTTCATCCGTGTGACACAAAACATACTTTGAACTCATCACACAACAATAGTATTATACATTCAACAACCAACATTAATTATAGACTTCATGTTGACTAGGGGACCCCAACCAGATGTGCATATCATAGCTTGTGTTTAGTGCAAATTGCCTTTTTATTTTTATTCCTTAATAGTATTTTTCATTTATAGTTGCACATAAATTTTGCTTTATGTGACATGATGTCCTTTGAGGTCATTTTCATAAACCTGGAAAATAAAGCCATCCACGATTACATGAATGAAAATGATGTGATGAATGTTTTTTAAATCCTTGTTGTTGAATCTTTATCAGACTCATTCCTAGTGCTTTTAGATGACATTGGTGGCCATTCAATGACAAATTAGATAGATTCAACAACATCATGTCCCGCCCATGTCCCCATTACCCTAGAAGATGTTAACATATTGAGGTTGGGCTTAAGTTTCATTCTATAGATGAAGCAAACCACTTCTACGAGTCATACACAGATGCAACTGGATTTAGTATCAAATCTCAGACTAGTATAAGGAATGAAATTTCAAAGAGATCGTAAGGATCACGTACACTTGCATTAAGGAAGATAGGCCACCAATAAGAATCAAGGATATGTTATATCGGTACAAACTGACTGCAAGCACAGAATGTCCCTACCTCATAAATTTGAAATGCATAATTGCATGTGATTATCAAATTTCACACGTAAACCAAAACCACAGCCACCAAATGTTGGAAAAGTACATGTTGAGTCAGTTTGAGATACAATGATAGATTGACTTGAATTATGCAACTAGCATAAATGCATCCAAAACTATGACATCCTTTGTAATCAAGAACGGAGGCATGACAAACTCACATGCTCCCAAAAGAACATGAATAGCCATTTGCTTCATCCAAGGAAGTAGCAACTTGGTGAAGGAGATGCCCATGCAGTAAAATCATATTTTATATGTATGCAAAAGGATAACCCAGACTTCTTCTACGTATTAGACTTGAATGATGAAAATGTTCTAAGATATGTGTTTTAGATAGATGTGAGGTCTCGAATAGCATATTAATACTTAGATGATGTTTTTAAGTTTGATACAACATGATTGACAAATATATATAAAATGACACTGGCACCATTCATCGGTTTGAACCATCATGGACAATCTATGTTACTAGATTGTGGACTATTATGCAAAGAAACAACAAAGAATTATACGATGCTTGTTCAAAATGTGGCTCTAGTGCATGGGTAAGCCCTAATACAATTCAGTAACCATCTTGTTGATGAATTAATATGTATATTGATGTATTGGTATGCACATTTCGGTGCATGCAACATTCAAAACATTGATAGGAATACTACATAATTTTGTTTCTAACTTTGCAGTTCCCCTAAATGCCCTACAATAACCAACATTAGAGCGGACAAAAATATATATTTATAACACATACATATGTTTATCATCTAGTAGTAACCAATGTTAAAACTATAATTTTATTTTTAATAATGTAGATACAAAACATGGGATAGAAATGCTACATTTGTTTTTACCTTTGTAGATCCCTAAATCTGTAAAAGCAACTGACATTACATTTATAATCAAAACATCAAGAAGTAAGTAGGGAACATGTATTAATTAATAGGGTCCAACGTACAAATATATATATTTATTAAAATATGTATATATTTATTGTACAATGTAGATACCCTACTCTTTCGGTCAGAAATATATATGATGTACATCACTAACCAAATTTATAAACATAAGTTTCATTTCACATATCCCAAATAATTATGAATCTGTTCAATTTTATTAGCTACTCCACCAAAGCGGATTGCAACTAACCAAGCTTAGTCAATAATAAAGAGTGTAAGGACAATGTTGCTTATAGCTAGACATCGACTCTATGTATGTCCCATCATGAGGAATATACTAAAAAATAGGCAAAAACATATATTACATATCATATTATCGTGTAGGAATGTTGTTTATAAGATCTCACCCATTGATACCTTTAAATTAAAATGAGTAAAGATACAATAAAGTCATGCAAAACAAACCAAGATGGTTGTCTGGCATGATGTATCAAATATGACATAGGTGGCTACCTACATATGTTGATAATTTCTTTCGTTGGGCAGATATGACAGTAACATAGAGAAGTGAGTCTATCAATGCATTCTTTGATCGTTGTGTTAATTTAAAAACTTCTTTGAAACATTTTTTGAATCATTACTATCATGCACAAGAAGCAAGGCTTGAGAGTGAGTAGCTAGCAGATTAGCATGACCTAGATAAGGTAGTCAAGTTAAGGACCAACTTCCAAATTGATATTTATGCAAGAATATTCTATACTCAAAACATTTTTAAGAAATTTCATATTGAACTGCAATGCATGATGAATTGTGAATTTGTAATTATGAAAAAGTAGCTATTGCATTAACTTTTTGTGTAAATGAACAACGCAGAGTGTGTGTAACATATGCTACCTCTAGATTAGTTAATAACCAATCCTTTGTCATGTTTGACTCTCTTTAGAATAATATATTATGCAACGTCATTCTTTTGAGTGCAAGGGTATCATATGAAGGCACACATTGTGTGCCCTTCTACAAAACTGTAGGGTAGGCAAGTTGTCAATGCAATATGTATTATATAGGTGGAGGAAGGACATCATAAGGGACTATGGAAGGAACCCACCAAAGATGTAGGGATATGTACCAAATCAGTAGAGAGAGAAGAAGATATTTTAAGTATTTGTCAAACCTTCATTAAAATGTCCAGAATTTTAGAGCAGCAATATGTTTTTTTAGGGGTGTACTGAACACAACAAATAAGACATACACAAAAGCACAACAACTCCAACATAGTACTAGCCTAAGTAATAGGTTTCATTTCAGGGTATAACAAAGAACAAGCGTCCCAAATTATTTTATTGCATGTAGTTCATACTTTTGTATACCTTTCTTGCACTTATGGGTTAAGGTACACTACTTTTGAGTATTGGTTAATAATCATGTCCCAGTTGAAGATTGGATCTCCTATACTTTTATGTAGGCTTGTATAGTAGATTGTAGCATTCACATCATTTATGGGTATGTTTAAAGACCAAAAGGGTTGTGTTCACACTCATGAATTGACCTCTCTAGTTGCATATTTACATATGTAGTCTATCACCATCTTTACATCTATTTCCCCTTCCAATTAAGAAAACCTCATCCATAATCTCCCCCCTTTTTTGACCGATTGCATTATTTGCTTATCATCTGATCTGCTTTTCTCTCTTTCATCTAATTTAATCTCACATACTAATAATTTTCTGCTACTATCTTGTTGGTTTTAGAGGAGACTATGTTAAACTTGACTATTCTTAAGTTCATCTAAAAAATTTCTCTACAACCTATTACTTTTAGATGAGTCCATCTTTCTATTGTTTTTAAAACCAACATAGTTGTAATTGATGTGGTCCTTTTTGAGATTTCATCTTGTTTTTACAAAATTTAACTATGTCACCCTCTACTTATGTCATATATTTTATTTTTTGTGTGTATCAGTTTTGATTTTACTCATTTTGTTGATTGTAGGTTAAAAATCATAAATTTCACGATATTGTTGTCATAAGGACCATATACAAAAAATAAGATTGGAAGGCTACCATATTTATGCAAAAAATGTTGGAAGGAAATGCATAAACAAAAAACGAACCAATGCAAAGTGCACCAAGAAGAAAAAAGCACAACCAGTTGTAATGGAAACTCAATCAGAACCAAACGAGCCCACATATAATGTCAGCATCCATTATGATGCATATTAGACTATGCCCTCAAGATCCAACATTGGAATAAATCAGGGCATCATCCCTTATTTATGTTGCATGGTTACAATATACTTCAAACGATATATATGTTGTAACTTACTTTTTACGATCCCACATATAATTTTGTTTCACAATGATTAAACCATTGTTCCACCTATAAAGACATATGTACCACTCATCACACATAATCTAGGTTTGTTAACTTATAAGCCTCACTAATAGAGGTATATCACGGTTGTAATGTGCAATACCACATGCACATTTTATTGCACACATGGTTAACTCTTACTTTTTGGTATTAGTTTTCCACAATGATAATTATTTTTGTAACATAAATAACCACTTAAGTATTTGCATGATAACAATATATTTTGTTATGGGGGCTCTAAATTGTACAAAAGAGTGGAAAAAATAGTTAATCGAGAAAGAAGTTCTTCTAGTATGCAATCAATTAAGGTTATATGTCGATATACTTGTAAATTTTGTAATGTTAATTTTCCCTAATTAGTACTACAATAATGCAAGAAAGCACAAACTATTTACATATACAACAAGCATCTATAGATATTTTACTTGATTCAGTTTTAAAAATTGACATACCATAACAAGCATATCATATGTCATCCCTAGTGTTTCTATATATACGATAGAAAATGACTTGAAAATGTAAAATGGCTCATATGACATCACCACCATTTGTGTTTATGTCAATATCCTAACAATAATTTTGCATCCTTGCACTAACAACGACCATCAATTCAGATGTTTCTAGAGAAACCACAGCATGTGGGCTGCTGCCACACACAAACATAACTACTTGGGCACAGACATACAAAACTTGTGGCGTGAGTAATGTAACGCATTCATACACATATTCAAAATGATTACTTTTAATTGAAATGTCTCATTTTTGTTGTTTTAAGGTCTTGTTTTCCTTATTCATTTTTTCATGTGCATTTTATTTATTTGTTTATAGTGTTTCCCATATGACAAACCATTGTATATTATGTAATATAATGTGTCATTTAACAGTTATGCACTATAACAACAACAAAAAAAAACACTAAAAATCCAATGTATATGAAGTAACATATAGTACCATGAACAATAACAATCTGTGTCCTTCCTAACAACCAATTGTTTGGAAGTTCACTACATCATCAAATAATGTTGTGCATAACAACCCATTGTATTTGTGGTAATAAAGTTTAGACTCACCGATGACATAACCCCTACTACCCTAAAAAGTTTGTTCTACATTTTTGACCTACAATAATATTAGATGTTACTTAACATGATTCTATATATGTTGCAACATTAATATGTCCATAGAACCCTAACAACACACTATATAGGAAGTAAAATATAAGACTGAACAATAACAAACCATTTCCCCCCAACAACCCATCGTCTAGTAATTCAGTACAATGTCAAACAATGTTGCACATAAGAACCCAGTATATGGGATCTACTCCACAATAACATAACACCTATTTCCCTGAAAAAAACAATATTCATTCTTTAACCTAAAAAAATATGACATGATACTTAACAAGATTCTATGTGTATTGTAACATAGTCTTGTCTATTATGTAACAAATATTCATTAGTAACACCATTTAATACAATACCTCATCCATAAGGTAACAATACATTGCAAAATAATTGGCATACTCTATCTTACATAACAAGATTTTGTTCCCATGTAAACAACTAATAGCCTTTTATACAACAAAGAACCATCATATTCGTCACAAGCTACCTAGAACATTTTGATGAAAATCACATGAACATTTTATATTCCAATAAATTAGTAAATATCACTTACCTCAAACTTCAACATATACATATGACCATAAAAAGGACAAGTGGGTTAGTATGTTTGCATCTTAATTAGTGTTTTTCAACCAAACAATGTGGACAAAAAGATACAATGAATCCCATTGAGATTATTTCTACATTTACATATTTCTTCATTTTGAGGATAATCACAAATTCTCTCCAGGATTATGATGAACTTCCTCACCACATGATTCTTGAATTCTTTGTCCTTCACATACACACTCCATGCACCTCATGACATAAACACTGCAAAATGTTACTTTATGTATATTGCTACACTACCTTGGTATCAAACACAATATTCCATCCAGCTTCAGAAACACCACTGATTTTACTCACATGGATTTTCAAAGAGGTTGCTTGCATTATCAAAACACCAGAACAAAAATACAAGCAAACCAATTTGCAACAAATCTTGTGGAAGGTCCCAATAATAGTAACATTGCCACTATAATAGCTTTGTCATCATATTGATTGGGTTTGTTATACCTCCTAACATGATGGAGGCTATTATAATGAAGGATCTTCTTATACTTGTGTGATGCCACTAGTAGACTCTAGTGTTGAGAGCTAAGCATCAAAACAAGTACCATAGTTGTTTTCTTGATGTCATCCCTCCTTTCATAAAAATATCTTCACATCAAGGGGTCATTCATTGTCTTAATCGTGTGGGTTATGAAAGTGTGTAAAATTAGCACCCTCCTTTCTCATTTACTTCCATACTCCTTAGGCATTACCTTAATTCAACCTTCAAGAAACTAGAACTGTCAAATAACTAGTAAACACCTCATTCAGTAACTAAAAGCACGTCATAATTTTCACACACCTAATTTGGTAAATATATTATTCATATAAACATTTGGAAATGGCCTATGATCGAGTACCCATGAAAGTGTTGTCGATGGTTTTGAAGAAAAAGGTGTGTCAACCCAATACATTGACTTGATTAAAGACATGTATAATAGCTCAACTGTAAGTTTGAAGACTCTTGGAGGAGATACACCAACATTTCCTATCACAATTTGGGTACACCAAGGATCTACAATCTGCATGTATCTATTTGTTCTTGTTATTGACGAGTTGACAATGAATATTCAGGATGATATTCCTTGGTGTATGTCATTTGTTGATGATATCATGTTTAATGTTTATTAATGAAACTAAAGATGGATTGAATGATAAGGTTGAACTTTGTAGAAAGGCATTAGAATCAACTGGATTGATGATTAGTAGGAGCAAAATTGAGTATATGCATTGCAATTGCATCCAATTTTATAGTTTGAATGGTAGATCCAAGTTGGAAGGAATAGATATACCAAAATTTGATAAGTTTTGGTACTTGAGTTCTATTATTAAAATATATGGAGATGTCTAAGATGATGTTTGTCACAGGATCACTGCAAGATTGTTGAAATAAAGGAGTGCAACTGGACTATTATGTGATTGGAAGATCCCTGTTAGATTGAAAAGAAAGTTTTATAGAACAACTATATGACCAACCATGCTCTACGTGAATGAATGTTGGATGGTGAAGAAATAAAGCATTAACAAGATGAACATGGCCGAAATGTGTATGTTGAGATGAATATGTAGGAAGGCAACCAAAGATCACTTGAGAAATGACTATATCAGAAATAAAGTCGGGGTCGTAAGCATTGAGGACAAGTTGCATGGGAAGGAGTTAGATGATATGGACATGTGTAACACAGGCCAACTAATGCTCCTATACAAAACAATGTTGTCTAGTAAAGCATAGTTAATAGAAGAATGAGAAGGTATGAGTTAACATGGGAAGAGCTTACAAAGAGAGATTTTGAATCTTTACATCTTGATCAAAATTTACCCCGTGATAGAGCTGAATGGAAAGGAAGGATTCATGTATCCAACCTCAACAAGGTTGGGACTTAGGCTTAGATGATGATGATCATCATCATTATTATTCATATAAAATTTATTATAAAAGTCTTGATTTATTTTACATATACATAACAAGATATAACAATTTTATATCATGCTCAAAGTAGTAGTTGCAAGCTACCAACTATAGGCACACCATAATCTTAAAATTCCTTTATGCTCCTCACTACATGTACTAAAACATTAAATAAATGTAGCAGATTCTCCTCAAGTGACAGTTGTTCAATATTTCACCTGAGAAAAAATTCTAGTTCTTTTGGTAGCAACATCTAATACCAACATAACATCCTATTTTATATGTAATAAGATGTAGGTGTTAATGTATAGGGTTGTAGTAACTATGAACATAGAATAAAATTCTATAAATGAAAACAAAATCTGCATTGGTGAATGTGTGACAGTCTTGTTTTCTATAGAAATTGATTGCAATATTTTGTTTTAGTTGTTTGATTTACACCTATCACACAAATCCTTCCCAAATAATACTTAGCATCCTAACACCCTCGATGCAATATCAAAGAAAGCATTGGGACGGTAGACCCATATCCCACACAACTTGCTGCATTAATGCACTGCATCATCAACATAGATTCCAGCAATAATATAATAATATATCACTTATACCATACATGATTTGTGATATTACCACCAACTTTTAGCGCATCGATGAAATCTTGCCGCGAGATACACGCATTTTCACTCCTATAATAACATCCCATGGATTCTTATCTCTATTAGTAAGTTGGGAAAAAACAAATGATGCCTTGGCATATGTTATAAAATATGATCACATTTTGTGAACCAAATCCATGTCTATACATACCTTTTAAGGATGAAAACACTTTCATGCATGGCCTAATTGACTGCCTGCTCATCCTAGTTATTCAACTGAACCTCTTTCTTTGTAGTGGAGGCGCTATCTTTTCCTTACATTCCCGGTGTTCATCCTTCATTATTCTAACTTATAAGCTTGGACTAATGACTTTTTCCTATATGATGGTTCCCTCTACATTACTTTCATCTATGGTAATCTTATCAACCGTATCTTTCACACAGTTATTTAAAGATATAACAAGATACAACACATGTTGTAGCCTTATTTGATACTTTAAGTAGGAGTGTACTACACATTTATAGACTTGTGTACCTTTTGATTAACCTTTTCTCCATTGACAAACACCCATACAGGTTTAGCTACTTACTTTGACTAACCCTTACTTTTCACATACAACAAAACCAACATTTGAGTAGTAAGTACATTTAGTACCTTGTCAACTTCATCATCAATACATGTCTTCTTCCACTAGTCTTCTACATACAAAATATATATTAGATTCACTTAATTTACCCCTAACCAGTAGATGTTGTCAATTATTTGTTGAACATGTCATCTCAAACTTATACATGTTTCCCTCCACCACTAGATTGTTCATGATGAACCAAATCCTTTCCAAAATTTGCTTCAGCATAACTTAAACTCACGGAATTATATGTGACTAGAGTGACAAGAACATCTTTGCCCAAATAAGATTGTACCTGCTAAGGAAAACATATAACATAACCAACTATATTAATTTTTTTCTCTTCATAAATCAACGTTTGGCTATTCCAACATATTCACCTCACATAGATGTGCATGCCCACCATCTTTTTCTATAGGCTGGTTTGTAGATGATTGCATTTTTAGTCTCTGTCTAGGTGTGTTATCATGGATTTGTTCGGTTACCTATTTGCAATCACCAAATCTAGGATTGTACTATAACATAGGACATACATCTTTATGATTCAATATATATTGTGTTGCAAACAGATTAATAACATTTGAATCATAACGATGAGGATTCGTTGCACATAACAAACCAAATATAAAGTTTTGTTTAGAAAAAATGAAATTAGTTGCACCATCATTTGTTGTACCTTTTAACTCGTAGACGTTGTGATCATACGACTGCCTCTAATTTCACTCAGAATAGAACTAGTAAGACCTCTCAAACTATCTCAAAGTAGATGTCTAGTAATATAAGCCATCGAGGTATCTTAACATATCTTTCAATTATAAAATAGGAAATCCAAGAAAGTTTTTTAGTTACTAAACTAAATGGGCACGAACATGTCTCAAAGCTAACTCTAGCTTGGTTGATCCCTGATATTATAAGGGTGATTCTTAAATGCCTTTTGAATTTCTCCTTCAATGTCTCATCATTGTTCTCTCGCATATAAATGGCCCATTTGGTACCTTGATCCCTCATTTATTCATGTCATCTTTCTTTTTTTAGCCAATGGAGAGTCTTAACAAAGGTATGGGGCATTCTCCCTTGAAGGATCATGAGAAGTTATTGACAAAGGGTTGTCGAGTTCATTAGACCATGTGGAATCCAACGGGTGCAAAAAAAACACAAGGAATGTGACAACGTCAGCTCTTAATCCATCACACATGTTCATTATTGGACCCTCCTTCTTAGATCTTAGGGTCATTGTATTCTGGTGTTGGGTCTAGTAAATGGTCAAGTTACTTTCCCTAAATGGTCTGAGATCACACCCCAAAGTTTTATGGGGGTTGATTTTTGGATGTTATTCCAACACTAAAACAACAAGATAACATTAAGATGGTCTAAAATAATCCATTATCATAAAATTCTAATATCTCTCAGGTTAGTTATCCAAATTTTACTAATGTTTTAGCATGACTTTATCATTCAGAGATCCATGTCCAAGTTGAGTTTGGGCTTAAGATAATATTTGGTGACACATTAATTAATTTATAAAAGAGGACTCATTATTATGACTACATAAATCATTTTCAATTGTCTACTCACATAAAAGAATACACTAATCATATTGTGCCTAGAATATTACAAATACCCCTAGAATTTGTTGGAATCATGGTCACTAGAAAAACTAAAAATTTTGTCAACCATACGACCTTGACGTTCAATTTCATATATTTATGAGTAGTATATGGTTACCTGAGAGTTCCAAGATTTGATGTAACATTTATATATTCATTAATCATTTTTTGGAAGGCTTCTAGATCCTTGTGATTCACTAATAGATAATATCAATTCACAATTACCAAGCAATTTTACAACGGTATAATCCATTGCATTATTTAACCATGTTGATCTACATGAATGTCATAAAAAATTTCTACCTCAAAAAGTATTCAAAAAAATCACTACAATTTTAAACACCCAAACAACTACTACATATTACAAAACAAACCATGTTCTTGATATATGACTTCGGGGCACCCTTTTTGGGTTTCAAGAATTACAAACATCACTGAATGAACCACGGCTAGGGCTATGAATATTCTGAGGTTGTTGATTCATTTGGACTCCATCATGTTATAAAACCCTAAAAATTGGGACGTTATAGTAGTGGAGGACTAGACATGAAAAGGATGCTATAGTCATATGAAAATGATTTGGAGTTAGTGTGTCCTTCACTGTGATCTACTAATCGAGTTAGTTGTGGTGGTCGGCACCCTCTTAGGATTGTCATCAAATCTCCAACATATGATGTGTGTGTTTGATTGCTATCTAGTGTACTTGTTGTAGTTGGCATCCTCGTGCAATTGTTGCCGGTGGATACCCCCAGCCTTAACCAGAGTGGGTTGGTTATAAGCAAGGTCATTCATTTTGATACGGATGGTGGGGACCTCTAATTTTAAGTTGCCTCCCCTGAAAGTAATGGGAGTTTGAGGCAGAAGAGTTTTAGGTGCTCCTATAAGACAGTGAGACCGTATATATGTGAATGATGGTTTATCGTATATATGTGAATGATGGTTTACCGTATATATGTGAATGATGGTTTTGACCATTACAAGATAATCCATGCACAACTGTCACGGTTTGTGTGTTTCTAAAGGAAGGGTGTGTGGATGTACCTGCCGCTCTTTATAGGGCCATTAGTTGATGTTTAACCAAATATTCCAAGCAGGTAGGGGATCAACGGGAGCAAGATCAGAAGAACCAGCAGCAGACCAAGCAACAGAGCAATGCACGTCCACTTTTGCGAGCTCTTCTGGTGTTCCCTCGCCTCCACAAGTTGCTCGGTACCACGCCTCACGAACGAGCTAGCATGCATAACGTGGCTCTCGATGTCGTTCAGCTGGTGACCCTGTGCCTCAACCAGTGCCGCCATGTCCAGGAACACCTGGTGAAGGTCCATCAGGTTCTTTTCAATCTCCTTCACCGCGTCGTGCCGCTCCTGGATTTCTGAAATCGTGTCCATCACCTGCCCCCTCCCTTGCTCCTGGATGGCACGCTGCATGAACGTCTCGCTCTCCCCCGTCGAGATCAGCCGGTCAATCAAGTCCTCATCCGCCTGCGTCCCCGTCACGGTGTAGTACCTTCGTTCCACTGTCTCCTTGTACTCCCTCGCAATCCGCGCACGCAGCGCCTGGAAGTCGTCCATCAGGTCCTTGAGCTTCTTCCCCAGCCCGCTCACCACTCCGGTCCTCGTCCTGTCCGCGGACGACCCGGGGCCACAGCCGGCGACCTTGCGGCTGGCTGCGTTGGATCGGTCCAGCGCCTCCAGCTTCCCCTTTATGACCTTTGCGCGGCGCAGAACCAGTTCGACGTCCTTGTCCATTCGGGCACGCAGGGTCTTCATCGTCTTGGCATCGTGGGCCGTCTTTGTCTCCTCATTCGTCTCCTGCAGCTTCTTGCGTAGCTGCTCCAGTTCCGCCATGTCCCCTTTCACGTTCTCCACCTCCGCGAAGAAGTTGCTCAAGTCAACGCCGGCCTCTTCTCCCGCGCCGCCGCCGCCCTGCTGCTCCAGGTCGCCCATCTGGGCCTGGCGCTTAAACGACACGGTGGAAATTAGGTCGTTCATCTTGTTGACGTGCTTGCGATGATGCGGCTACGGGTTTATATGACAACCTAAGCTAAGCAAATAGGCGATCAGCTTCAGGGCATTGGTGGATGGCTTCTCTCGTATTCCTGCTCCGCCATTGTCGAACTCGTCGGGGACCTCCCCATGGATACGAATCTGCAGGTCGTCTCTGCCACCACCATGCCAATCCTGATCTAGATTTTCTGTTGTGGTGGTGGGATCAAACAATGAGGAGAGTCAAACAGGAGGAATGGGGGTGTCGACCACGTCGTGCGGATGAAGGAATGACGTACAAGCAGGATTCCGGGATATGGAGCTACAGCCGCCACCCATAGTCTGGGACGATCCCGAAAATGAGGGGTGAGAAATTGGAGTTGACCCGGTCTCTGGCCTGTTGACTCCTGTATCTATATTTATTCCTTACGTTTTCTCCCTCCTCGATCTAGTGGTCAACTACAAGGACCATCGTCACCATAGAATTTTGTTTGCCATTTAAGCCCACAGTTCCTTCGATATGGAGCATTTTCCAATATGTTCCTTCAATTTGTTGAATAATTAGGTTTTTAAGCACTATGGTTACCGTAGGGCTTTGTTTACCATTAAGGAGCCGTTAGGCCCTTGACATCTAATGTTCTCGTATTTATCTGTAAATGCAAACTTAGAATATGGTCCCAAAATTATTTTGTAGTTGATCCGATTTTTGGACAAGAAAATATGGGATTCAAAATCAGGCCATGTGTGGTGGCACTCGCAACTACAATTTTGGGTAAGGTATCAACTTCTTTACATGATCACATGTAGTATGTGGCAATAGCATTTTGTAGCATTGATTCTGGTGGCCTAAATATCAAGCTTTGGTCATCATATAAATACCTGTATTATTTGATAGATGCACGCCGAACGGGCCCTAACAGTTCAGTCCCTCAATAACAATAAAAAAAGCAGTTGCAATTGCGTATCCGCCGTCAGATGTCGAATATATATATATATATATATATATATATATATATATATATATATATATATATATATATATATATATATATATATATATATATATATATATATATATATATATATATATATATATATATATATAAAGAGAGAGAGAGAGAGAGAGTCAAGCTAGAATACACTCGAGTGTACAGATTACGCCGTACACCCCAATAGTGTTTGCCTATCTAGACCATGTTTTTCCACAATCTAATGCATTATCTTCATGGTTACAATAACAATAGGTCACATACAAAATTTTAACTCATTTGGATGAGTGTAAGTCACTCATCCAAGGACAACAAAATCGACGCACAAAACTAATTTGAAATACATAATTTTTGTCTCCTTTAGATACATGACATATAAGTGTCCAAATGAACTAAAATTTATTATATAGTATGTTCTTATGATAATTAAAAAGATCAACGATTTAGATTTTTCAAAAATTTATTGCATCTTCAAAAATGACTGAGGTGTACGGTGCCTCCGGTACACTCGAGTGTACACTAACCTGACTATATATATATATATATATATATATATATATATATATATATATATATTAGATTCAAAATCAGGCCGTGTGTGAGCAACTCAGATTCTGCTACTCAACCTCGGCTACACCTACACGATTTCTGCCTCCTAGTCAGGGTCGGCCCATTGGGGTGGCCAACCTGGACGACGGCCATGGGCCCAATAAAGACAGGGGCCCACAATTTTATTACATCTCTTGTTGTAGGGTAGTGTTATTTGACATTATAGTTTATATTTTGTTAATACAGTAAGTAAGAAGTTGCAATCTAAATTCATTTGAATTGATGCTACTATTTTTTTATATGATAGTTTGATAATTATAACTAAACTTGTATTTATTTAAATTTGTTAAATAAGAGTATACAGAGGGCCCATTTTTTATCTTCATCCCAGGGCCTCTAAAATGTCTGCAACGGCCCTGCTCCTAGTGCACATCCACCTAAAAAGATGTGGGGAACCTACGAGGTGAGATTCCAAATCTCAACAGGACATATAACTCTCCAACAATACTATTATTAGCACATATAAGATGATTAAATAACAGCATTAAAGCTACAACCATGATAAGCAGGTAATCATTACTAATAGAATAAGAAATTACTATTGTGAAACATCTTATCACTATAAAAGGAATATGAAGAACATGTATATTCACTACCAATTATATTGTACTAAAGTAAGCAAGGCCTCACCAATGTTTCTGAATTTGATTCTATACAAGTATGCTACATGGCTGATTACGTATTTTACTATGCCCCAAGGATTTGAGTTGTACCACCCAAATCCAACCGACCACTTCTAAGTTGATATCAGTGACATACAAGGTTTAGTGGAAGAGTCTGAATCCACGACCTCACTCCCTCAGTCAGTACGAGTGAACCTACACTGACATCACCAGTCAAACTATTGCCAGCGACATATAGTCCAGTTGTACAAACCTAGCTCGCCTTGGTACAGGTCACGGCGCTAGTGAAACTGAGCTACAGCCTGTAGTTGCACTCCTCCTAGGGTATGGCCTGCAACCAATCATGTATCACATATCACTGAGCTATGGCCTGAAGCCGCACTCCTGCCTGGGTATGGCCCGCAACCAATCATGTATCACATATCCTAGACGTAAGGGGATATTCATCCTCACCCCCACATAATCAAAAATATGCACTTCGAATTTAACTCGTTCCACCATTCAACAACTGCTGACACTAATGGATCTATGGCACAGGACAAAGCTACATGATTAGGTTCCACTTGATTAGTTAGGTCATTTA
This sequence comes from Alisma plantago-aquatica, assembly GCA_963693085.1. Classification (NCBI taxonomy): domain Eukaryota; kingdom Viridiplantae; phylum Streptophyta; class Magnoliopsida; order Alismatales; family Alismataceae; genus Alisma; species Alisma plantago-aquatica. Next base: position 1,443,226,165 of record OY856410.1, on the reverse strand, counting down.
AGTATCTTTTCACATAAATCAAGTCACAACATATAAAATCATAAAAATTCTACAAAGATAAGGGCATAGTGCTCTTCTAGCAGATGTAACATATAAAGTGTGAAATTGTCACACTATCACCACATGATGCCTATATTATTTCCATTCACAACATCACCAACAAAGTCACATGCCATGGGACATCAATCCCTCAACTTTATTAGTACGAAACATCATTTCATGTCAGAACAATAACCAGTGTTAGGTTCTAAGGCCCAAACACCATATTATGGTGTCACCTACATAATCATCATGCCTCACAAGGGCATATTCAATCCTTGTCTCGCATCATAGCACACACTAACTATGATAATCAATTCCACAACACCTGCATGGTTAGAAGATGACAATCAAGAGAGATAATCACATTACATCATAGCTATCCATGAGAAGGATATAAGCAAGACTTATTCAATTTTAGAGTTTAAGCTTTCCACTTTGTCAATTAGGGTCCACAAGGTTAGGGTCAACCAACCACCCTAGAACCACCACCCTCCACCATCATGGAGTGCATATTAGGATTAAGCATCATCATTAGAGAAGATTAGAGATCATACGAAACAACATAACACATATGTACACATGATTAACGTTAGATGTTCATACATGTTTCATAACCACCTACCATCACCACATGTTAGCCACTTAGGCACACGGGGCACGGCCACCCTCCATAGTATGTTGTGACTCCAGCATACACCATGGGTACCTCCACATGCTCCCTCACCATGTCGCGACCACCTTCTACATGTCACACCCACAACATTAGGGTTAGGGTTTCACTTCACCTTCAACCATGTGTCACGGCCAAGCTCCTCAAGCATCTCTATGTCGCAACTACAGCATCTAAACACCACCATGTCACGACCGCAACGTCTCCTAGCTACAACCACCACTCCAAGGGCTATCCCCACCCAGCTAAGGCAAGAAGCTAAGGGTTTCAAGGCTGCTAGGCTCCAAAGGTCTCAACCCAATGCCACTAGGTCAAGCATCACCACAAGAAGGGATAGCTCGACCAAAGCCGACAAGGTTGCTGCCATCCCAATGGGCTATGTTACAACCGTGATGCCCATACCCATCCCTCGACCACCAAACCGCCTACGTTGCGACCACACCAAGGGTAAACACCTAGGTCACCAAAATAGGCTCAAAACTAAGCAAGAACCATGATCAATATGGAAAGAGACTTAAGCAAACTGATCTTCACAAATGCTAAGGCAAGGTTCAAGAAAAGCATGATTAAGGGAAGAGAAACCAAGCCCAAGATGACCAAAACTGAAACTAACCTCTCACTTACTTATTGGTGTGCAAACACCAAGCATGGGAGCTAGATCAAGTGTCAAACATTGGGAAGAAACTCCATACCATCATCTCTACCCAAAACTGATACCAAAAATGTTAGGGTCTCAGGTTACTTCCAAACCAAGCATGATAACTCTTCCCAAATGAATTCTAGGGCTAAGCTTCATATGCTAGCATGATAGAGGAACATCTTAAAGAGAGAAAACAACAACACAACATAACAAGAAGTGCAATAATAAAGAGGGTTTAGTGTTATATAGCTCTCCTTAGAAGATCGCCACCAAAGCTCCAAGCTCCAAGATCAAGAGCTCCAAGCACACGATCCAAGGGTAGAAGAAACTCCACCAAAAGCTCCACTCTCGACTACAAAAGTACCTCAACAAGGGAGAAACATCAAGGTTGAAGGATAGCTCAAGAAGAGAGAGAAAAACCCCAAAACTAAACCAAATAAAGAAGGGAGAAAAGAAGAAAGAAACTCTCTCTCTCTCTCTCACTCACTTGAGTGTCACCTTGACAAAACATGGCCCAAGGCTGAGAAGAAGGAATAAGATAGGGTAGAATCTCTGAAGGAACACCAAAGAAGGAAGATAAAACACTCACCAGAGATAGAAGATGACCAAAGATCACCACAGGCACCACATGCAAGGAATGAGCCACCTCTAAGGCACCAAGAGCACACCTTCTTGCTCCACCAAGCTCTAAGGGAGAGAACAATAGAAGGGAGGAAGAAGACGACTGAAAAGAACCACTTGTATGGAGAGAATATGGTTCATATAGAAAAGAAGGAGGAAGGTAAGATAAAGGATGAGGTGTCAAAAAGATAGATCTCTAAAGAAACACTTGTCCACTAAAAGGACCAACATTCATCCACATGAAACTACATGCAAGAGATGGTGATACTCCCTAGGTAGGATCTCCATCATCCAAGCAACCGACCCTATGTCATGACCGTGACACACCTAGGGTTCCAAGATCGCAACACACTACAACATGAAACCAAGACCACCCCAAAAAGCCTAGGTCAAAACATACCTCTCCAACCTCTATCTCGACCCAAGACAAACTTGGTCATGACCACCACACCAAGGGGTAAGTTCTGTGAATACGACGCTCCACAACAGGTTCTATGTTGCGACCTAGGTTAAGGCAAAATAACAAGGTCACAAGGTTAGGGCACACAAACCCTAGAAAACCCAAATCTCCACTATGGGTGATACTACTCAACCAAGAGTCGAACAAAGTGCCCAAAAGAACCACAGTCTCCCTCAAGAAACCATGAAAGACAAGGAACACTCTAGAGGTGGAAAATTGCATATCAACCCCCTATATTGGGTAAATTGCAATTTGCATCAAAACTAGCACAGAAAGCACAAACATCAACCAAACAAGCTCAAACTGGAGACTTAACCTCTCCAAAATCCCTAATCACATCTCAAAATATTAGATCAAGTTTCTAAGAAAAATATCAAGCCAAAAAAATAGGGTTACCCCAAAACTCAGGTCAAGGACCTTACAACAATAACAATACCCAAATGTTGATGCCCCTTGGCTAATGTCTCACTACAAAAAGACATGTATCCTCAACTCCAACTAGCCACATATGCCGCAACAACCATTCTTGGGATCCAAACCCCCATACAACTCCACTAACATTATAAACCCCTCACATGCTGACTTAGACCAAGCTACCTTCCATAAGTTGAAGAATGACATCATTTTAGACCTTCGATCTTCTCTGAGTCTGATCGCTCACAAATTGAGACTTTCTTTGAAAGATCATGAAGTGGTGCAATCCTATGTTACCCTGCTCTGCACACCAGAGTCACAAAAATACAAGAACTTTTCTCTCTTGATGACATAGGTAAGTCTACATCCGAACTACTAGCACCTCCATGTTTTGATGTTGGAATATGTTCTACTAATAGTCAAACCAATTAAGTTTTAACTCCTCCACCCCTTTTTAGCAGACAACAAGATAGCATCGCCACCCTTGTACCATTGATTAGCATAGAGTAATTCATATTATTTTTCCATAACATTGGTGTAACCTTTACACATTCCACTGCCGTTGACACCTTCCTCAGAGAACTTCAACCACAAAACAATTGGACAAATCATAGGATATAGATTTGAGACATTTACCACCTAGCTTAGACCCATACTTGTCATCTTCTATATACTGAATTCTAATATCATCATGGCCATAACAACCTAGAACGTCTATGGCGTGGAAGCACCTTATAGATGACAAGCAATTAGGAATGCCATATACCGACAATGCATTGACCTTATCACCATTCAGAAAACAAAAAGCACTTTGACCGATTATTAGCTTCAACACATTGGAGGTCATCACATAAATAAATGGATACAACTCCCCCCATTGGATTCATTGGTGGCATTCTTATAGGATAGAATGATAATACTTACAACGTTATGCACTCCCTTCAACTTAACAACAACATCACGATCCAGTTCAAGGATTCCAGAATCAACACGATCTGGCATTTCACTGGGTTCTATGGACCCCTTGGAACACATAAAGAACATTTCTTTGTAGAACTTGATACACTAGATAATCAACTCATTTCTACACCTTGGATTATCAGAGGATATTTCAACCTTATTACATGTTCACAAGAGAGACATTACAACAACTCTTACGACTATACACCTATCCCTCGCCATGCTACGCTCTTCCACAACTTTATCACCTCACAGCACCTCAAAGATATCCAGACCTATAATGGATATTGGACGTGTCATAGGGGTCAACATAGAGCCAGATTAGACCACTTTTTATGTAATAACTTATGGGCAGATATGCACCCCATGCATTACGCCACACTAATTTCATCAAGTCTGTCTGATCACTTCCCCATCCTACTGCACACTAAACCTCTAGCCCGGGGATTGTAACCTTTTTGTTTTGAGATATTTTGGACTTGACACCAAAACTTTATCCCCATTATCACAAGCATATGGAACTATTACCTTCCCTCAGGAAACTTGGGTTATGACATCCATCACAAACTCAAATAGCTTAGACCATACCTTAAGAGATGGAACAAATTACATTTTGTCTCCATCTTGGACTCCATCAGGAATAAGGAAAATCTCCTCCTATCCACTCTCTAGCTCAACTCATCTGTGGGCATACACTAATCCACCGTCGAAGATATCAAACTTCTCAAAATCCAAAAAGAAACTCTGTGGAAATAGATAGCCAAAATCAAATTGTTGAAGGAAGGTGACAAAAATAGTAAATTCGTCCACGCCACTTGCAACAGCAAACACAGTTGTCTTCGGGTCATTACTATCAACAGATTGGATTCTCCACCCAACCCAGATGGATCTTCACTACACAGATTGTTAACTTCTCAAAATCCACAAAGAAACTCTATGGAAATAGATAGCCAAAATCAAATTGTTGAAGGAAGGTGACAAAAACAGTAAATTTGTCCACGCCACTTGCAACAACAAACACAGTCATCTTCGGGTCACTAGTATCAACAGATTGGATTCTCCACCCAACCCAGATGGATCTTCACTACACACATTGTTAACAACAGACACATTCACAATAACATGGTGACACTGGATTGGAACATGATCTTCCCCCACAAAATTCGTCCTTACAACATTCTTGATCCTTTCCATGAACCTAAAATCCATGAGGCTATGCTGAATCCGGAGTTGGATAATTCTCCTCGACTGGATGGCTTTGACATGTCATTTTATCGTGCATCATGGTAGATCATCAAGGATGACTTTGTCAATTTATGTCAATAGATGCACCTACACCACAACATCTCTTACCTCCTCAAACCTATCAACTACACACACATCACTCTCATTCCCAAAAAAGAACATCCTACCTCCATCAGATACTATAGACCGATCATCCTTATCAACTCATCTTACAAGATTATTGCTAAAATTCTCAGTAGTCAAATGAAACCTCTTATATATGCCATCATATACCTATGACAATGTGCTTTTATCCCCCATAGATACATTCAAGATGCTTTCATCATTGTGTAGGAAACCCTACACACCTGACTATCTCTCAGAGAACTGATCCTCACCCTTAAACTGGACTTTGAAAAAAACATTTGACAACATCAACTGGGAGTTCCTTACACACTATATGCACAGATTAAACTTTCCCTATCAATGGTGTTCATTGATACACTCATGTATCAACACTATCTCATACTCTACACTTATCAATGGAACACCATTTGGTTTTTTCTAGAACACTAATGGGATGAGGCAAGGGGACCCATTATCACCCTATCTCTTCATCATTATCACATCCGTTTTAAACTCTTTCATACACAATACTACGGACAATGGCAACCTCAGAATTCCCAGGTGATGCATGCACAACATCATCCAATATGTGGACTAAACCATCATCTTCATCAACCTAATGATACATATTTCATCAATCTGATCAGAATCCTTATGATTTTTTCCAAGCTCTTTAAACATAAAATTAATTTCCAAAAGTCTACCATTATTGGCACCCTTGTCGATGCATCAGAGATGAACAAATACATCACCATGAGGGGATGTCAACACATATCCTTTCCTTTCATACATCGATCTCCCCCTTACCCTTTCACATCTTCCACGCTCTGCATGGAACTTGATCATCCAAAAATTTAAACATCATATTAACTCCTAGAGAAACAATTTCCTCTCTATTACAAGACGTCTATCTCTATAGAATGTCACCCTCACACCCATAATTACATTTCATTTTTCATGTATTCTTCTTCCATCCACTGTTTTCATGTCATTAATTAGATTCGATGCAAATTTCTATGGGAACACCATGGCAACAAACTACACTTGGTTAATTGGGATACCATAGGTATCCCCAAAGAGGACGGTGGATGGGGTATCATCAACATCAAGCTACATAGCTTATGCCTCATTCACAAAATCACAACCTCCATATGGGACAGAGAAGAGAAGTTATGGATGAACATATTTAAAGATAAATACCTCAAACATCAACCATCATGGTCCTTCACTGCTTCTAGAACATCATCACCTCTTTGGAAGCTCCTAGTCAACACTATCCATATCATCTCTAGCACCATTTGGACACCACCACACCATGGGAAACAATACCAACATTTGGCATTGCCCATGGTGGCATTGACGTAAGCTCATCAACCTCCAACTGCCTACCATGACTATTCCTAGATCCATCACCAACTACAATAATAGCCAGGCTCTGAATAAATTAGGATCACACAAAAACAGCATCCTCAAGGCTTGCCTAAGAGGATGTACAGATCCGGACACATATTCGGACATCTTGCACCAAATCGAATACAATACATCTAGATACATCACATGGGTCTCGGGAACTTGATATGTTACCCAACATGCATATAACGTTTTTACATTCAGAGGACAAATAAAAAACTATAAGGTTATACGGCAAACAAAATGGTCGCTCAAAATACACATCCTGATTTGGTTCATCTGCCATGATAAAATACCTATTGACATGATGATGAGAAATAAAGGATTCTAGGGACCATCCAGATGTTCACTATGTTATGACAATGAAGAAACCACCCAACACCTCTTATATGGATGCCACACATCCAGATAGATCTAGACACACTACACCACTGCTACCACCATTCTAGCTCATTCTATCCTCAACACCTTTCATAGACTTCAAAATGCTAGAAGCCAGATTGAAAGATACATGCAGCACGACACATTCATTGCTTCTATTCTGTGGACCTTATGGATATCATGAAACAATATTTTATTTAATAATCAAAAACTACCAATTCAACACTTACACCAACATGTGGATGCCTACTATCATGATTTCCTACTATGCAGGATGTAACAGAGACAGAGCACACAAGGAGAAATACAACCAGGTAGCTGAGCCAAGCATCCCCAGAGCCCAGATCAACCACCCTATTGAAGGCGGTGGCGAAATCTAACATCATCTTCACATCTTGCATTATCAAGTAGATTGTGGGGAGGTTATCTCACATTAGGGTGCCCATCCCATTTTTGTGACATGATGTAATGATATTATAAACTATCTATCCAGGACACTTAGGATTACATCCCTAGTGTTTATATCCCTTTATATTTTCATCTTGCATCTATCTACCAACTAAATGTATCATTTTCTTATCGCAGTTGCATGTTCCATTATCAATATATCAGGAATGCTTATCTAATATATATAGATATATATATAGAGAGAGAGGGTGGAGATAGTGAGTGAGTGTGAGACTAGAATAACACCCTAGTGGTGTTTGTCTATATACACTATTCTATTGTAAAATGCAACCATTGACCTTCATTGTAATAATAAATATAGGCTACATACAAAAATTTAGCCCATTTTAATGAGTAAGTCACTCAACTAGAGACAACAAAATTGACCCACATAAGTAATTTAAAGTATTTTTTTTTCATGTGTCCAAATGAGCTCAAAATTTTCATATAGGTTATTTGTAAGATGTTTATGAAGATCAATTGAGATGGAAGCACAAGGGGAAAGTGGGGTGCGAGGGGGTGATTCGGCTAGAGATGGTGATGGGAGGGAGTTGGATCCTGGGGCGGGACTGGGTGAAACTCAAGGATCTAAGGAAAAATGAGGGAGGAGGGGAAGATGTCAGAAGGTAGGAATCCAAAATGAAGAGGGGAAACATGAGTGTGTGGAGATACATACATAGTTCTAGAAATAGGGTGTGTGTGTAAAGTAGCAGGGATGAGGGTTAAAGCACTGGCGAGTGAAGAGACAAATTCCAAAAGATAAGAATCAGGTGGAGGTCATATCATAAATGTGGAAGAATATGTTGCCACATGAGAATATGAAGGATGGCATGGTAGCCCTATCACCTATGTCCAAAGAACTACAAAAAAAATATCCTAACTTGCAGGAGAGATATCGATGTTCAACATAATAGTGATAAGAAACCAGATCTGAGAACACAAAGAAATATTCAAGGAGAAGTTGTTTGAAGATGTGCTGACGTTGGTTGTTGTTGTGCTTGGAGAAATGGATGTTGTGTTGGCCCTATCCATAGTTTTAGAAGTGGAGGATGAGTTAACAAAACCATGGCACTATGCAGTGGTGGTAAGATTCCTTGGAATGGAGGTTGGGTATATGATATTGTGTGACAGATTGAAATTATTGTAGAATATCAAGGGTTGTTTCAACATGTTTGAGCTTGAATTGGGACATTTCATAGTGCAATTGTCATGTCAACATGATGCTGACACATCTTTAGTTTGAGGGCCCTAGAATTTTTTTGGTTGCAATTTTGTTGTGTGGGGATGTTACCCCACATTCAAACCAATAGAGGAATTCCATGAATTCATAGTAACATGGGTTCGGATCGTGAACCTCCTTCTACATTTGTATGTCTCAATGATGTTTGAATACATAGGACTTGCTTTGGGAAGTCCAATTAAGGTAGACGCTCATACAGTTAGTAGATCAAGCAGCAATTTTGCATGGCTCACAGTGGAGGTAGACACCAAAAAATCTTTGGTGTCTTCGATCTTCACAAATGGAGTTGATTATGAGGTAATCTATGAGGGATTTTCATGGGCATGTGCTAAATGTGATGTGGAGGGTCACATGTCAAAGAATTGCAAAAACCTGGGAGAAGGAGTTCAAAAGCATAATATTGATGATGGAGAAAGAGAAGGAGAGAAAGATGATGGGGGAACATAGTCTCGTGTGTGGCAAACCCAGCATGAGAAAGAAGGCCATAGGTTGAGAAGAGTTGTTCAAGCAGGTAGTTCAATGGACACGTATAATGAATTTGCAAGACGTGCGCTAGCAGAAGAACAAGATGGAAGGAGAGGAATAGAAACCACAAATGATGTGCATGCGACCCAGGAAAGGATAGCTAAGGTGTGGAAAAAGAAGAGTGACAAGTCTAAAGTAAAAGAAGGAGATGGGGAACTAAAGGTTCTAGGAAATATTACCAACGTGGTGGGGGCAAGGAACTTAGGGAAATCAAGCACAAACATCTAAAACTAAGGAGATGCGTACAATAGTAAACCCAGATCTTGATGAGGTAATAATGGTGATTGAGGATGCAAAAGAGGGTAGATGGTAATAGAGGAAATAGAACTACAATGCAATGAGGAAAAGAGTACAATGACATCAAGAATGAAGATATGCAAATCTATCAAGGAGGTGGTGGAGAAGGATATTGTGTGTCTACCTGTAAAAGGCAATAGTGTGAGAATGAAGAGGAAGGTATGAGCTAAGATGCCCTAACCATCTACACAACTAATACGTAGGGGTTGGATTGCTACTGCGAAAGAGATCGCTAATGAGTTCTTCAAGATATCGGAGTCCATTAATAAGCAAATCAGTGTTGAGGGTGAGAATCAGGAGTTTGTGGGAGAAGGTCAGGCACAAAAGAGAAGAGAAGAGGATGTACTTGAAACTACACTTTCCATGTGCTAAGTGTGGGATAGCATTTTCCCTTAACTTTTGTGTGTTTTTTCCTTGTGATGAATCTTTTGAGTTGCAATGTGAGGGTAATAAGTAATGATGACACTTACAATGTGTTGATAGATATTATAAGAACGTGCAAGCCTACTATTGTGGCTATTCTAGAACCTAGATTTAGCTTGCACTTTGCATCAAGTATGATTAAGAAGATGGGATTCACTAGATCACATTGGGTGGAAGCTCGCGGCTTTGCCAATGGTGTATGAGTGTGCTGGAAGGAAAATGAAGATGTGGCTCAAATTCTATGTAGTCACAGACAGTTTGTAGCATGAAAAATCAACAACACGTTGGTGGCTACTTTTGTGTATGCAAGTCCCCACATCGTAGTGAGGAAGTTGTTGTGAAGACATGTTGTGGGTCTAAGTGAAGGGATCAATGACCCATGGGTGATCATGGGTGACTTTAATACTACTATACAACCTAAAGGGAAATATGGAAGTGATAAGTACAATTTCAATGAAGCAAGGGTGTTTAATAGAGGCATGACTCTTTGATCGGGGCTTCTCAGGCGTGCATTATGCATATAAATATGGATGCTTATAGGAGAGACTGGATAGAGTGATGGAAAATAAATAGTTTATTCGCCAATACCTTGATTTGGTTGTGGATCATATGATGTGGTTGAAATCTAATCACTACCCTATACTTTCAAATATGGTAAAGAGAGTAAAGACTCAGACACATTTTATCACCAAAGCATGTTGGAACGAGGAAAGTGAGTTCAGGAATGTATTGGCCCTTCACTGGAAGGATTCGACAAGATTCTATTCTTCCTTGCAAGGAATGATGCAGTACAGATCACACTGGAATAGTAAGACACATGAGAAGAAGAACAACACTAGGAGAATATTGATCCAAAACATCACACAACTATAGAATAATTTAGGTAAAATGTACAATGAAATTACTGATAAATTATGTGTTGATATGCAGGCATGATTACAAATTTTAATGAATAAGGAGGAAGAGGATTTGAAGCAAAAAGATCAAATCAATTGGTTGAAGAATGGTGATAATAATACTAGGTTTTACTAGGCCTAGGTGAGCCAACAAAGAAGAAGCAACACCATTACTACTCTCAAGAACTTGGTAGGAAATTGGCTGACGAAAGAGGTTGATATTATGACCATGATTGTGGATTACTATGAGAAGGTTCTAACATATCTTGGAGGGAATGGGAGTAATCATTTATCTGATGTCCCAAGAGAGTTTTAACATCTCAATGTAGTCGAGAGGATAGCAGTTGTGGAAGTGCCATCTAGTGAGGAGGTGTGGATGGCACTTAACAATATGCATTCATATAAAGCGGTGAGTCTTCATGGTGTTGATGCACTATTCTTATAGAAGAACTGGAAGGTTGTGGGAGATTCGGTGGTGAGTAAACCAATTCAGGATGATATTTATAATTCAACTATATTCCTCATACTAAAAGTATCAAGGCCAGAAAAGTGTGAACAATTGAGGCCCATATCTCTTAATAACATACTCTTGAAACTTGCATCAAAGGTGGTAGTTGAAAGGTTTAAGAAATTCCTTCTGAAATGGATATCAACTAAACAAATTAGTTTTTTGTCAAGAAGGAAAATCACCGAGGTGTAGTAGGTGATTAATGGCATAAAGAATAAGCATGGGGCAACAACAGTGGCTATTAAAGTGGTTCTTACAAAGCACATGAACAAATGTCTTAGAACTTCATTTGATACGCACTAAATCAGATAGGACTAATGGAAAATATAAATGATTATATTATGAATTCAATTACAGGGGTACCACTTTTGATGTATGGAACAACAAGACTCAAAGTATTTCAAAGCAAGTAGGGGGTTTAGGTAGGGTAATCCCTTATTTCCCTACTTACTTGTGTTGTGTTTGGAGAGATTGATCCAAATGATCTGGGAAAGAGTTAGAGACAAAAAGTGAAAATAGGTAGCACTCGGCAGATTGAGTGTAATATTCGCACATGTGTTCTTCACAGATGATTTGATTTTATTTGCTCAAGATAGTACATAAAAAATGTAGATGATAAAGGATTGCTTCAGAACCTTTGAAAAGGCATCCAAACAAGCTATATCTATGATTAAACATGTATATTCTTCTCTAAGAGTGTGTCAAGAACTATTATCTAAAGAATTCGAGCTGTGTGCAAGTATCAGGTGACCAATGATCTGGTACGATACCTTAGTGTACCTATAATTCCTTCAAAAGTATCAAAGAATACGTACTCAGATGTCCTAGACAAAATATCAAGAATACATAGGTGGCTAAAAGACTATCCTTTTCTGGAAGAGAGTTTTTAGATAAATTTACTTTGATAGAGATCCCCACTTATGTGATGCAAATGATCGCATTACTACTAAATCTATGTGACTGGATAGATGTGACTGTGAGGAAGATTACATGGGGAGGAAATCATAAGGAAACTTCAACGTCTCTGGTAGCATGGAACAAAGTTACCAGCCATAAGAAGGGGGACTAGGCATTAAATCCATGAGAGAATGGAATCAAGCATTGTTGTTAAAGAATTCATGGGATATGGCTACGTACAAAGAGTCATTATGGTGCAAAGGTGTGCAGTAAAGTTTCTAAAAATATGATACAACTAAGAAAACTCCACTATCATGGTTGGGAAAATTCACTTTTGAAGGAAAGAAGTTCATTACAGTCAACTCTATTCTAATCCCACTGAGTGGGAAAGTCGTGAATGTTTGGGATGACTATTGGGTGAAAGGGGTGTTTATCTGTGCGACCATACTAAGAAGCCAATTCTGAATGAGATAGAAGACATGCAAGTGAGCTCCATTGTACTTCCAGCGGTTGATTGGGACTATGAATTCCTAGAGGATTGGATAGAATGTGATGTTGTTTAAATGATTAAGAAGGTACTATTGGGATTTGTGGAGGCGATGGGCATAGTGGAAGTAACAAAAAAATTCTCCACATACCCTACTCGAGGATCTTGTCGACAACAACTTATATGGAAAGAGGGGACAGCGATATACCTTGTCGCGGAGAAGGTCGAGCAAAGTCGCTTGACTCGGTGATGTGCATCGCTCCTAACATGCATAGACGATCCTCAGCCATCCGCTAAACATAGGCAACTCAGCATCTGTGTCTCCACTTTGTCCACACAGATGGACTAGAACTCCATGTCACGCTTCCTTAAGCTGGTGGGAATGAGCAGCCTTCTACTTGACAACGTGCTAGTATCAATTGCTCTTCGTCTCTCTTGCTTGGGGACGATGATGGATAGGGTTCACATATAAGAGTGTAACCTCAGTGTGAGTGTTTTAGCATTTACCAAAAGTTGATTGCCATGCTCCTATTAATAGTAGAGAATGGAAGCAGGGTTTCTAAAACCCTTGGGTAAACAAATGGGCTGCGGATGTGTTTAAAACGAGATGCTTGTGGACCAATAAAAGAATATTCTCAAAAAAATTATTAAATCCAATTAGTCATATTAATTGATTAACTAATTTCCGTTATCCATATCTAGTTGATCGCTCTAGATCATCCAGCTAACTTAAAAATAGAATATAATTAATTGGCTTAAACACTTTAACCAATTAACTCATATTATATTCTAAGAGATTATCTAAACATTTTAGTAATCAATTTGATTCGGAACATTTCCAATAATGTCCAAAATTGTACTCCTATTCTGATCACATACTATGTGTGTGACTTGGTAGGCTCCACATTACATTGGCAGTGATATTCAAAATCATATTATGATTTCACAAGCAATGATTGGTATCTAGAAAGACTTCATTGTTGTCCAAATAATTCGAGAAGGTGGAGAACAACTTAACCTATCTTTTGTGACTAGTGTTACAATGATTGTATAATTCCTTTTTCTCTAATACTCAGATCGAACTCAAGGAATGGAATCGTAATCCTCCTCAATAGTCAATCCATGTTCCTTGAACTAGAGCAGACTGTCTGAGATATGTCCAAGCCCAATATCACATATTGACTCACACCAGCATGGCCATGCATTTCTCAGACTTGCTTATCAAGTGGCCAAGATATCAAACTCCTGTAGGAGGGACAAATCCAATCTACATCACTAACAGTCATCCCCATGTTTCACACTACACCCGAGAACCACCTTTATGGCAAGCCTTATTTAGGATCACGGTGGATAATGTCAAAGCACGTCGAACAACATGTGATGAGTGTAGTGATTTTAGGTCTAAGAACCACAATCACCACCATCACTATGAGAGGACAATCTGACTACCATTCATGGTCCCATGTGTCACTCAAAAGGAGGGTATGTCTAGTAAACTATTCTTTAACAAGTATTTATGTTCTTGGTTTGATATCACATATCATGACTAATGAGATTTTTTCATCAACCAACGCACACTCTAGTCTTATGTGTTATTGGTTTCTATTATCCTTACACTATAACATCTGACTAGGGACATAAAAAGAATGCATATACTCTTGACATCATATGATCTCATTGTTCAAGTTCTCAACCTGAAGACATGTGTCATTGAGTAATATCATTATTTAGACATTTATTATGTTTATCATTATCTCATAACTGAATAACAAAATAAATTGGAAGATTATCTTTATTATTAATCAAATCACTTACAAGATGTGCCATTACAATCAACATATGATTGGATCTCTGGGCATACATACCAATAGGTACATGTACCATTAGGAGGAGATCATGCAAACTAAGAGACTGGATCCATATAGTCAATGGCGAATTCTCTACAAAATCAGATAGGAGGTGCTCACAGAACCAAAAGACATTGTCATTCAAGGTACATGGGAGGATATATGGAAACTCAAAGTGTCATGAAAGATGAAACTTTTTCCATGGCTTTCCTACCATAATGTGTTGCTTACTAATGAGTGGCAGAAGGTTGTACATATGACCTTGGATAATGGGTGTAATAGATGCAAATAAATAGAAGAGACACTTCTTCATGCACTTCGAGTAGTCAAACTGGTGTGGATGCAACTAATACCTTCAGGGAAGATACCGGATTTCTTTGAGCCAACCAGCTCCAATGCTTGGTTCATGAAGGTCAGCAAAGATTATGGCTACATAGAGGAAAATGTCTAGTCCACGTGCAACTACATATGGAGATGTAGGAAACTATATGTGTTTGAAGGTTATAAATAGATGACAGTTGAGCATCATATTACTTATATAAGGAGGGACATTTAGCTAAATGAGGAGGAGTGGAAGAAGGAGGATGTCGGACATAAAATTGAAAGGCTAGAAGGATAGATCTTCGTAGAGGAGGGAAATATTAAGTTGAACTCAGATGCAAAAATTAACAGGCACGGTGTGAGAGTAGTTGTAGTTGCTAGTAATTGTGATAGAGAATGGTTATGTGGATGGGGAAAAGAGTCAAGCAGGACTAACACAACTCAGGAAGAATTGATGGGAATCACCATGGCACTTGAACATGGGGCTATTTATGGATGGACAAAGGTAATGGTGAAAATAGACGGCCAGACAGTGATGAGGATCATCACTAAAAATGAAGCATGCAATCCAAGATTTGCATACTGGACATGGAGAACTAAAAAAGAATAGGAAGGAGCACGAAGGTGGAATACATATGCAGGGAGAAGAGTAGGGTGGTGGACAGCCTTACTAAGTTCCATTTAAAAAATAGGTTTGAATTTTTTGATTATGTCCACTCACCCAGAGATATTGTATATATCCTTTATCATGAAAAATGTAATGGTAATAGTAGTAGCAGATTTCATTTAGAAAATGACGTTAAAGATTGTAATTTGTTTTCAAATTGGATTGCATAAAGAAGGCAAGATGAATAAACAACTTCCTAACTTACCCCAAAAAAGGAAGATCATTAATTTATATTCTCAGGTCAGTTTTTACATGATAGAAAATTATTGTAGTATATGGATTGATTTGTAATCAACTACCACTCTTGTTGCTGCTCTTCCTCAACTGCACAATCACCACCATGTCATGCACATTAAACTAAAAGATGTGGAAACCCATGTGGTGAAACCAAATGTCTCAGTGAAAGATACATGACATACTTACTAACGGAGCATATTCATCTAAAAAATATGTATCCAAGCGGTAAAACAAGTTAAGAAATACTAGGTAGTTATCACTGAGCAGTAGAATAATTAATAATCTAAGAAGAAATATTAAGAACATGTATATTCTCTATTAATCAACCTACACAAAAGCAAGGCAAGGCTTCAACCAATGTTCTTTGTGATTTGTCCTTAAATAGATATACTACACGATTGTATTTCATCTATTATTATACCCTGAGGAGATGAGGTATACCACTCATACTCCAACTGACCACTGCTAAGTTGAAATTAGAGCCATACAAGGTCTATGGAAGAATCAGACTCCACAACCTCTCCACACCTCTCGGTCTACATGAGAGAAACACCACAGTTCCATAACATATGGGTCATCTGCAAAATAGCCTAGCTTGCTTTGGTATATAGGCACATCACTAGTGAAACTGAGCTATGACCTGAAGTCACACTCGTGCCAGGGTATGACCCACGGCCAATCTTGTAAAAGCATATACTGAGTCTCATCACTAAGCTACGTCCCGTAGCTGCACTCCTACCAAGGTTTGGCCCACAGCCAATCCTATCAATGCGTATACTCAACATTATATGACTTCGAGCTTCCACCAAGGGAGAACTCGTTTCGCCATCCAGCACTAAGATTGAAACTAGAATGGATCTATGGGATAGGGAACCTACATGATTAGGTTTCACTTGATTAGTTATGTGAATTAAGTGTCTTTTAGCATCAATAAAGTTACAACGTATAAAACCATAACAAAATCTACAAAAATAAGGGTATAATACAACTTCATAAGATATAAAATGTATAAGGTGTGAACTTGTCACATCACCACATAGAACTATATCATTTCCATTCACAAGGCTGCCATCACTATTACATCATTGTGGAATATCAATCCCCCAACCATATCACTGGAGGATAAGTCACCTCACACTAGGCATAAGCCTCTGTCAGGTCACAGGACCCTGATCACATCATTCATGTATCACATGTGTCTCATCATGCCTCATTAGGGCTCATTCAACATGTAACATATCATAGTCACCATAGCATACACTAGCCATGATATTTAAGCACATATCATATGCATGGTTAGAGGTTCATAAGAAAGAAAGAGAAATCATCATAACATCATAGCCATTCCAAGAAAGAGAAGCAACACATCAAAATCTTTAGATTAGGGTTAGGGCTCCACACTTAGCCAATTAGGGTTTGTAGTTATTTCTCATCACCAACCCTATGAACACTACCTACTATATTCTTGGAGGACAATAAGGTTAAGGATCATGATTAGGATTTACTAACCCATCATCTAAAAAGTTTTAGACATAGATCAATCATTACTCATATACATGTGTTAATAGTGTGTCCAAGTACATGTTTAGACCACCTAGTATTCATGTGTGGCGACCACGCAAGACACATGGGTCGCAACCCTCTAACATGTAGGTGACTCGACCACCAAGAGACAAGGGTCGTGACCTCAACACAACCAAGGTTTTGCAACCTCTCATCAACTAGGGTTTCGACCACATGGATGGGGATAACCATCAAGGCAAATATGGAACCCAACCAACCATCATCCAAGAGTAGCTACCACTCAACACACAAGGGTCGTGACCACCACCAATCAAATCATGTCATGACCATCACCCATATGGGTCGCGACCACCCACCATGCACATGTCTCGACCATCAACTCTATGTGTCGCGACCACCCACTCTCAAGGAGTCTCAACCACCTACAACCATGATGTCTCGACCTAAAAAAAAGATCATGACTCGACCCAAAACTAAACCTATCTCGGCCTCAAGACTAGGCCATGTTGCGACCACAACCACCAAGGTATTTTGCAGGCACGACACTAGGTCATCCATTTGACCCAAACCAACCAAGCCTCAAGGTGTCGCTACCCAAGAAAGAACAAGGTATTGTGACCATCAAAAACTACCACCAAGGAAAATGACCAACATCCAATAGGGATTAAGCATGATCAAAGAGAAGATCTCCATGTCCAAAATAGAAGGTCAAACAAAAGAATCTATCATCCACATGGGGGAGAAAACCTCACGGAAAATGGTCACGAAAACCCTAAAACTTGAGTCAGGAAAACATCATGAAGGACCCTTGTGCAAGAGAGAGAAAACCACATTTGACACCATAAAAATATAATGTAAACTTAATAGAACAACAAGACACTCATCCATCATACATGTGATCAAAACCAAGATCAAGAGATAGAAGAATACCACCATCTCACCATAATCACCAAAACGGGAATCAAAACTAGGGTTTCGGATTACTCTCAAACCAGACATGGTTTTTAACATCAAACAAGTCCTAGAGAATAGCATCATCCACTAGAATGTTACGGGATCTTTTTAGAGAGTGTATAGAAAAAGTGCATTAATAGAGAAGGTTAAGAGTTATTTACCCGCCTTGAAGAAGATCACTCCAAGGATCAAGATCCAGGCTCATGATCACCAAGGGAGAAAGAAGCTCCACCAAAGCTCCATTATTGGCCAAAAAGAACCTCAAAAAGGAGAAGATATCAAGGCTAAAGAACCCTAGGCTGATCCAAAGAAGAAAGCAGAAAAGAGAGGAGAAACTCCTTCTCACTTGGGTGTCACCTTGTCAAAACATGGCCTATTACCCTTGTGATGAGGAGTTCTTTTCTCAAGAATGGTCACCATGTCAAAACACAGTCTAGGTCCAAGGAAGGAGAAGACGATGGGGTAGGGGATCTGAGGAAAATGTTGCAAAGAAGGCATATACTTACCAAGGTTGAATATGAAACAAGAATCACTACATGCAAGAGATCTTGATCACCAAGGCTTGAAGGATCAACACTCCTTGCTCCACCAAGTTCCAAGGATGAGAAAGCAAGGAAGGAGAAGGGTAAGGGATGAAAAGGGTCAGTTACATGGATAGAAGAGGGTTTATATAGCAAAGGAGGAGGGAAGTAGAGTGGAGATGAGGTGTCAACACCCCAAAGCACCAAAGGAACACTTGTCTACCCAAGAAACCAACATGCAACCACCTTAGGCATACATGCAAAAGAAGGTGATACACTCTAGGTTGGTTATAGACCTACTTGGGTCATCCCAAACATGTTCGCGGTTGTGACCCACTATGGAACACCATCCATGGTCGCAAAAAAGCACCTACCACCACTAGGTTGAGACAAGAGGTCACCCCACAACCTAGGTCGAGACACAAGAAGGCAAACTGTCTTGGCCTCCACCTCACACCCTAGGTCAAAAAAACATGATCAAGAGAAGTGTCTAGGTCGAGACATACCCAAAAACCACCTAGTTCACGACATAGGTCACAACATGGGTCGCTACACCCACGAGGTACACATAGGTCGATACATGCACAACCTAGAAACCCTAATCACCACCAAGGGTGCCACCAGTCAACAAAGGATCAAACAAGGCACCCACTTCTTTATCTATCCTATATATTATGTCAAGAAAGAGGAGGAACACTCTAGAGGTGAAAAATTGCACATCCAACCCCTACTTTGGGTAAATTGCAATTTGCACCAAAAGTAGCAC
This sequence comes from Alisma plantago-aquatica, assembly GCA_963693085.1. Classification (NCBI taxonomy): domain Eukaryota; kingdom Viridiplantae; phylum Streptophyta; class Magnoliopsida; order Alismatales; family Alismataceae; genus Alisma; species Alisma plantago-aquatica. The sequence continues at coordinate 1,443,206,660 of OY856410.1, read as the reverse complement.
ACAAGGCACAGACATCATCCAAACAAGATCAAATTGAAGACTTAAGCTCTCCACAAGCTCTAAGATCATGTCAAATTATTATAGCATGGTTCTAAGAACATAATCAAGACAAATTAAACATGGCTATCCCAAAACCCAGGTCAGGGGTCTTACAAGTCATAATCCTCTAACAGGGATATCGCCCCCGAAATCCAAGGCGAAGAGAGACGGGTACTACCTATGCATCTCTACCTCAAGCTCCTACTTGAGTTGACCAAAATAGATATAAAGTAGATGTGGACATATCAGAATGAAATAAGTTCACCTGACATATCTCTACATGTGGGTTGACCTCTCCTTCTGGTTGACCCAAGGCGTAAAGCCTAGCCATCGCCTATCCAGAGGAGCCAACCTACGATCTCTATCCATGTCCTCATCCTCCACCAATGGTAAACTATTATCTCTGTGAGCCATGTGGCTCTACCTCGATTGTTGGGTCACCTCATTACCTTTCACTAGGTCGTCTCACCTTACATGTCCCATCTGCCCACACTTATGTCAAGTCATAGTCTCATACTATGACCTAGATGGCCCCATTACTGATGTTGATGTTTTGTTGTGGGCTCCAGCAGGTGGAAAACTACGGTATCTTCCTTTACATGGTGACCATTGTGTCGGTGCACTATACCTTTATTGTGTTGGCGGTGATGAGAACCTAGGCTCCTAAAAGCCACCCGACGATTGTTCTAGGTACTGGGTGGATCTCTTCTTGGCACCTTTCTCACACTTCTCCTCCACAGACCTCTCTATCCTTCTAACAAACTCCACAAATGTGGAAAAATGATCTCTTCTCTCTAAGGTTGTTGTTGGCATCATCAACTCTGCACTCAACCCCTTCTCAAAATGTCTAATTCTCTCTTGATCTATATCAATCGTGTGAGGACAAAACCTCAACAACTCCATAAAATTTGCTTCATACTTATTGATCACCATGGATCCATACTAAATCCTCTCAAACTGGTTGATCTTCTCATCAAGGTACGTTTGAGGAAAGTACTGATTCACAAACTCTCATCAGAACTCATCCCAGATGATAAAAACACCTAGCCTATTCTTCTCTTCTATGGCCCACCAATGACCAACACTTCCCTTAAAAAGTTACACAGCATGCCTTACCTTGTCTTCTTCGGGGATGTTGAGGGTCTTGAAGGCCTTCTCCAAATCCATCAACCATAGATATAGATTTGCTAAATCTATTGTACCAGCATACTCCATAGGTCCAACACGCGTTCACCGTTCAAACGTATTCCCCGATAATAGAGATTCTACATTAGGGACTGTTTCTCTCATTTTAGGAACATACATTCTATCCACCATATGTGTAATTGTGGTCATATACTATCCAAACATGGACTGAAAAGCAAGATTGGCCACCACTATAGGGTCTAACTGGGACATCACAGGCTTCCTCTTCTCAACATACTACCTCCTTACACCTCCACCTGGTGTAGCAACACTACTCTCAGCAATGTGTTCTTCGTATTCTCCAACCAATTTTTCTATTGTTCTTCTTCTTCTATACAAGTAGCAGTCATTATAAGATATATTGGAGGACACTAGAATAGACTCAAACCCTAGTCCTAGGTCCTTATAGACTCAACAAACTTAAATATATGATACCAACCCTAACTGTGACGCCCCACGCCACAACAAGTAAGATTACTCAAACCAAACTATGGAATTAACACTAAACAAGTGGATTACAAAAATCATAGGAAATTAAAATTGATTATGCAAGAGAACCACAAGCTGAAATACTTTCACATATAAGTCCTCAACAGGACACCTGCATAACATGTCATATATCACAAGGTGCTTAAATCATTATTCTCAAACATTCCTATCACCAACCTATTACATGAAGAACACGTTCCATATATATACAAGTACATTGTCAAGACGGTACAACAAAAGGCGCACATGCCAAAAACCTCGTGATGATAACATAACCACAAACACATTGAAAACACCCCCAAGACCTGATTGTACATGGATGACTCTAGGACTCTAACACTAAAAGACTAGCAACACTTCCAACCTAATCAACTACTACTCTTATTGTTGCTCTTCCTCGGCTACACAATCACCACCACGTCATGCACGACCACCTAAAAGATGTGGAAACCCATGGGGTGAGACCAAACATACCAATAAGAGATATAACTCTCTGAAAACATTATTAAAGCATAGATAAACTAAAGATAGATAGCATACTTACTAACATAGAAGATTCACCTAAAATATATGTATCCAATAGGTAAAACAAGTTAAGGAATACTTGGCAATTAGCACTGAGTCATATAATAATTAATAATCTAAGAAGGAATATGAAGAGCATGTATATTTTCTTTTAATCAATCTATACAAAAGCAAGGCTAGGATTCAACAAGGTTCTTCACATTTTGTCCTTAAATAGATATTCTACACAGTTGTATTTCATCTTTTATTCTGTCTTGAGGAGATGACATATACCACTCATACTCCAACTAACCACTGCTAAGTCGAAATCAGTGCCATACAAGGTCTATGGAAGAGATCGAATCGATGACCTCTCCAGACCTCCCAATCATCATGAGAGAAACACCATAGTGACATAACATATGAGTCATCTTCAAAATAGCCTAGCCTTCCTTTTATATAGGCACAATGCTAGTGAAACAGAGCTACGACCTGAAGTCACACTCCTTCCAAGGTATGGCCTGCATCCAATCTTGTGATAGCATATACTGAGTCACATCACTGAGCTACATCCTTAGCTACACTCTTGCTAGGGTATGACCTGTAGCCAATCCTATGAATGCATATACTCAACAGTATATGACTCTAAGTTTCCACTAAGGGAGAACTCATTTCACCATCCAGCAATAAGACTGACACTGAAATATATCTATGGCATTGGGCACCTACATGATTAGGTTTCACTTGATTAGTTATGGAAATTAAGTGTCTGTTAGCATCAATAAAGTTGTAAAATATAAAACCATAACAAACTCTACAAAAATAAGGGTATAGTACAACTTCAGAAGATATAAAACATATAAGATGTGAACTTGTCACATCACAACATAGAATTATAGCACTACCATTCACAAGGTCATCATCATTATTATGTCATTGTGGGATATCAATCCCCCAACCATATCACTGGAGGATAAGTCACCTCACACTAGGCATAAGCCTCTGCCAGGTCATAGGACCATGATCACATCATTCATGTATCACATGTGTCTCATCATGCCTCATTAGGGCTCATTCAACCTGTGGCATATCATAGTCACCATAGCATACACTAGCCATGATATTTAAGAACATATCATCGACATGGTTAGATGTTCATACGAAAGAAAGAGAAGTCATCATAACATCATAAACATTCCAAGAAAGAGAAGTCATCATAACATCATAGACATTCCAAGAAATAGAAGCAACACGTCAAAATCTCTAGATTAGGGTAGGGCTCCACACTTAAGTAATTAGGGTTTGTAGTTATTTCTCATCCCCAAACCTAGGTATACTATCTTACATATTCTTGGAGCACAATAAGGTTAAGGATCATGACTAGGGTTGATAACCCATCATCTAAATATCACTAGACATAGATCAATCATTACTCATATACATGTGTTAATAGTATGTCCAAGTACATGTGTTAACTACCCACTATTCATGTGTCGTGACCACCCAACACACATGGGTCGCGACCCTCTAAAATGTAGGTGTCTCCACCACCAAGAGCCAAGGGTCACAACTACACATAGACAAGGAGTCATGACCTCAACACAACCAAGGTGTTGCAACCTCTCATCAACTAGGATTTCGACCACATGGATAGGGTTAACTATCAAGAAAAACATGGGTCCCAACCAAACATCATCCAATAGTAGCTACCACTCAACACACATCGGTGGAGACCATCACCCATCAAAGCATGTCAATACCATCACCCATGTGGGTCACGACCACCCTCCATGCACATGTCACGACCACCAACTCTATGTGTCACGACCACCCACTCTCAACGAGTCTCAACCACCTACAACCATGATGTTTTATCCTCAAGAACAAGATCATGACTCGACCTAAAACTAAAACTATCTCGACCTCAATAAAAATCCATGTCGTGAACACAAACACCAAGGTATGTCGCGGGTGTAACACTAGGTCATCCATCTTGACCCAAAACAACCAAGCCTCAAGGTCTCACGACCGAAGAAAGAACAAGGTATAGTGACCATCAAAAACTACCACCAAGGAAAAGGACCAACATCCAATAGAGATTAAGCATGATCAAAGAGAAGATATTCATTGCCAAAATAGAAGGTAGAACCAAAAGAATCTATCATCCACATGAGGGAGAAAACCTTAAGCAAAGCTGTCACCAAAACCCCAAAACTTGAGTCATGAAAACATCATGAAGGACCCTTATGCAAGAGAGATAAAACCACATCTGGCACCATAAAAACAAAATCTAAACTTCATAGAACATCAATAAACTCATACATCATGCATGAGATCAAAACCAAGATCAAGAGATAGGGGAAAACAACTATCTCACCATAATCACTAAAACGGGTATCTAAACTAGGGTTTTAGATTACTCTCAAACCAAACATGGATTTTAACATTAAACAAGTCCTATTACTTAGAATTATCCACTAGCATGTTAAGGGAACGTTTTAGAGAGAGAAAATGAGACGACCCAACACCAAATCAGACCATCACAGTGTAATTAATTGCGGAATTAAACATTTGCAGCGGATTAACAAAAATCACTAAAAATTAAAACCATTTACAAAGAGATCTGTTTCCAGGAAACTCTTACATCAAGAACCAAAATATCATATTTAGATTCTAGTCCACCAAGTACATACCATGTACCTTTTTCTTCTTGAGGATTACATACAACAGTTGCTTTAATATGCACATAAGCAACATAAAACCTCAAGGCATTCAATGCCAAAATCTCAGATCGATCATTAAAGCACTAACTACTGACTCCTAGGACCCAAGAGTACATAGATGACTCATAGGACTCTTATTTACAAGACATGACAGTCAGTATCTCCACCTGAGATGTTACTGTTGTCCTTGATGCTGTTGTCCTTCCCCTACTATAGGGTTTCTACCTTCTCGTCCTCGTCCACCTAAAAATGTCTGATCCCACGGGGTGAGACAATTGAAATTACCCCAGTGAGAGATATAACTCTCCGCTAGAAATATTATTATTCCATGTAAACAGTAATAAATTGACCAGAATAATATCTATTGAATAGTAGGATTTAAATCATTATTAAGTAGAGTAGAGCAATGTCATCTATTCATTTTAATAAGGAATATGAAGAACATATATCATATTTATCCACCTTAGGATACAATAACCAATGTGACATCAACCAATAGTTTCCATAATTCGTCCTTAAGAAAATATGCTACACGGCTGAATTACATTTTACAATCATTCTTATGCCCTGAGGAAGTGATCCATACCACTCAAATCCAACATTCAGTTGTGAAACCCAAAGTCGGTGCCATACAAGATCAAAGGAAGAGTCGAACTCCACGATCTCATCTGTCTCATTCAGTGTGAGACCACAAGTAGGACCGTAGTCTCTTTCTTAAGTGACGTCAGTCACAGGGTTAGCTCTCATGGCTACCCATCCTCTATCCCACCTTGGTATAGGTCCCGACACTAGTAAATATGAGCCACGGGCCAGTTCACCGTGCTCACTGAGCCATGAACGCATTCATGCTCCATCACACTAAGCCATGGGCCTGTTCACCATTCTCTTAAACATATCTTAAGTCTACAACTGAAGTTTCACTCTAATCCTCCTATTTTCAGCTAGGAGCACCACATATATTCAACAATATATGCTCCGGATTAACCAGCAGGTAAACCCATTTCACCATCACCAGCTACTGACGATGATGGATCTATCGCCAGGTCTCTACATGATAATATTCCCCTTGATTATTTAAGTACATTACCATATTCTTTTAGCATTAGTTAATTTTTCAAACAAGAATTATTTTGACAAATGCTACAAGGAAATAATACTCTTATCAAGTACTTTTCAAAACTTTATAAAACATTGTGATCTCAATCCCTTGTCTCATTACTGGGAATTCACATCCCTCAACAACAACATCATCATGTTTGCTGGATCTGGGTATTCAAACCCTTAGTTCCACACTAAACATGGTTACCACTTATCAGGTAACTATTACCTCCAGGTCATCTGACCAAGGTATTCAGGATACTTGTTACACAAGCATTTCACATAGTTCACCAAGTATATTCAACTTCTTGTCACTTGTCACTAGGCAAAAAATAAAGTAATGGCTCACAAGGTCCATTACCATCATAATTCATACCTGGTTATGCTCATCATCTCATGATACCTGCATGGTTAGTGTTTCCTCATTAGGGTTAGGGTTTCCCATCTTTATCAATTAGAGTTTCACATAACATCGCCATGTGTTAGGGTTTCACATAACATCACCCTATATTAGGGTTTCACATAACATCACCATATATTAGGGTTTCACATAACATCACCCTACATTAGGGTTTCACATAACATCACCCTATATTAGGGTTTCACTTAACATCACCCTATATTAGGTTTTCACATAACATCACCCTATATTAGGGTTAGGCTTCATCATTCTGTTTCAATTAGGGATTCTTAACCCATTTCCCAAAATTAGGGTTAGGGTTTCTTATTATTCTTGATTAGGGTTTTATGATTACTTCATCAATCCAAACCCTAATTCAGTGCTTCCACATATCTTAGAGCACATGTCATTATTTAAGTATTAAACCATACTTATCATTGTTCCGTATACTTAAGAACACACATCACCATCAAACCTTATCCAGTTGACTTAACCTTTCACTAAGTATATACACCTATGCTTATCATAGTGTATTAAATTTATTACCTTCATGGACATCAAGTGATAATCACTCTAATTATACTAATCACCTAAGTACTTTAAAAGTACATCCATTCAAATCATCCTTGAGATACTCTTCAACCACTTATGGGGTTATTAATACTTACATGGATTGAATCAATTGGACCTTCAAAATGTTTTGAACTAATACAACCTTCAAATGGTTTGAGACCATTTATACCTTCAAATGGTCTTGAGGTTACATGACATTTAAACAGTCTTGAGGTCACTTGACCTTCAAACGGTCTTGGACCAATTGCACCCTCAAATGGTCTTGGACCAATTGACCCTTCAAATGGTCTGAAGACCGTTAGACCTTAAATGGTCTTGGTTCAATTGAATCTCCAAATGGTCTTGAACCTTTTGTACCTCTAAAAGGTCTTGAGATGCTTGACCTCCAAACGGTCTTGAGGTGCTTGACCTCCAAACGGTCTTGAAGACTGTTAGACCTTAAACGGTCTTGACCCCTTTGATCATCAATCGGTGTTGGAACCATTTGATCAAATCAATTTCTAAAAACATTTAACCCTAAATGGTTTGAGACTGTTTGAATTGAATGTTCTTTAACCCCTAAATAGTTTCAGATTGTTTGGTCATTTCAGCTTGAAATCGTTTAACCCTAAATTAGGGTTATGATCTCAATTGATCTAGGGTTCTGGAAACCAATTAAGCCAGGGTTTTGAAAACAATTGAATTTGATTATTTGAGGTTAATAGGTCATGAGACCAATTGATCCTTGAGTCCACTGAAAGCTTTTAGTCTCTAACGGTTTTGAAACCATTTAACCTCAAACTATTTTGAAACCGATTGGGCACCAAACGGTTTGAAACTATTTGGTCTAAAATGGTTTGAAACTGTTTAACCAACACAATGAAACTGTTTGCTTCTAATTTTTTTGAGGTGTTTCCTAAAATGATGTCATCATCATCAAGCTTCAGACCTCTGATTACTAGTGTAATATATATGAAAAATTCATCAATTATTCAAAAAGAAAACAAAGGATCAACATATGATGAGGAATTGAAATCAATAACAACATTGATGGGTTCAAGTTATATAACCTGCCTTCAAAGTAGCTTCAAAGCTCCAAGATTCACATATCTAATGGTGAATAAAGATCCTTAAGCTATCCAAGGCTTGTTTCCAACTCTTTGGATGCAAAAGACAATCAAGGTTGATCATTGGATGGAAAAGATAAGAAAATCAATGTTGAAATCTGATTTCAACCATCAATTCAAGGTTGAAGATGATCATGGAGCTTACCTTCAGCTTGGGTAATGTTTTCCTCCTACTCCTAAGCTCCTTGGTCATCGGCCAAAGCAAGAGAAGAAAGTGGTTTGCAAAATGGCCTTTCAAGGAGAAAATTGAATATATGTAATTGATTTTCTAGGAGAGAGAAAGTAGAAGGAATTTCATCCATTATCTTTGCCACATGTCCCCTCCCTTCCTTGCCTCTAAAGCCAACTCCCTTCATCCTCAATATACTCTTGTTTATCCTTGAATTAAAAGCAACCACTTTAAGCACCTTAATTAATATAATACTATTATCCATTTTTAGTGGACATTACTTTTTAATTAACAAATGTGAGTGGGTTTCTTCACCTACTTAGGATATTTCGGTGCAACTCAAGGCATTTGGACGTCCTTGCACTATAGGATTTCAACCAAAGCCTTTTTAGTTTATGGGAACTTCAATTAATATATTTATTTTTGCTACAAATTAAATTAGGGTTTCAATTATGCTTAAATCTTGATTATTTTATTATCAAGATTATCTCTCCTCAAAAGTAATTCAAACTAGATGCACATTTATTTTTATTTTCTCTAAATGATACCAAGAAATAGTAGGGACATTATTGAAGTGGTATTTACATGTTCAACCCTAGGTTTTTGGGTAAATTGCAAATTATACCAAAAATAGTCATTTAATGCATAAACATTATTCAAACAAGCTCATTTTTGGAACTTAGGCTTCTACAAGCCATACCTCAACATCATTCTCATTCTTATGATGCTTCAACACTTGGGGAACATTTATCATGTAACATTTACAAGGTGACCCCTTTAAATTGGGTAAATTGCACTTCAGTCCAAAACAGATAAAACATTGCTTCAACATTATTCAAATAGGATCAAAATTGAAACATAAGCTATCCTTTAGTCTTAACTACTTTTCAAAAGATAAAGACAAGAATCTAAATGACTTACTTAAGCAAAACTTCTAGGGTTAAGCCTTAACCCAGGTGAAGGATGTTACTATTATCCACCCCTAATAGGGATTTCGTCCCTGAAATCATCAAGAGAAAAGAGAAGGGTACTTCCTCCTCATCTCTTCCTCCAACTCCCACATGGCTTCTTCAATGCCACGATGATTCCAAAGAACTTTCACAAGCATTATGTCTTTCTTTTTCAACTTTTTGATTCTCCTGTCCAGAATCAACATTGGTCCCTCTATATAGGATATATTTTCATTTTACTCTACCTCTATAGTTTGCAAAACTAACTCCATGTCAGGGTGACACTTTCTCAGCATGGATATATGGAATATTGGATGCAATCTATGTAGTTCAGGTGGCAACTCCAACTTATAGGCTACCTTTCCAATCCGTTCAGTGATTGGATAAGGCCCCATAAATCTAGGAGCTAACTTACCCTTCTTTCCAAATCTAAGAACACCTTTCCAAGGTGAGACTTTGAGATATACTCTGTCTCCAACTTGGAATTCTAAAGGACTTCGTCGTTTTTCTACGTATGACTTCTGTCTATCATGTGCAACCTTTAACTATTGTTGTAATTACTTTAATCTTCTCAGTTGTCTGTTACACTACTTCAGGACCCAAAAGTTGATATTCCCCTATTTCATACCAGCATAGTGGAGATCTACAATGTCTACCATATAATGCTTCATATGGTGCCATATCAATACTGTGCCGATAACTATTGTTGTAAGCGAATTCTATTAAGCTCAGGTGTATATCCCAACTTCCTACAAACTGAAGGACACATGCCCTAAGCAAATCCTCCAAAGTTTGAATAATCCTCTCAGATTGTCCATCTGTCTGTGGGTGAAAGGCAGTACTAAACCTTAACTGCGTACCAAAGCTTTATGTAGTTGTTCCCAAAAATGACTCGTGAACTGGAGACCTCTATCAGAAACAATTGTAGCCAGAACCCCGTGCAAACGCACTATCTCATCTATATAGATCTGTGCAAGCTTTTCAGCAGTATAGGTTGTTTTGACAGGAAGAAAATGTGTTGTCTTAGTCAACCTATCAACTATCACCCAAATGGAATCATGACCTTTGGCTGTTCTTGGCAAACCAACCACAAAGTCCATGGTCACATGATCCCATTTTCACTGTGGTATAGGTAAAGGTTGCATTGTTCCTGTGGGCTTTTGATGTTCAGCTTTAACCTACTGACATACTGGACACCGCATAACAAACTCAACTACATCTTTCTTCAAACCAGGCCACCAGTACATATCTTTTAAGTTATGATACATTTTGGTGCTCCCTGGATGCATTGCATACATAGATGAATGAGCTTCCTCCATGACTAACTTCCTTAAGTCATTGGCATCAGGTACTACCATCCTACCCTGGTAACAAACTACCTCATCATCTGACTCATGAAAACCATCCCATTTCTCACTACCATATTCTGATCTAATCTGTTGAATCACAGGATCAGCCTGTTGTGCCTCTTTGATTTGTTGTTTCGAAGTAGGTTTTATTTGCATCTCAGCTAACAGTCCAGCTAATAAGGATACTTTAAGTTGTACATTGTTTTGCCTCAAAGAGAAAAACATGTTTCGTTTAGAGAACACTAAAGAATTCAACTGTGCTTTGTCCATGTTTGGTGATGATGATTTTCTACTTAGTGCATCAGCCACTGCATTAGCCTTTCCTGGATGATAATCAATTGTACAATCATATTCCTTGATTAACTCCATCCAACAGTGTTGTCTCATGTTCAACTCATGCTATGAAAAGATATATTTTAGGTTCTTATGGTATGTGAAAATCTGGAATGTCTCTCCATAGAGATAATGTCTCCAGATCTTCAACGCATGAACCACTGTAGCTAGTTCTAGATCATGTGTTGGATAATTTTCTTTATGTTTCTTAAGTTGTCGAGAAGAAAAATAAATCACTTATTTATCCTGCATCAACACACATCCTAGAATGTTCCTAGAAGCATCACAAAAAACAATATACCCCTTTCCCTGCTCAGGTAACACTAACACAGGTGCACTGGTCAACCTTTCTTTCAACAACTGGAAAGATTGTTGACATTTGTCATTCTCTCCTTCCTGGTCAACTTGGTTAGGGGTAAATCTATAGAACTGAAGTTCTTAACGAACCTCCTATAGTAGCCTGCCAGTCCTAGAAAACTATGTATTTCCATTGGTGTCTTTGGTTGTTCCCACTCCAAGACAGATTCTACCTTTTTAGGATCAACACGAATACCTGAGGCAGATATTACGTGTCCCAGAAAAGACACTTCTGATAACCAGAATTCACACTTACTGAATTTGGAAAATAGCTTGTGCTCTCTCACTAAAGTCAGAGCCTAACAAAGGTGTTGCTCATGTTGTCGAGCATCTCTATTGTAAACCAGGATGTCATCTATAAAAACTACTATAAATTGATCAAGGAATGGTCGAAAGATTCTGTTCATGAGTTCCATGAATGCAGCTGGTGCATTAGTTAGTCCAAATGACATAACTATGAACTCATAGTGAACATACCTTGTCCTAAAAGCTGATTTAGGTATGTCACTCTCCTTGATGTGTAACTGATGATATCCTGATCTCAAATCTATTTTAGAGAAGGTAGTTGCACCACGCAACTGGTCAAACAAGTCATCTATCCTTGGAAGAGGATATTTGTTCTTTATGGTTACTTTGTTTAACTATATATATTCGATGCATAATCGCATAGCCCATCTTTCCTTTTAACAAAAAGAACCAGAGCACCCCATCGTGAAGTACTTGGTTTAATAAATCCCTTTTCAAGCAACTCCTGTAACTATTTCTTGAGTTCTACCATCTCAGTAGGTGCCATTCTATAAGGTGTTTGAGCTATTGGTTGTGTATCTGGAATTAAGTTAATCTCAAAATCAATCTCTCAGGGTGGAGGAACACCTGTAAGTTCCTCAGGAAACACATCATCAAATTCCCTAACAACCTGAACTTCAGAAAGGCTAGGACTCTCTATTTTGGTATCTACCACATGTGCCAAGAATGCAAAGCATCCTTGTCTCATCAACTTTTCAGCTACCATAGCCGAAACTAGATAGGTTGGAAGAATCTTTCTGTCCCCCTGAAAGATCCATGTATCACCATTGTTTGTGAACATAGCCTTCTTGGAACTGCAATCCAAGACAACCTTATACTTTTCTAAGGTGTCCATCCCAAGGATTATGTCAAACCCATGCATCTCAAGTGGTATAAGATCCACTTGAATGCTATGTTCTAAAAAATAAAGAACATAGTGAGAACACACCTCCTGCAACACTGCATATTCAACTAATGGAGTTTCTAATAATAAGTTATCTGTCCTATGACTGACAGTTATATATATTGCAGTCATGAATCACTTCTCGAGCGATAAAGGAATGTATAGCACCTAGATCAATCAAAATAGATACAAAGCAGGATGAAGACATATCAGAATGAAATAATTCCATCTGACCTGTCACGACTCATGGGTTAACCACTGCTTTCAGCTTATTCATAGCATAAAATCTTGTCATTGCTGGTTGTCGATCACTCGCCCTGTTGCTGGATGTAGATGAGCCAGCTTGGGACGCCTATCCACGTCCTCGAGTGCCACTTCTAAAATGTCACTTCTGAGAGTCTTGTTGACTCTGCCTCAGTGGTTGGGTTACACTCATGTCTCTAACTAGACAATCTTTCATCAGATGTCCCATCTTCCGACATTTATAACAAACTATGTTTTCCCATTGTGGTCTAGATGGTCCTATTACTGACATTGATACTGAGTTGTGGGCTCCCTCTGGTGGTAAAATATGACCTCTACCCTTGTTGTATGTCCACTGTGTCTGAGTATTAAACCTCAGTGGTGCTGTTGGTGCATAAAATCTTGGTTTCTTAAAACTCTCAGACCTCTGTCCTTGAAACTGGGTATATACTTTCTTATTGTTGGCTTGGTGTTTCTCAGTCATGGACCTTTCTATCCTCCTAACTGACTCCACAAAGGTGTAAAACCTCTCTCTATTCTCTAGAGTAGATACTGGTGTGGTTAAATCAGCGTTCAAACCCTTCTCAAAATGCTGAATCCTCTCCTCATCTGTAGCGGCCATGTGTGGATAGAAACGTAGAAGCTCCATAAACTTAGCTTCATACTCACTAATGTTCATTGGTCCTTGCCTTATCCGCTCAAATTGAGAAATTTTCTCATCCAGGTAAGTCTTGGGAAAATATCTACTAACAAACTCTCGTCGGAACTCTTCCCATCTGACTTCAACACATAGCCTTTTGCCTTCTTCTATGGCCCACCAATGGCCAGCAATCCCCTTCAAAAGGTACATTGCATGCCTAACCTTCTCATCTTCGGGGATATTAAGGATTCTAAAGGCCTTTTCCAGCTCAGTTAGCCACACGTCTGCATCTGTTGGGTTAGTTGTACTAGCATAATCAGTGGCTCCTACCTGGCGAAGCTGTTTAAAAGTCTTGCCAGCTCCATGTCCCTCGTTGTGAGCTGGTGCCCTAGGTGCAGGTGGTGGCATCCTATCTTCCATATGCATCATAGTCACCATGAACTGCCCAAATAGAAAATGGAAAGCTGGGTTTTCTAGTGTATCTTGGTCAAGCTGAGGATGTTCAAGTACTGGTTCTTCCCTATCATGATCCCTTGCACCTCCTCTTGGTGCAGCAACACTGCTTTCAGCAGCATGTTCTTCGTGTGATCCAACCATCTTCAAGCTTTACTTCTTCTCCTAATAGCAGAAGTCACTATCAGATAGACTGAGAGATACTAGAACAGACTCAACAACCTTAATCCTATGTCTCTGTAGACTCAGCGAACTTAGAGCTCTAATACCACTAAGTTGAGACGAAATGACACCAAATCAAACTGTCATAGTGTAATTAATTATGGAATTAAACATTTGCAGTGGATTAACAAAAATCACTAAAAATTAAAACCATTTACAAAGATATCTGTTTCCAGAAATATCTTACAACAAGAACCAAAATATCATATTTACATTCTGGTCCACCAAGTAAATACCATGTACCTTTTTCTTCTCAAGGATTACATACAACAGTTGCTCTGTTAAATCTACACATAAGCAACATAAAACCTCGAGGCATTCAATGCCAAAATCGCAGATCGATCATTAAAGCACTAACTACTGACTCCTAGGACCCGAGAGTACAGAGATGACTCATAGGACTCTTATTTACAAGACATAACATTCAGTATCTCCACCTGAGATGTTACTATTGTCCCTGATGTTGTTGTCCTTCCCCTACTATAGGGTTTCTACCTTCTCGTCCTCGTCCACCTAAAAATGTTGGATCCCACAGGGTGAGACAATCGAAATTGCTCCAGTGAGAGATATAACTCTCCGCCAGAATTATTATTATTGTAGGTAAACAGTAATAAACTGACCAGAATAATCTCTATTGAACATTAGGATTTAAATGATTATTATGCAGAATATAGCAATGTCATCTATTCATTTTAATAAGGAATATGACGAACATGTATAATATTTATCCACCTTAGGATACAATAAGAAATGTGACATCAACCAATAGTTTCCGTAATTTGTCCTTAAGAAAATATGCTACATGACTGAATTACATTTTATAATCATTCTTATGCCCTGAGGAAGTGAGTTGTACCGCTCAAATTCAACCTTCGGTTGCGAAACCCAAAGCCGGTGTCATATAAGATCAAAGGAAGAGTCGAACTCCTCTATCTCATCCGTCTTGGTTTGTGCGAGACCACAAGTAGGACCACAGTCTCTTTCTTAAGTGACGTCAGTCACAGGGTTAGCTCTCAGGGCTACCCATCCTCTAGCCCGCCTTGGTACAAGTCCCGACGCTAGTAAATCCGAGCCACAGGCTAGTTCACCGTGCTCACTGAGCCATGAACGCATTCATGCTCCATCACACTGAGCCATGGGCTTTTTCACCATGCTCTTAAACATATTATTGAGTCTACAACCGAAGTTGCACTCTAATCCTCCTATTTTCAGCTAGGAGCACCCTATATATTCAACAATATACGCTTCGGATTAACCAGCAGGTAAACCCATTTCAACATCACCAGCTACGGACGATGATGGATCTATGGCTAGGGCTCTACATGATAATATTCCACTTGATTATTTAAGTACATTACCATATTCTTTTAGCATCAGTCAAGTTTTCAAACAAGAATTATTATGACAAATGCTACAAGGAAATAATACACTTATCAAGTACTTTTAAAAACTTTATAAAACATTGGGATCTTAATCCCTTGTCTCATTAATGGGAATTCACATCCCTCAACATCATAATCATCATGTTTTCTGGATCTGGGTATTCAAACCCTTAGTTCCACACTAAACATGGTTACCACTTATCAGGTAACTATTATCTCCAGGTCATCTGACCAAGGTATTCAGGATACTTGTTACACAAGCATTTCACATAGTTCACCCGGTATGTTCAACTTCTTGACACTTGTCACTAGGCAACAAATAAATTAATGGCTCACAAGGTCCATTAACATCATAATTCATACTTGGTTATGCTCATCATCTCATGATACTTGCATGGTTATTATACTTGATAACAACCATATGAATTTCATATCAACATTATGAGATAAAATAATAAAATCATTGTTCCCTCATTAGGGTTAGGGTTTCCCATCTTTATCAATTAGAGCTTCACATAACATCACCATGTATTAGGGTTTCACATAACATCACCCTACATTAGGGTTTCACATAACATCACCCTACATTAGGGTTTCACATAACATCACCCTATAGTAGGGCTTCACATAACATCACCCTATATTAGGGTTAGGGTTCATCATTCCATTTCAATTAGGGATTCTTAACCCATTTCCCAAAATTAGGGTTAGGGTTTCTTATTATTCTCGATTAGGGTTTTATGATTTCTTCATCAATCCAAACCCTAAGTCAGTGCTTCCACATATCTTGGATCACTTTTCATTATTTAAGTATTAAACCATATTTATCATTGTTCCATATACTTAGGAACACATATCACCATCAAACCTTATCCAGTTGACTTAACCTTTCACTAAGTATATACACCTATGCTTATCATAGTGTATTAAATTTATTACCTTAATGGACATCAAGTGATAATCACTCTAACTATACTAATCACCTAAGTACTTTAAAAGTACATCCATTGAAATCATCCTTGAGATACTCTTCAACCACTTATGGGGTTATTAGTACTTACATGGATTGAATCAATTGGAACTTCAAAATGTTTTGAACTAATTGAACCTCCAAATGGTTTGGGACCATTTAGACCTTCAAACGGTCTTGAGGTTACATGACCTTCAAACGGTCTTGAGGTCACTTGACCTTTAAACGGTCTTGGACCAATTGCAACCTAAAACGGTCTTGGCCCAATTGACCCTTCAAACGGTCTGCAGACCGTTAGACCTTAAACGGTCTTGGTTCAATTGAATCTCCAAACGGTCTTGAACCTTTTTTACCTCTAAAAGGTCTTGAGATGCTTGACCTCCAAACGGTCTTGAGGTGCTTGACCTCCAAATAATCTTGAAGACCGTTAGACCTTAAACGGTCTTGACCCCTTTGATCTTCAATCGGTTTTGAAACCATTTGATCAAGTCAATTTCTAAAAATGTTTAACCCTAAATAGTTTGAGACTATTTGAATTGAATATTATTTAACCCCTAAATGGTTTGAGACCGTTTAGTCCTCAAATGGTCTGAGACCGTTTGGTCAGTTCAGCTTGAAACCGTTTAACCCTAAATTAGGGTTATGATCTCAATTGATCTAGGGTTCTGGAAACCAATTAAGCTAGGGTTTTGAAAACAATTGAATTTGATTATTTGAGGTTAATAGTTCATGAGACCAATTGATCCTTGAGTCCATTGAAAACTTTTAGTCTCTAATGATTTTGAAACCGTTTAACCTCAAACAGTTTTGAAACAGATTTGGCACCAAACGGTTTGAAACTGTTTGGTCTAAAACAGTTTGAAACTGTTTAACCAACACAATGAAACCATTTGCTTCTAATTTTCTTAAGGTGTGTGCTAAGATGATTTCATCATCATCAAGCATTATGCCTCCAATTACTACTATAATATATATGAAAAATTCATCAATTATTCAAAAAGAAAACAAATGATCAACATATGATGAGGAATTGAAATCAATAACAACATTGATGGGTTCAAGTTATATAATCCGCCTTCAAAGTAGCTTCAAATCTCCAACTTCACGTCTCTAATGGTGAATCAATCTCCTTCAACTATCCAAGTCTCATTTCCAACTCTTTGGATGCAAAAGACAATCAAGGTTGAGTATTGGATGGAAAAGAGAAGAAAATCAATGTTGAAATCCAATTTCAACCACCAATTCAAGGTTGAAGATGATCATGGAGCTTACCTTCAGCTTTGGGAACATTTTCCTCCTGATCCTAAGCTCCTTGGTCATCGTCCAAAGCAAGATAAGAAAGTGGTTTGCAAAATGGCCTTTCAAGTAAGGAGAAAATTGAATATATGTAATTGATTTTCTATTAGAGAGAAAGTAGAAGGAATTTCATCCATTATCTTTGCCACATGCCCCGTCCCTTCCTTTCCTCCAAAGACAAATCCCTTCAGCCTCAATATCCTCTCATTTATCCTTGAATTAAAATCAACCACTTTAAGCACCGTAATTAATATAATAATATTATCCATTTTTAGTGGACATTACTTTTTAATTAACAAATGTGAGTGGGTTTCTTCACCTAATTAGGATATTTCGGTGCAACTTAAGGCATTTGGACGTCCTTGCACTATAGGATTTCAATCAAAGCCTTTTTATTTGATGGGCACTTCAATTAATACATTTATTTTTGCTACAAATTAAATTAGGGTTTCAATTATGCTTAAATCTTGATTATTTTATTATCAAGATTATCTCTCCTCAAAAGTAATTCAAACAAGACGCCCCTTTCTTTTTATTTTCTCTAAGTGATACCAAGAAATAGTAGGGACATTATTGAAGTGGTATTTTACATGTTCAACCCTAGGTTTTTGGGTAAATTGCAAATTATACCAAAACTAGTCATTTAATGCACAAACATTATTCAAACAAGCTCATTTTTGGAACTTAGGCTTCTACAAGCCATACCTCAGCATCATTCTCATTCTTATGATGCTCCAAGACTTGAGGAACGTTTATCATGTAACATTTGCAAGGTGACCCCTTTAAATTGGGTAAATTGCACTCTAGTCCAAAACAGATAAAACATTGCTTCAACATTATTCAAATAGGACCAAAATTGAAACATAAGCTCTCCTTTAGTCTTAATTACTTTTCAAAAGATAAAGAAAAGAATCTAAATGACTTACTTAAGAAAAACTTCTAGGGTTAAGCCTTAACCGAGGTCAGGGATGTTATAGAAAACATCAACATGCATATAAGAAAAGTGCATTAATAGAGAAGGTTAAGAGTTATATAACCCGCCTTAAAGAAGATCACTCCAAGGAGAAAGATACAAGAACACGATCACCAAGGGATAAAGAAGATCCACCAAAGCTCCACTCTTGGCAACAAAGCACCTCAAGAAGGAGAAGAGATCAAGGTCAAAGATGGCACAAGAAAAAGCGCAAGGAAGTACCCTAGGATGATCCAAAGAAGAAAGCACAAAAGAGAGGAGAAACTCCTTCTCACTTGGGTGTCTCCTTGTCAAAACATGGCCTATTTCCCTTATGATGAGGATTTATCTTCTCAAGATTAGTCACCATGTCAAAACAAAATCTAGATCCAAGGAAGTAGAAGGCGATGGAGTAGGGGGTCCAAGCAAAACGTTGTAAAGAAGGTATATACTTACCAAGGTTGAACATGAAACAAGAATCACCACATGCAAGAGAACTTGATCACTAAGTCTCCGACGATGAACACTCCTTGCTCCACCAAGCTCCAAGGATGAGAAAGAAAGTAAGAAGAATGGTAAGGGCCTAAAATGGTCACTTTCATGGAGAGAAGAGGGTTTATATAGCAAAGGAGGGAAGTAGGGTGGAGATGAGGTGTAAACACCCTAAAGCACCAAAGGAACACTTGTCCATCCAAGAAACCAACATGCAACCACCTTAGACAAACATTCACAAGATGGTGATACACTCTATGTTGGGTCTCGACCTACTTGGGTCACCCCCCACATGTTCACAGTTGCAACCCACCATGGAACACCATCCATGGTCGCGACAAAGCACCAACCACCACTAGGTCGAGACAAGAGGTCACCACACAACCTAGGTTTGAGACACAAGAAGGTAAATTATCACAACCTCCACCTCACACCCTATGTCGAAACCAACATGATCAAGAGATGTGTCTCAATAGTGACACACCCAAAAACCACCTAGGTCATGACATAAGTCGCAACATGCGTCGCTACACCCACAAGGTACACATAGGTTGACATACACACAACCCTACAAACCCTAATTACCACCAAGGGTGCCACCACTCAACAAAGGCTCAAACAAGGAATCCACTTCTTTATCTATCCTATAGATGATGTCAATAAAGAGCAAGAAAACTCTAGAGGTGACAAATTCAACAGTCACCCCCTACTTTGGGTAATTGTAATTTGCACCAAAACTAGCACACAAGGTTCAAACATCATCCAAACAAGCTCATATTGAAGACATAAGCTCTCCACAAGCTCTAAGATCTTGTCAAATGATTAGATAAAGGTTCTAAGAACATTACCAAGTCAAAGAAAATAGAGTTAGCCCAAATCCAGGTCAGGGGTCTTACACTATAAGTCATCCACACCTAGGTTTTGCAAAAAGCCTACAAGAATAAGTCTTTCCTATTTTGTAAAGGTAAAATTGTGAATGTATCAATGTATATTCAATTAGGGCACAATATGTGTTGGGGTGTATGCAAGACCATTTCCAAATGTAGTTTTCCCTGAAAGGAGAATGTATGCTAAACTATTTCCAAATGCATTCCAACAAAATTCTAGGTTCAAATGATCTACACATGGGTTCCTTTTAGAATTTTTGGAGCACCACGACTGTAAATAATGTCTCCTACATTTAGATAAGTAGAATAGGGAGTGCATTGGAGGATTCCAACAAAACCAACATTGTGTAAGCTCCAAATGTAAAGGTCATGATGTTTGTATACCTTCAAAACTTTTAGCATTTACAACATTATATACAAAATAATCTTAAATATATGGCTCAAATACCCAAATATGTCCTCTAACAAATTGTTTCAATCGAACAAAGTGCATTCACAATCACAACATCTTATTCCATGCACTCATGTTGTGTGAACTTTATAAAAAATGAACATAATGAAAGGGAAGGAAGGACAATCGCCATGAATCTAGACATGAGTAGGGCATAAACTAGGGTGGATTTGACGTTAAGAGAGGAAATAGAGTATACTTGTAATAGGGGGAAATAGGTGGGCATGGTAGGGAAATAATTTAGAATTTATCCCTTAGCCTTCATTTAATATAGATGATTGAGGTGGGTTTTTCAACCTTATTAAGAACTCCATCAAGGAGACTCGTTGCAGCACCCCTAGAATAGGGTATAATATCTAATTAACATAAAAACATTAATAAACTTAATATGAGATAAATTATTATAGATGAAACTCATTTGGAGAAATGTTGACTCAATTATGTATAGTCAAGGATAAAATGTGGTTTGATTGTATTATGTAGGTTTGTATGGGAAAAATGACAAGTTTCCCTTGAAAAATTTCCAATGAAATTCTAGTAAAATTGCAAAGGTTTAGGACCTCCAGGAAAACATCCTCTCCAAGTGTAAAGATCAAATTATTTTGGCATAAATATATTATAAGAATATAAATATATTAAGGGAATATTATAAGTTTGGTAATATAGTTAAATGTTTTTCTAAATATAAGTGGACCAAATAATATTATAGGACTAGATAATGTATGTGGGTCAGGTTTGGTCATTTTCAAACTATAGTAGACTAGGTCAAATATTTAGGTAAAAGATGTCTAAACAATCACACAAAGTATTGATAAGTCTTTATTTCAAGGGTACTAAATATTCATAATATGACCTTGACTCACATTGTAGGATCGCTAACCAACATGAAGATGGGAAAAGAATATGAGGCGCCAGCTACCACATTCAACATAGGATGAGTGGACACAGACCATTCACCATGGAGGAAAGCATGGCAGCCACTAGAGAACTCTAGATTTATTATACATTGCTTTATGATTTTATGATATTTCATATTTGATGTCTACTATTTTAAGGGGTGCCTCCCCCATTTCATCATTTGAACTTGTTTAGGTATTTTCTAGTTGAACGATCAGCATTCAAAGAAACTTCTGGTGCAACCTATGTTTTGATTGTCGATATCCAAACTCTTCATTTGCATGTAATTGTATGCAAATGTTTCAATTTATTTATATTGAAGCTTTCATAAAAAATGACCTTAACATATGGTTATAACCACTAACCTTTCCCTATATTTAATCATGGTCACATCATGGCATACTAAAATCCTAGTCATCCATCCAATGGGTAATCTTGTTCCTCCTACATAAGTGGATAGAACGTAATAGTGTCTTGATCCTTCTACAAAAATATTATCTTAAATTTGTCCCATGAAATTAAAGAAATTTATAAATTTCTCCCACTAAAACTGAGAGCCCAAGACAAGTCCAATCGTTTGGTTATCCAATATAGTGCATTTGACACTCACATCCAAACTCCATCATCTATGAACTTTATTTTTCCCTAATGACTAGATTAGACCTCCCCTAGATATGTATTTTCCCTAACACATTTGAGATTCCCTAATAATTTACCATCAATACCTGGTCAACCTTTATTGGTCTTGATATCCCTCATTAACACTACTTTGATATTATTTCAATACAAATATGTATCACCAGTTTAAAACCATCCCCAATCTACCAAAATCAGTCAAATTTTTTTATTTTGTCTCTGTTAACCTTCCTGTCACCATGTTTTTCCCATGAAAGCTTCAAACTACACACCTTTATTTCATTGTAAAGCATGAAGATGATTTACCCTAACACATGTTCAACCATTGCCAAAGATTAAAACCCAGTCCAAAAGCTTCAGAAGCTTTGAAGGAACCTTGGAATGCCTTGGTTTTACCCCTTTTGTGGATCTACCAAGGTCCATACCTAGTTTCTGTGTACATGGAGTCCATTATCTGATATCCTGGATTCAAGCAATTTCTGAAAACATGATCTCTCGATAGTTGCATTGTACGTTATTGGCTCATCATCCTCAATGAGCAACACATTGTTGGCTTGAGTCATGAGAATCCATATCTCTTTGTCTCAACACGTGCCCTACTAGAACTTTGAATTTCTTGTGTAACAATAAAGACTTCAGGTTCCACAACAATTTATGGTTCCTCTTGTTCCTTATATACCTCCATATAAATGAAGTTATCATGTTGGTCCCAAACTTATTTGAGTTATATTTTTCTCCCACTACTTCCTCTAGAAATAAATTCCCTTTCAAGGAATACAACATCTCTGGAAACAAACACTTTGTTATCATAAGGAATATAGAAGTAGTGACCCTTAGTATCCATAGGGTTCCCAAAAAAGATACATTTATATAATTTGGGTGAAAGATTTACATAGAATTGCTTCTTGGCATTGGCTTTATATCCTCAAAGTTACATTAAAGACATATTGGGACATTTTCCATTCCATATCCCACATCAAGTCTTTTCAACAGACTTGGAAGGTACTTGGTTAAGTGTAAACATAGAGGGGTTTCAAGAGCATGTCTTCAAAAGAAAATGGAATATCATCTAAACTCATCATTGACATCACCATGTCTGACAAGGTGCAATTCCTTGTTTCTGATATACCATTATGTTGTGGTGTTCCAGGTGGATTCTATTGTGATACAATACCACAATCCTTCATAAGGGCCTCAAACTTTAAGCTTAAGTATTCACCACCTCATTTTAATTGAAGTTCTTTAATTCTTTTTCCAAGTTGCTTTTGTACTTCATGCATGAATCCTTTGAACTTTACAAAGGATTCCAAATTGTGTTTCATAAGATACTCATATCCTAATCTACTACAGTTGTTAGTAAAAGTGATGAAATGTTAATTATCATTTCTATAAATTTTACTAAAATTTCCACAAACATCAGTATATATGGGTCCTAATAAGTCACTCTCTCTCACTATTTCCAATAAAAGATATTTTGTCATCTTTCCCAATGAATAAGATTCACATGTATCTATTGACATAAAATTACAAGAGTCCAAATAAGTATCTTATGGAGTCTAGAAATTTGGTTCTCAATTATGTGCCCTAGATGACAATGCAAAAGATAAGTTTTATTTGTGTCATTGAGTTTTAACTTATTGGTATTTGTGTTATATACATGTATCTAAAGATCTAATTAATTAAGACCATAAGAGAAAGGGGCACTTCCATAAAAGATATCATCTTTTGAAATAGAAATATGATCATTCTTTATGAGAAACTCAAAACCATTATTGTCTAAAAAATATATAGAAATAATGTTTCTATCTATGACAGGAACATAATAGTAGTTATCTAACTCTATTACAAGCCCATTGAATAGATATAAATAATAGGTGCCTATGGTTGTGGCAGCAACTCTTGCTCCATTTACAATGTGTAGTTACACCTCCCTTTCTTCAAAGGACTAATCCATTCTAAATATTGCATATTTTAGCATATGTAAGATTCACATATGGTATCAAATATCAATGATGAAGAAGTTAATAAGTTTATTTCTATAACATATATACCCGAAGTGGAGATATATATATTTGTTACTTCGTATTATTCAGTTCCTCAAGGTAGAGAGGGCAATTTCTTTTTCAACATCTAGCCTGGTGACAAGTGCCTCCCTTAGCCACTCCTCCTATTTCCTTTTATGCAGAAGAGTTTTGGCTAGCTTTAGAACCTTTTTTAGCTTTGTCTTTGCCCTTATCATTTCCTTTTCCTTTGCTAACCATCAGAATATATTTGGGCTTGTCTTTATCTTTTCCCTTAGTGATTATCAACATGACAAGTAGCTCTGTCAATGGCTTATCAAAATTATTCATGTTGTGATTTATGACAAATTGCTTGTATGAATCCAAAAATGATTGTAATATTACATGTGTGGCCAACACTTGACCCAAAGAAAATCCTAGTCTTGTAAGACTTTTCACATGCCCAATTAACTTGAATACATGGGATCTAATTGGATTATCTTCTGCTAATGTTTACTTAAATAGTTACTTGGAGACCTTATACCTCTCATGTCTTGTTTTTTCTTGATACATGATCTAAAGATGTGTTATCAAATCAATAAAATCCATGTTTTCATTTTTCTTCTGAAGATCATGATTCAAGGAGCAAGGCATGAGGCACTTGATGTCCATGGTGCAACCAGATATATTCTTCTGAGCCTCTCTTTATACCCTAGGTGCATCTGGAGTTGTTTCATTAGGTATTGGTGTGTCCAGGACATAGATCTTACACTCATGTGTGAGAACAATTCTCAATGTCATGAACCAATAGAAAAATTTATTCTCATTAAGTTTCTCTTTCTCAAGTACTAATCACATTAAAAAAAGATTCTTGCTAGTGTTTGTCATTGATCTACAGAGAAGATATTCTTCATGAGTCAACAAATTTATTTGCAAATTAATTTGATTCAAAAATATGATGTTACAAGTTTATTTGGATATTAATTAATTATTATGCCACTATTTTACTCAAATTAAAAGTCCTCACTATTAATTTGGAGGATTAGAATGAGAAATATTCTAGTGATCCAAGATCCATAATACATTGAAGTCATGATTCAACTCTAGGTGTTACTCACAACTTAATTATCAAGGTAGGTAACAATGACCAATTCTGTCATATGTAGTTCTTGGATTGATGGATGCATGACTCTGTGTCAATAAACCATCATATGAAATGTATGTCATCTTTATGCTTCTAGATGCTTAATCTCATTAAGATCACCCAGTCAAACCCAACATGAAGCCAATACATAAGATATGCACCCTACTCGACAGGCGCACATACTATCACACTTCTCCAAGGTAAATGTTGCACCATGTTTTGAGTGCCCACACTTAGACAAACAAGGTTTTCTTGCATATTGCACTTGGAAGGCATATTGAGCACTAATCTTATATTGATGGAATATTATATATATATATATATATATATATATATATATATATATTATGTGTGTGTATTCAATCATGACTAGGTATACACTATTATATGTATTATACATTATAACAAGCACCACATGGGATAAAAAGAGGATATGACAACTAGTAAAACAACTTAAAGCAACAAGTTTCATATAAAAACAACTAAGAGATTCACATCTAAATTCAATCTTAAATCATCCCTTTTAGGGTTACTAGTTGCCTAATTAGGCAAGCTGGTCAATCCATCAGAAGCCTCTGATTTTAGGCAGTTTTTGTGTTGTTGAATTGTCATTTTGTCTTGATCACAATCCCTCTAAGAACCATCCTCTTTGACATGGGATTTTGGTCATCTTCTCCTCTCCACCACAATCTACTGATGATTTCATCACATCATCTTATTCTAATTGCATAATTAAAATTTCACATGGAGAATGAACAAAGAGAGAGACATTGAATGAAGCCATATACATGTTATATAGCTTTTTATAAAAAAAAAATATTACATGATTTAGATCACATCAGAATGACCTAATCTCCATATACATCCACCAAACAAAACTATTTTCAAGGTGTCACATGGATTTACATAATACATATATGTATCATATCATATATGATATTAGGTATCATGGATACAAGTTTGTACATAATTCGTCCAACAAATCATGTATGGTTCAAAACCCAAACCATCTCAAAAGAGTGCAACTTTGGTTCTGATATCACTATTGGGTTTTTAGGAAGAGGGCGCAACATAATAATAAAAACAATCCCTTTATACCCAAGTTCTTGAATCCTTTGTAGATATCAAACATCAGTGAACAAAAACATAACATGAAAAAAGGTTATACCTTTGCACACACTAGTTGCCCAATAACTAGATGTGTCTTTTGTTATAGAAGAGCATCATATCCTGGATCCAAATCCAAACTGGTCATTAAGAAATCCTAAGAGAACAAGAAGAGGCCCGGATTGGCCACCAAGTTGCTATATGGTTGTCTTCTATGTAGAACCTTGTTTTCGTCTATAGAACAACTTCTTCAAGCCTCCATACATGTGACATGGATTTGCTTCATCCATGTGGATGAGGGAGAATGTGGTGCACCACCTTAATCACCAAATCAAATAGGAACAAGAATTTTCTATGTGATAATCCTTCTAAAATTCCTTATCTCCTCGTCAGCAGACCTTTGGGTTTCTTCCTCTCTCTAAGAAAAAAGTTTGATGGACAACCTATTTCACAACTTTCCTCCAAAGATATTATAATAATGTGTCAATCACTTTGTGACTTTCTCTCTTTATATATAGGCTTGGAACATCCTAATTCAAATACCTTTTCTAATTGCAATCCAAAAATTGTATGGTTTTATAAAACTCAGACATGAATTTTGTCCAAATGATCACATAATATGATCGGTCTATTAGGGTCCAAAAAGTATTCCAATTGTTGAATCAAGTTAGTGGATCAACCGTTTAGGTCATTTTGAATATAGATCTAATTTCTTTCTATAACACACGGGCCCACTTCCCAATGCTCTAGGCTGAAAATGCTTAACCATAGAGTTCTTTAGTGTTGGTTTCCCAAAAAGGAGGTACACCTTGGTGATATGGGTATTCCAATCATTCCTTTCAAGATCATTTTATATGATACCTTGAATCTTAAGATGTTACAATCTCCCCAACTTAGACTTTTGATGTCCTCATCGAGGCTCAACTATATGTCCTCATAATATTGCCCCATTTCAATGCAGACCCAAATGGCCCATGGACACCCAACTCCCCATCACAGAATACCAACACAAGGGTGGCTACATCACCAAGGAAAGACCTTTCCAACATGCTTGGACCGCATGGCTCAAGATTGGCATGCCACATACCCATGTGGGGCCCACCTACTAAAGGGGCTATGGCTCTAATACCATATGTAACACTCAAGCCAACTATCTAAGGCTCTTGGAGACTTTTAGGAATGATGATTGGCCCTACATACCACCACTAGCATTAACTGTGTGCTTTGTCCTCACTCACGTGCAAGTCAGGATAAACGTCTGGACTGGTCACCCATCCTAGTGCTGCTCTGGGCCGAGCATGCTTAACCATAGAGTTCTTTAGTGTTTGGGATCCCTGAAAAGGAGGTGCACCTTGGTGATATGGGTAGTCCAATCATTCCTTTTAAGATCATTTTATTTGAGGCCTCAAATCTTGGGATGGTACACTTTCCAACATGAGGTTTTCCGTGTTGCATTTATGATCAATCGATCAGGTCACTATAGTGAAAAACTCAATGAACCAATGTACAAATAATTGATCCATTGTCACGACAAATCTTGTAGTGACTTGTTTTTAGATTAACCATATAATTAGGGCTTACTTGGATGAATATATGCTTAACTAGATTGATTGTTGTTTAGAGCTTGATTAATGATGGTATTATAACTTGTGATTCTTTAAAGCTAATTATAAGCTCTAAATATGCTTTTATTTCAAATAATTAAGGTGTGAGAATTGAAAACCTTACTCACCAAGATTAGGGTTTTGGTAGAATATAAATACAAAGTTTGATAAATATAGTGGTGAAGTAAATTATTTTTAGTATTTAATATATATTTGAATTTAGTTAAAATATATATATAGTATCAGTAACTCAATTTTTAGTGCTATTATAAGATATCATAATTATTGAATATTTTCTGACCAATTTTTCGGCCATGTTTCCCCAGGACAAACTCAACAGACCATGCATTCAGGCTGAAATATAGTAGTCTAGTATTTGAATTTTATCTTTTTATTGGTACATCCAATTAATATAAAATTTTAATTGTTGTTGGTAAAACCTCCATTTTAGACATAGTATTAAATTTTCACAATTTTTTAGTGATGTTTGAATTCTACAAAGTGTGGTGTTGGTTGAGTTTCTTTTTAGTAACATCTAGACTGACCATGCTACAGACTACAATATAGAATTGTAGTATTTGATTTTTATTTATTTGTTGGTAATTTTAAACAATCTACAATTTTTACTATAGCAATGAAATTCTGTATCACACAACATGCTAAATTTTCATAATTTTTTGATGAGTTTTTTCCTATTAAGTAAACAATCTTTAGTAACAATTGTAAGACTAGAAAATTATGTTGAAATAAAAGAAAGTGTAAAGTTGGGTCAATTTAGATCTACAGGAGAAACCTAGAACCTAATGAGATATCATATTTCATTATCCATTCTTGAGAAACAAAATCCTATACAGAGAGGGATAGTTAGGGTTTCAAAGGAGAAAGTGGTGGAATTGATGATCTAGGATTTCACCATCCGAGAAATGATGAAATCAAGTAAGTTTAGCTTCTTTGCATAGTTTTATTTGAATTGATATCAAATATCCCTCTTTTCTCACTCTTTCTCTCCAAATCTCCATTTTGAGGACTTCCACGATGAGAGGAGGAAGAAATGGATTCAATATCTAGAACCTTGGTGGATTTTTGAAAATTTAGAGTTTGACCCACATTTGTAAGGTGCTTGTCACCTCAAGTGAGTTTCTCTCCCTATTAAGATCTATAATCATTTTAAAATCCTAATCATATTTAGCTAAAATAATCAATATCATTTCTTGTACTTGTATGCAATTGTATAACCAATTGTTATAATTTTGGATAAATAAATGCTACTGATTTAGATCCATTTTCATTTATCAATATTTTTCTAGTTACTGACCTATTGATTTAAGTTATATGAATAATCTCATGGACATAGAACTTTGCTATTTCTTACAATGTTGCCCAGAACCAACTATCAAATGATATGTTTGGAAAATAGGTTGGCAAGTATAGAATCATATTGAACTGTAATGGAATGAATTACAGAAGTGTATAGTTGAATCTTACTAAAATTGAATATGATACATACATAAGGATCAGTATGAGGTGGTTACTTTCCCTGTTTAGGGTTTACATAGGTATTGAATCAAATGAGCTAATGAATCAATGTATAGTTAAGACTAATGAATGAAATGTGTGGAAATACAAACTAGGGTTTCCATGTGTGTGAATAGCCCTAATGAACCCATGTGCACCATGATCAGATTATTGAATGATGTGATTCTTATGATGTGTTGAACTAAGGATGACTTCTTGAAAACCCTAGAAGTTTAGTATTAAAACGAGTATGAGTGATAAATCTAGAACTTGTATATAATGTTGTAAATGCGATGAAGTGTTGGACTGTAGGTATTAATACTAGAATTGAGGATAGTGAATCTTACTAATACGATCTATGCCTAATGCATCTATTTTAGAATGCCTTATGAAATTATAAGTAGACCCTCACATGACTATTGATCCTTTTATACAAGCTACATAACAATGAATTAGGAAGAATGATTAGATAATATGACATAAGATGATGTAAGCTAATCCATTATTTTAACCTAAAAGTGAGCAGTATTATAAGTAATTAAGTGATTTTTTTAATTATGAGAATGCCATTGGAAGTCAATGATATGGTACACTCATTTAGTTACAAGAAAGGAAATGGAAAACAATGAACGGAATGATCATGGCAAGTTAAGAATGAAATTAATGAAATGTGTTTGATAAAGTATATGATCTATTTTTGTATTACATGTGGGATGGCCTAAACTGAATAAAGTACATTAAAATCATATTATGAAGGAATTCAATGAGAGAGAAACTGCATACATTTAGTAAATTTAGAATGTTTTTCTTCCAAGAGTAGTAGTGAACATGATATCAAAGAATTTATGACTGGTGAGTATGAAATAAAGGAAAGTTGAAGAAAGGTAATAATTGGATCTAAGAACCTAACCCTAACCCTAACCCTAATGTGGTGAGATACATCATAATAATGGATAATACTCTTCGATGAGGGACTTAAGAATGTACATAAGTATAGTTTAATTCAACTACAAGATGAAGCCCAAGGATGTGAGTTGATTCATAAAAATACATGTTTAGAAAAGCAGTTGTATGTTAGGATACTTGTATTCTGAGAATGAACGACTTTGATGGATTTTAAATGAGATCACTTATGTGTTGAATAGTAGCCTAATTTAATAGTGTTAAATATTAAGAGAGAAGTATTAAGTGTATTATGTACGTTTATGATTTGAGATTTATTCATATGCATAGAAATTGATTGAAATAAGTATATGTTGTGTTAAAAGTTTGATCTAAGCATGATAAATGACATGAGATGTTTATGTGCTTATATTATTGCTAGTTCTAATGTCTCTATTAATACTTGATGAGAACTTTGATACAAAATGAAGGGATAATGTTGAGATGGAATTAGCATGCAATGATTACTTCTGAGAAACCATATTTAGGGTAAATGGTGGACAATGAGATTATGTCTTAGGCTAAAGGCTAAATGATGCTGATTGCTATGATGAGACGTGAAAATAAAAATAATCAGATGTGTTGCAAAATTGCATACTATTATGATTCTTTTTATAGCCTTTGTCTCTCTTGATAAATTTAAACCCTTTTATGTCATTCTAGTTGTGCGAAAATAATGATGTTTTGAATTCCTTGAAGATGACTAAAAAATTCATAAAAAGTGAAAAAATGGCACTAGGTGCCCTAAAAAGTATGAGTTTCCCTCGAGTGCCACACTAGGAAATGAAACGGATCTCCTTGTAGTAATCAGAAAATTATGAGAAGGATTTTCAGAGTGTGGATCAAGAGCTTAAAAGTTAGACCACTAGAATTTATGAGTGAGTAATCTAGAGTGGCTCAATCCCTAACCCTTGTTTTGATAGTCTATGTGCATGAGGAATAGACTCTAATGAAATGAAATATGTGAAATATGAGAATATGAGAAATGTTGTGATATGTGATATATTCTTTTTCTGGTTCCTATCTTGTGTATCCAAGTTGAGGACATGAGCCTTTTTAGGAAACCTTGTGGTGGATGAGGGTCTATTTTTGATATCTTATGATGGTCAGATAAACCCTAAGATAGTGACAGTGAATCATTGACACGATAATTAGGCATGGTGAATTCTACAGGTGAGGTACAATCCAAGTAGTTCATAGCAAATGAATAAAAGATGACAAGCCATGTACCATATGAATTGGATGATGGTATATGCCTTTTACTACTAGTTGTTAGATCTACTTTTGTTGAATATGATTCTTGTTGTGGAAACTAATCATTCTTTTATAAAGATGATCCATTTCTATATCCTTAATTGTCTGGTTTGGAATTTGATATTAGTTGTTGACATGCGGTTGATGTTGGGATTTATATCCACTCTGAATATGATTCAAATTTACTTGTCATTTGAATAGTCTTGTTTGGTAGTCAAATGTGTACTTCAGCTTCAAGATTGCAGGATTTGTTCCTGGTCCACTAGATGGAGTGTCATAGAGAAGAACTTATTGTTATGTATTGATTCCAAATGTTTAGATCTTGACTTGTTACTCATATTAATGGATTCTTAATCTGAATTCAGTAACATCTACTTACTTGTTCATAGACATGCTCTCAAATATATTTTAAAGTTGGATTTAGCCTAAGAATTTACATTTATTAATTAGATTATTATTGTAATTGGATTTGATTTGATGCTAGAACTATCTGCTATTTGATATTTGCAAGTTTCTTTTAGGTTCATTATATTTAATATGATGTTGATGCATGTACTCAGCTTGAGTGGGAGGTATCCACTGATTGGGGCTCTATATGAGTCTTATGAGGGTGTTTCAAACGTGTTTAGGTGTAATGCTATCTAGTGGAGAGGTCATCACAAAGAAGATGTAAATAGAATAATCTAGATAGATTACAATGTTCATGTACTCTCTCTTTCTCAAGAGAGGTTGTAGGTAGAGTTTGTTTTTCATATTTGTGTAACTAATATAAATGGAATCTCATCTAAGCATAAGTCTTGATTCTAGTTTTAATAGAGTTAAATGTGATTTTTGGTGATTAAATATGTTGTCATTGAGATGACATTGTTACCAGATTTTATGAGAAGAAAGGAAATTTTATCTGTCTTTTTCATATATTGTGTTCATTATAGTTGTTGAGTTGATCATGATTCACAAACCCAAAGTGGTTGCCATTATTGAACCTTAGATTCGTAGAAATAAAGTAATAAAAACCATTACCATGTTAGGCTTTGAGAAGTCTTTTCAGGTGGAGAAACAGGGTTATGTAGGCGGTACCTGGGTGTGCTAGAGTGAATCTGTATGCAATGTGAACATCATAAACTACCATAGACAGTTTGTAACATGTTGCATCAACAATTCCACTTTGCTTACTTTCATCTATGCTAATCCACACATCACAATGTGCAAGTTACTTTGGAAACACCTTATAAACATGGGGAGCTCTTTCAATAAGTTGTGGATCATTCTGCGCAATTTTAATACCAACTGCAACCCAGATGAATGCAGTGGGAGCATGCATTACAACCATAATGAAGCCCAAGTCTTTCAAGAAACCTTACTGGAAGTTGGTATGTCCGACCTAGGATTCTCAGGGCCTAAATTCACCTTCAAACAGGGAACCCTACAACAACGTCTGGATCGTGTGATAGCTAACCCAACTTTTATCCAAACGCACCAACACTTCCATGTCGAGCATTTATCAAGGATGCACTCGGACCATAATCCTTTACTGGTGAGAAGTGTGTAGAAATGAACAAGTAGCGAGAGGTTCATAGCCAAAGACTCATGGACCAAAGACAAAGAGTTCAAATCACTACTTGCTGCCAATTGGAACCACAGTGAGGAATTCAACACAGCACTCAATCGCATAAAGGACAAGATAACTCAATGGAACCGAGTTAAAGAACAGATTTGCAGGAAAAAGAAAACCATCCTCATGCGAAATCTTAGCCGCCTGGCGAAGGAGTTAGTGGTATGCTATAATCTGATTATTCATGGCATTTACACTGATATGAAATCTTCCCTGAATGTAGTGCTCAAGGAGGAATAAGAGGAGTGGAAACTTAAAAGCCATATCAACTGGTTAAGAAACGGAGAATATAATACTAAGTTCTATAACACTTACGTCAAATAGCAGAAATGTCATAATGCTATACTCCAGTTGAAGAACTAGGTAGGTGAATGGGTCACAGAGAGTCGTCACTAATGGAGTTAGCAAGGGCTCATTTTCACTCAATTCTTATTGTGCCAAGGCAAAGCAACATACAAGTGATGGACTCCATACCTGGGCATTTTAAGGCACTAACACAATTGCAACACAATGCAATAGTTTCTAAACCAAATGAGGAGGAATGTTTCTCTATTGTGAAGAATTTAAATCCATACAAAGAAGCAGGACCAGACAGCATTAATGGTCTATTTGTGCTCAACCACTAGGACATTGTGAAGGGCTCAATTTTGGAGATAGCAAAGAAAGCTTTGTGTGGGGATGCTTTATCTCAGGACCTCTGTGACTTTACCATTGTCTTAATACCCAAGACTAATAGGCCCACGAGTTGTGATCAGCTGTGACCAATATCCCTAAATAATTTTTGTCTGAAGTTAATATCAAAGGTTGTAGTTGAACGATTAAAAGGTCATCTCCCAATTTGGAATTCTGAATCTCAAAGTGTGTTTGTGCCTAGACAACGTATATCCGACAACATTGTAATTACCCAGGAAGTCATCCATATGATGAAGAGGAAGAAAGGACCTACATATATGGCTATCAAGGTAGATTTGTCAAAAGCATATGACACAATGTCCTGGTCATTTGTTAGTAACACGCTACATAAACTTAACCTACACAGTAACATATGTGGATACATCATGAATTCTATTACCATGGGGAGCTACTCACTTCTATGGAATGGGGTCAGTACGCAACCTTTTAAACTGATTCGGGGACTCGGGAAAGGAGACCCATTATCTCCCTATGTTTTTGTGCTATGCATCGAATGACTAAGACAAATGATCAATGATCTATATAAATTGTTGCACGGACACCTGTCAAGATGGGGAGAATCAGAATTGAGCTATCGCGCATGTGCTTTATAGATGATCTAATTCTCTTTGGGGAGGCGACATGTGCACAAATTCACACGATCAAGAAATGTTTTAAGAAGTTTGAGGAGGCATCAGGGCAGGTTATTTCCATTGCTAAGACACAAGTTCATTTTGCAACCAGCGTACCCCGCCCTACTAGAACCAGAATAACTAATATCTGTAGGTTCCAGGAGACGGAGGATCTTGGACGCTACTTGGGAGTTCCTATTATCCACACCAAGGTAACAAATAAAACTTATCCCAACATATTGGAGAAAATTGAATCCCGGATAACCGCTTGGGCAGCGAGGACCATTTCCTTGGCTGGTCGACTATCCCTTGCCAAGTCAACGCTGGAGGCCATCCCTTCTTATGTCATGCAGACTGTTGTGTTACCTCTAAACCTATGTGATAGAATTGATGGATGTATGTGAAGATTCCTATGGGGGGAGTCCACAAAGTAAAACCAATGTCTCTTATAACTTGGAAAAACGTTACTAGAAGCAAAAGGAACGGTGCGGTAGGTTTAAAGATGATGAGAGATTGGAATACATCTCTACTTGCTAAAAATGCATGGGATGTCTCTAGTAATAGACCATTGATCTGGGCTAAGTTTATGCAGAAATGTTTCAATAAATACCAGGAAGGTAAGGATACACACCTATCCCATTTGGCAAAACCACACTCCACTATAAGTAATTGATTATGGAGAACTCATACACTCTCATTCTTAATGGCAACCAATATAACTTCTGGTATGATAGTTGGGTCGATGTAGGGATGAAACTAGCAGACAAGTCTCTTCAACCCATTCCTGAGTCACTACAAGATCTGGTGGTAGCTAGTACTGTTAAGGAAAATGGCAGCTGGGACAAGGACTTTAAGGCACTGGCTTCCGTCTAGGATGGTACATCACATACTGAGATTGGAACCCCAGACCAATGCAGGATTGGATGATGATAGAGTGTGGGGAGGAATAAAAAATGGTGCCTTTTCCACAAACTCAGCCTACATAATACTGAGACATAATTGTGAAGAAGTGGTTGTTGGTGAGTGGATTACTGTGTGGGTACTGAAAGTTCTGAATAGAATAAAGCTTTTTTCTTGGACTGTAATGCATGGTGCCTTACTCACTAATAAAAGATGTACACAACGAAAGCTCTCAAACGACAGCACTTGTGAAAGATTCAAAGTTGTAGAGGAAACAGTCACTCATGTGTTAAGAGATTGCCCTTATTCAAAGCAAGTATGGCTACAACTTCTAGACATCCAACCAGGCAATGACTTCTTGTAGAGTGCAGAAGATGGATGGTTCACAGAAGGCATTAAAGCTAGAGGCCTGAAACTGAATGCTTTTTTGATAGCATGTTGGTCATTGTGGAATGCGAGGAATAGCCAGCTCTTTGAAAATAAAACCATCCTGGCTCATACGTTGGTACAAAAGATACATGGAGAAGTTCAACTGAACGATAGAGCATGGGAGAAGGACAATAGTGTTTTGTCCCCAAGATCACAGGAGGATCACCAGTGGGAGCGCCCAGAGGAGGGATACTTGAAAATTAACACTAATGCTACTTGGAATAAAAAGAAGGCCATTGTTACTGTTATTATAAGGAATCATGAAGGTTGTTGGGTCGGGGGACATGTGAGGACGATAGCAGCAAAGTCAATGGTACACATAGAAGCAATAGTTGTTGACATAGCCCTAGAGGTTGCTAGAACGAATAACATATCTAAACTCATTGTCAGTACTGACTATAAGGTGTTTGTAGATATGCTTCAAGGCAGGCCCAGTGAGAATCCTAGATACATTATTCTGATTGAAAGATTACAAGAGAGGATAAGGGAGCACCCTGAATGGGTTATAAGATATGAAAGAAGGGAAAAAAATAAATCTGCTGACACCTTGGCCAAGTTCCACCGAAAGAATGAGGTAGGCTATTTTGACTATACTAGGCCACCAGACTGTATAGCATGTATTTTAGAAGAGGAAAATTGTAATGGTAATGTTACTGCCATGCTTAAATTCTCTGATGAAACCACATCTTGTATTCTTTTTCATTATTGGCTTGCAAGGGGAGGGCGAGATGAATAAATAGCCTCCTGGCTTCCCAAAAAAATTACAGTTGTTGAGCATTAGTTCTTTTATTTCATAGTCTAGGTTTAAAGTTTGATTTTCCCTCTAATGGTTGGCATCAATTCTGATCAAAAGAGAGGGCTTGATAAAGTGGTATCAGGGCCTTGGTTAGATGAGTTTGTAGGGATAATAGGATCTAGGTTTAAATGATAATATGGATAATGAACAAAACTGAATGATATGCATATTGACTTAACTCAGTATCTAGATACTCTAGTCAAGTATTTGGGTATTGAGAGAAGCTAGTATGGAAATGTCAACTTTACTTCTTCCAGATACCCTGACCAAGCATTCAGATGAAGAAAGATTGGGAGTATAAGAATATGTGTGATTGTAATGAAGGATAAAATGGTGAAAGAGAAAGGATTATATAATCAAATATGATGCCTAATACAAGCATGAAATTTCATATGGTATAAATAAAATTATAATGGATTATGAAGATAATCCCTAATAAATTTGAACATGAGTATGAATCTAAAATTATAAGAAAAAATTGATAAATAAGGGTGAATCCCAATAGGAAGAAAATTGATGAATGTGGATAATAATGCAGAATGAATTATAATCGTGATCCATGAGATACATAATCAAATTTTAAAAGAATATGAAAGGTGATGTGAATCGCATATTGATAGTTATGTACTACCAAGATTTATGAAGTAATTTTTTGTAATAATCAAAGAGATATATGGTGCTGACAAGGGATGAAATATCCATCTAATGCAAAAAATGAAATGATGTCATATGAAAGAAAGATAAAATGGAAACCATTATAACTTGATGCCGAGAGAGATGAATGATTATATGTTATGATATTCTTCCAGATGTTTTTATGGATTTTGGGACGAAATTCTAAAAGGAGGGGAGAATATGTAATCACCCATTATTAGATTAACCATTTGATTAGGGTTTTACTTGGATGATAATGTGCTTAACTAGATCGATCATTGTTTAGAGATTGATTAATGATGGAGTATAATTTGTGGTTCTGTAAAGCTAATTAGAATCTCTAAATATGTTTTTATTTCAAATAATTAGGATTTGAGAATTGTAAACCCTAATCACCAAAATTAGGGTTTTGGTAGCATATGAATATAGAATTTTGTGAATACAATAGTGTAGTAAATAACTTTTAGTATTTTATATATAACTATGATTTAGTTGAAATTTGGATATAGTTTGAGCAAATAAATTATAGGTATTCTAGTAAAATATCAGAACTTTTGAAGAATTTTCTGACCTATTTATCGGCCTAGTTTCCCCAGGACAAACTCAATGACCATTCGTTTAGGCTAAATTATAGCAGTCTAGTATTTGAATTTTATCTTTTTATTGGCACATCCAATTGAGATGAAATTTTAAATTTAGTTAAAACTCAATTTTACACATCTTGTTAAATTGTCATAATTTCTAAATGATGTTTGAATTGTACATAGTGTGGTGTCGGACAAGTTTTTTATCAATAACAACTCAACCGACCATGATGCTAACTACAATATAATGTGTAGTATTTGATTTTTATTTATCTATTGATAACTCTGAATTATTTGTAATCTAAACTGGATCACTAAAATTATATCTCACATAACATTCTAAATTGTTATACTTTTTGGAGGAAGTTTGGCCTACTAAGTAAATGATCTTCAGTAACATTTGTATGAAAGAAAATTCAACTACAATGAAAGAAAATGTAAAGTTGTGTCAATTTGCAATTTACCCAAGAACCTTAATAGATCTATGTGAGCAACCTATCTCCCAAGGAGATCTCATATTTCATGATTCATTCCAGAGAAATAAAATCCTAGAGAGAGAGGGAGAGTTAGGGTTTGAGAGGAGAAAGTGGTGAAATTGATGATCTAGGGTTTCACCATCCAAGAAAATATGACATCAATTAAGTTTAGCTTCTTTGCAAGGTATTTCATGGTGAATCTTTCCTTGACATGCAAAGATTACACCCCTATCTGACTTGATTTGAAATGATATCAAATATCCCTCTTTTCTCACTCGTTCTTTCCTAATCCCTAGTTCTAGGGTTACTGAGTTGACAAGAGGAAGAAATGGATTCAATAGCTAAATGCTTTGGTAGATTTCTAAAAATTCAAAGTGTAAATGTAAGACCCTTGACCTGGATTAGTGATTGATAGTGTTTTCTTTGCTTAAGAAGATTCTTAAACCTTAACCTCGTCTCTTGATAAGCCTTAATAACATGTGACAAGTGTATGTTTTCAATTTGTCCATGTTTAATTGATGTTTGAGCTAGTTATGCTTGTATTGGACCAAGATCTAATTTACCCATGTTTTATCTTGCAATTTTTCACATGTTGGTTGTACCTTTTTTCCTTAGCATCATGAGAGATAGAATGATGCCTAGGGGCACCTTGATGGACCTTGGATGATGAGGTGGCATCATGTATGATATTAGGGTTTTCATGGCCTTGCTTGGATGCCTGAGTTTGATGGATGTATCGACGTGAGTTGGTTTTTGAGGTATTGCGACCGCAACACTCTCTTGGTTGATGTTTGTTGTAACCTAGTGCCTTGGTCATGTGTTTTGGTCGCTAGGGTTTCAGTTTTGAGAGGTGTTATGACCTATTTTGTTGGGTGGCCTAGTGTAACAGTCACTACATGATGGTGGTCACCTATGGTTTTGTTTTGACCACAAGAGAGTGTGGAGTGGACCTTAGTAGTCACTATGTTGCTTTGTTTTTGTCACCCTTTGTTGCATGCATGGCTAGAATGCTTGCATGGTCGATACTTTGTGGGACAAGTGTCCTTTTGGTGCTCTGATACCTTGACACCTCATATCTTTACCTCCCTCTTACTCATGAGTATATATGCTCTCTCTTTCACATGTAAGTATCACCTTTAGCTTATTTTCCTCTCTTCTTCCTAGATTTCAGCCTAGAGCTTGGAGGATTAAGAAGGTGTTGATCTTAGAGAAAGTGGATGATCTTCACTTGCATGTGGTGATCTTGAGCTTGATCATCTTCTTTGTGGTGATTCTTGGTGATATTTGATCTTGTTAAGTGGTTCTACACTCTTGATCATGTTTTTCTTTGAACCCTACCTTCCTTCTTCCTTACTTGGTCATAAGATTATGGATCACCATGGTGTCTATCTTGAAGATCTACTCTCCATAGAGGTTGAGACTATGGTTTTACCATGGTAGTACCTAAGTGAGATGAAGCTTCTTCTTTCTCCTTTCTCCTTTCTTCTTTCTTCTCTCTTGTTTGGTCTAGGGTTTTTTTAAGGGGTGGGACCCGAGAGGGAATCCACTTCCTACTTAATTTGAGAATAAACTCATCTATCCAAACATACTTTCAAGCATGATCAAATAGACATATTTTTTTCTCATATGATGATATATAAGAAGGGACGAAAGTATAGTAGCAGAATAAAAATCATGATTATATTCAATTTTATAAAAGTCCATCATTATCTCTCATGTAGGGTTTACATGAAAGTTACAACATAATGATCCAAGTAGAGGGATATCCAGCTATCTCAACTCTATCTCCCCAAAAGCTTCACCTAGAAGATTCATGTTGCCAGGTCCAATCTTCCAAATCCTACACCTAGGGTTGGAAGCATACCCCAACAAAAGGAGAAAAGTAGATACATCAGCAAAATGTTGGTATGTGCATACTAGATTGAGTATTGAGCAATGTTATGAAATAAAGGACGTAAAATAAGCTAGGATTCCCAAAAGAAAAGGAAAGGACTACCCAAATGGGCATTAAAGAATATGAATTTCAAATTATGTTAAACAAGAGAAATACTTGCCATTATTTCAAACATAAAGATTGTACCACAATCACATAAAAATCTTGTGCACAAAACCTATCACAATAATAACAACCTGCATGCATGTGAGATAAGCATAGTACTAGAACAATATAAATAACAATGGAGGCCAAGGCTCACAACCTTGAAACATGATAGAGTATGGCACACAACCATCTCCTCAGTATATGTAAAAGTGCGCACAAAACCTAGGTATGGGGCACACAACCTCCATCCCAAAAATATAACATGGGCACACAACCCAAAAACTAATGTAATTACACACTCTAGGGCTATTGACTCACATAAAATTCATTAAATGTGGAGGCAAGTATAAACTTCAGTCTTTTATAGAATAAATAAGATTATCATCATAAAAATGGACAATAATATCAACCATCACAAAAATGGTTAAATTTGGATTCCATCAAAAAGAAAAGTATAGTTTAGATTTCAAAAGAAATCCCAACAAAGTAGAATGATCATAAGATCATAACCAAGTTCAATGTTTCTCTTGGAATAAATTCTCAGGAAGAGAGATTGAGTACGCCATCAAGAGAGAGATAATTTAGGTTTATTTCTCAACAATAATAACAGGTGATGCAAACATACCTTGACTTGAGTGATAAGTCAGAGATCAAGAGGAAGAGGAAGAGTGAGAGGCCATCTTTCTACAATAGCATTTTTTCCGTCAGAATCTTGGGACAAAATCACAAGAGAGGGTTCGAGGAAGTAATCCAAGGTGTTCGTTGTGTGAATGGACATAGTCAATAGGGTGTGTTTATATATGTAGAGGAGAAAAGTTTTGGTACAACTTCCTTTATATTTTAGTTTCACATTGTGTTAAAAGAAACTCATTTACTTGGTTTGACCATTCAAACAACTTTTTGATCAAGGCATATGTTCCACAATGTAATTAATTCTTTATATGAAAATGTATTTTTTTAAAACTTCTCCACCGTAATAAAAGTCTTATATCTCCTAACATAATTTCTTGGTGTAATTAATATATCAATATTCCATACCATCTTTGTACATTATGTCTTCCACCAATGTACTACTAAATTAAATTTGATGTCTTTAAAACAACACTATACAACTCGATACTTTCTTTTTAAAAATATTGTAACCTTCAAAACCCATAACTTCCAATGTTATGAAATAATAACCAAATCTTATCTATTATGTAAAACTTATATGTCTCTCTCTATTAAATAAATATAGAAAATGGAAAATTTTTGAGGTCTACATAATTCTCCTAACAAAATATATGTAAAAATACATTATTATCATTAAGATTTACCAAACCATCAGAACATCATTCTAATTTCCAAAATAATTTATTGTCTACCAAATTCACACTTATCCTTAAATAAAATAACACAATGCTTCACTAAGACTTTATTTTCTCGTGAACACTTTAAAATGCATTTTAAATCACATCATCCATTAATCATGATTTCAAACACTATTTATAAACCATATCTCCAAAACATTGAATCCATAATTTCTATAAAATTTATCAAAAATCAAAATTGTAATCAAAAGTATCCTTTTAAAATTTCACCTTATTTGGAAAAAGGAATCTCATGGTATTAAAGTAAATGATTTGAATCACTAAATTTCATTCGACTACAGTTCTTGTATAATTATTTTGAACGATCAAACATGCTCTAATTTGTCTAACATTTTATATCACACTTCAATACCAACGTAGAAACTCTTCCAAAAATTTAATCAAATTATAAATTTGTTTAGCCATCTAACTAAAATATCTCCAAAATTATTATTTTTGGCACATATGAATTATGATTATTCAAACAATCTCTAATAATTCAAAAAAATTTACCATAAATCTAATAAATGATTATAATATTCATAGAAAATTATGGGATCATTTGGATACACCAAAATCTCAAATTCATGTATGTGAAATTATAAAACACTAAAAATGGAATTTGGCACACCTAAACATGAGGAACATGATTCTATAATTAATTTTCCCTTTTGGAGTTATTTAACATGTTATTTAATATTTTGGGCTTAAAAGTACATTCTCTCTTCTAAATTGTACTAGAGTATTTAAGATCCAAATTAGATGAATATTTACACATAGGCTAAACTTGGTATGTGGATATCGAATTTGAGGTTTAATGAGACTTTTAGTAATTTATTGAATACTTTTGGCTCTTATCCTGTTTTATTTTCCAAATAGAATTAAGATAGTTATTATTAAATAATGTGAAACTAGCAACCAAGCTAATTGACACCCAAGAAATACATTTTTATTATTACATTTTACTTTTGAGATTTCATTTTATGAGTTATGGCAACATTATGAATTTTCACACATTATCCTTGTATTTTTTAAAACATCATATTAAGTCATATTGATGTCACCTTCTTATTAAAATTCACCATTTACACAATTAACATATTTAGTTTTTTTTGTTCCACTTTAATTAAATTATATGACAATATTAATATGAAATTACCAGTTGCTACACCAAAGCAAGTTATTTATTTTTATTTATTCATCATGTTAGTAAAGAAAATATATGTAATATATTTCATGATGTTGCCACATAATTAAATTATTATGTAAATGTGTTAATCC
This sequence comes from Alisma plantago-aquatica, assembly GCA_963693085.1. Lineage (NCBI taxonomy): Eukaryota > Viridiplantae > Streptophyta > Magnoliopsida > Alismatales > Alismataceae > Alisma > Alisma plantago-aquatica. The sequence continues at coordinate 1,443,163,683 of OY856410.1, read as the reverse complement.
TTGTTTGGTCACATCCAAAGAACAAACCTAACTTGCATCCTAATAATGGAAGAGGGTAAGATTCTAAGTTTTGGTTCATTACAGTACAATTTTTTTTTACCTTGAGCTTTCCTTTGACCTTGGTATGTTTTTCTTCTTCTTGAGGTGACCTTGTTGGTCGTGGATTGTTGGAGCTTTTTTTCTCTCTTGGAGCTTGAGGCTTTGGAGTTTGATATTCATCCTAAGGCGGGTTATATAACTTTCCCCTCTACTATTATTACACCATTATATTTCTTGCATGTTTCTGATTTCATCTCTACAATGTGATAATATATTGCCAAATGATGTTACCGTGATCTAGGGTTTAAGATTTTGAAGTATTCTCTTATGGATTAATCTTTCTCCTAAACCCTAATTCATGCACCTGAAACTTTCAATGATAAGTGGATTTGTTGTTCCTTTACATGCAACATGATCCTTGGTTTCATTACTATGTTATGTTTTGGTCATCATAGGATGTTGGAGGTTTTGATATTTGGAAACATAAGTTGGACGCATGGTTTTCCCTTCTATAATCATGGTTTTCCATGTTTACCTTGTGGAATTTGTTTTAGAATTTTTGATGTAGATCTTTGCATGAAGTTTTCCCCTTGTGGATTCTTTGTCTTCTTGATGGTTATCATCTATTTTGATTGTGGTTTAATTCTATTTTAAAGTCAGTCATGTGCTGAACTTGGTTTTACCTTGAGATCTCTACACATGAGATCTTGTTTTGGGTCGCTACCCATGATTGGCTTTTGTTGTGATCGAAGTCCTATCATTTGGTATGGATCGCTACATGTTGTGATGTGTTGCAGGAGCAACAACCCTAACCCTAGTGGGTGGTCACTACATATGGTCTTCTTGCAATCGCAACACATGTCTTGGTTGGTTGGTCGATACATGTGAGGCCTAAAGGGTCGCTACACTTTGTGCTTTGTTTGGTTGATACACCTTGAGCTTGAGTGGTCGCTAAAAATGTGTAATGAATGTTGTTTGCTACACTTTTTGCTTTGTTTGGTTGCTACAAGTTGAGCTTGAGTTTGTTCACTACACATGTATTATGAAGGTTGGTTGCTACACTTTGCTCTCTTGTATGGTCAAAACATAGTGTTTCTTGGGATGATTGACTAATCATGATAATAATGATGCCTAACCCTAATGTGCTCGAAGAATATGGGAAATGACATACCTAGGGTTTAATGACAAGTATTGAAATGGGAACCCTAATTGGCTATATCGGAAACCTTAACCCTAATTTCAAGTGTATGATATACTTGTTGAGCTCACTTAAATGGATGGCATGAGTTGATGTTTTATCTCTCCTACTTGTGAAACCCTAACCTTGCAGGTGGAATGAATAACATATATAGTGAATACTATGGTGTGTTGGATATGACATAGGGAAATGGTTATGTTCCTTTAAGAGGCATGATGACATAATGATGATGTGCAAGAACTATTTGTTTGGGTATTATGACTTGGAATAGGCTCAATACCTAATGTGAGGTGATATTCTCTTGTAATGTGATGAGGGATGCTTTCCCAGAATCATGGGATAATGATGACGGCTTTGAATGGAAATGATATCATGAGATGATGTGACAAGTGTACCTCATACATTTTATATCTTCTGAAGTTGAAATATATCCTTATCCTTGTAGAGTTCATTTAGGGTTTCTATGTTCTAACTTAATCGATGCTATAAGATATTCAATTGGCTTAATTAAGTCAAGTGAAACCCTAATCATGTAGTTTCCATGTGCCATAGATCCATCTTCAACGTCAGTACTTGCTGGATGGTGAAATGTGTTCTCCCTCAATTGAATCTTGGAGTCGTATATTGTTGAGTATATGTATTTCATAGGATTGGTTGTGGTCATACCCTGGTAGGAGAACAGTTGAGGCCATATCTCAGTGAGGTGATTCATTATATATATGATATGTTTTGAGGATGGTTGTGGTCATACCTTGGAACGAGTGTGGATACGATTATAACTCAGTTTTTACTAGTGTTGTGCCTATATACCATGGAAGACTAGGTTGTTTTGAAGTTGGACTCTATATATCACTGTGGCAGACTCAGAATGACTGAGGATGTGGGAGATCATAGGATCTTGGTTCCTTTTAGATTTTGTATGGCACTGAGTTTGACTTAGCAGTGGTCAGTTGGAGCATGAATGGTATACCTCATCTCCTCAGGGCATAATAAAAGACATAATACAGACGTGTGGTCTATTTTCTTTGGGTTAAACATGACTCATATCATATGACTATTTTTCTTTTCTCTTATATTGATTAGTTGATTTATAATGTGGTAAGAGAAATCAATTGTTATACATGTTCTTCATGTTCTTTATAAGATGTTCTACTGCTTACTTGTAGATGTCTAAATTGTTTAAACAGTCTTAATTACATTACTTATATCATTTAGTTGAATCTGCTCAACCTGATAATAATGTTATCGTCCTATTTTAGCTTATTTGTGTTAATAATAGATGTTTGTGGAGAGTTATATACCTTGTTGAGATGTTGGTCTCACTCTGTGGGTTTCCACATCTTTTAGGTGGTTGTTCACGACGAGGTAGAGATCGTACAGTTGAGGTTGAGTAGAAAGAGGAGGAGTAGTAGTTAAAGATTGGATATGTTGCTAGTGTTTTGTAGTAGAGTCCTACGTGTAATCCATGTACTCTCAGGTCCTTGGGGGTGTTTTGTAGACGTTGTATATCGACATGAGTTTTGGCAGTATGCAATGGTTGTACATATATGGCTTGTATATGTGAACAAGTTATCATATGTAACAAGTTGTGTCAAGTTGGCCAATTGAATAGTGATATGTATCATCTTGTGGCATGACTTGTAGTACAGGTGGTTTCATGTGGACTTATATGTAATAAGTTTCCACTTACGTGGTTTTATGAAATTGGTTTTAAATTACCCTTCTTTATGGTGATCATGAATGTTCGTATTAGCTATCCGCTTTGTTTTGAGTAATCTCACTTTTGTGTGGCAAGTGTGTCACAGTTTGGTTGGCATCATAGATCTAGATTTTCTGATTCTATAAGGACATAGGATTAGGGTTTGTGTTTGTTCTCGAGTCATATGACATATTTAGTTGTAACTTCTTCTTATGAAGAAGAAGAAGAAGAGAAGAAGAGAAGAAAAGATATGTCTAGAGAACATGAAGAACATGCTGAGAGAAGTTTTGTTCACCAGGTGGTGGTGCCAAGAGGCAGGAAAGGGATTTTGGAATACCTTAAGTGCCTCAGTTTGACCCCAAAACTGTGGCCAATCTTGCTTTTCAATCCATGTTTGGACAGTTTATGGCCACGATGATGCATTTGGTGGATAGAATGCCCCTACCCCAAGCTAGAGAAGCAGTCCCCAATGCAGAATCCCAAGGTTCTGGGAAGACCTTTGAGAGGTTAACGCATGTAAGGGAGTTGGAGTATGTCAGTATGGAAGATCCAACAAATATTGACATGTGGATGATTGAGACAGAGAAGGCCTTCAAGATCCTCAATATTCCTAAAGTGGATAAGGTAAAGTACGCAGTGTACCTATTGAAAGGCAGTGCTAGCCATTGGTGGGCCATTGAGGAAGAGAAGAGACTCAGAGTGTGATCAGTTGGGACGAGTTTCATTGAGAGTTCGTGAGTCGATACTTCTCAGAGACCTACCTGGACGAGAAGATCTCATAGTTTGAAAAGATCTGGTATGGATCTATGATGTTCAATGAGTATGAGGTGAAGTTCATGGAGATTTTGAGGTTTTGTCCGCATATGGTTGTGATGGATAAGGAGAGGATCAGACATTTTGATAAGGGCTTGAGATCAGAGTTGAAGATGTCAGTGTCAGCTTTAGAAAATAGGGAATAGTTTTCCATGCTTGTGGAGTCAGTCAGGAGGGTAGAGTGATTTGTTATAGAGAAGCCAGAGGTGAGACTGACACAATATGAAGGATAGTCATCTCGAGGCTTCAAAAATTCTACATTTTCATCACCTCAGTCACAGAAGAGGTCGGTATTTCAGTCTCGTTGGTTGCCAAGAAAGGGCTTAGGCCATAATTTTCCACCTATGGGAGCTCACAGTGTGGCGTCAGTGTTAGTGATGGGGTTGTCTAGGCCATAGTACAAGACCAGGACTTGTCACAAGTGTGGGCAAGAAGGACATCTGAGGTGGTCATGTCTGGTGAAGGATGAAGAGGTGACACAATAGCTGAGACTAGGTCAGCAAGGGTCGTAGCAGTGATAGTACAACAGTGGTTGACGCCGAGGATGCGATCAGGCGTCATAGGCTGGTTTGTCTAGGCAAGCCAGTAGAGGACGTGGTTGACAATAGGAAATGGCTCGATTCTACGTTATGATTCTATCAAAGGGAGTAATCAACCTGATGGTCATGATAAGTCGATGGAGTTATTCCATTCTTACTTTTCTTATTCCTAATTTGTATCTATTTTGGTTATCCCAGGTGTGACACACTATTTTATCACTAGAGAAGTGATTTCTAGTTGTTCTTTGTCTATTAGTGGTAGACGTGATAGTCTTTGCTTAGAAACCCCTCTGGTTGGTTCCACCGAGTTGCGGGAGGAGTGTCCTACCTGTGATCTTTCTTTCTCAAGATGCAACATTCAAGTGGATCTTATATTACTTGACATGCATGGACTCGATGTGATCCTTAGAATGGATACCTTGGAGAAGTATTGGGTGGTCTTGGACTGTAGTGCCAAGGTGTTGACTTTTTGTGATGATGATGTTTCATGAATCTTCCAAGGATATAGGAAGATTCTCCTGACCTATTTGGTGTCATCTATGATAATAGAAAGGCTGATGAGGCAAGGTTGTGAATCATTTCTGACGCATGCGGTAGATACCAAGGTGAGGAGTCCTAGAATTTAGGAAGTGTCAGTTGTTTGTGAGTTTGAAGATGTGTTTCCTGATGAGTTCCTAAATGTTCCCCCACCTCGAGAGATTGATTTTGATATCAACCTAGTTCTTGGTATACAACCGATAGCACAGACAGTGTACAGGATGGAATCAGTCGAGATTCAAGAGTTGAAAAAGTAGTTGCAGGAGTTACTTGATAAGGGATTTATCAGACCGAGCACATTCCCTTGGGTGATCCAGTGTTATTTGTAAAGAAGAAATATGGATCCATGAGGTTGTGCATCGACTACCGGTAGTTGAACAAAGTGACGACCACGAACAAGTATCATTTTTTGTTGATAGATGATTTGTTTGACTAGTTACGAGGTGCCACATTGTTCTTGAAGGTAGATCTGAGTTCAGGATGCCATCAGTTACATATCAAGGAGGATGAAATACCCAAGTTATCTTTTAGGATTAGGTATGGTCATTATGAGCTTATGGTTATGCCGTTTGGGCTAGCTAACACACCAACAGTGCTCATGGACTTGATCAATAGGGTTTTCAGACCTTATGTTGACCATTTTGTGGTGGTGTTCAATGATGACATCCTGATCTACTCCCAAGACAGCCAGCAGCATGAGAAGCATCTACGGTAGGTGTTGACCCTGTTGAAACAACACAAGTTGTATGTTAAGTTCAGCAAGTGTGAGTTTTGGCTAAAGGAGGTGTCTTTTCTAGGACACGTCATATATACAAAAGGTGTGCATGTGAATCCCAAGATGGTTTAATCTGTGATAGAATGGGAGCAGTTGAAGACATTGATGGGAGTTTGTGTTTTCCTTGGTTTGGTAGGCTACTACAGAAGGTTCATCAAGGACTTCAGCACAGTGGTGTTACCTCTGACAAAGTTGACAAGGAAATGTGTGTCACTTGTCTGGGATGACAAGTGTCAGTGTTCTTTCTAGCTTTTAAAGGAGAAATTGACTAGTGCACCAGTGTTGGTTCTTCCAAATTAGGGGAAAGAGTAAATTGTCTTTTGTGATGCTTTGAAGGATGGTTTGGGTTGCGTGTTGATGCAAGATAAGAATGTGACTTCTTTTGCTTCGTGATAGCTTAAGAAACATGAGGAGAACTACCTGACGCATGATCTAGAGCTTGCTACAATGGTTCATGCTTTGAAGATTTGGATACACTACCTTTACAAATAGAACTGCCATATCTTCACTGACTATAAGAACTTGTAATACATCTTCTCAAAGTAGGAGTTGAACATGAGAAAGAGATGTTGGATAGAACTGATCAAGGACTATGTTTCACCATAGACTACCATCTAGGGAAGGCGAACATGGTGGCAGATGCTTTGAATAGAAAGTCTTCTTCATCATCATCTATGGGTAAGGCACAGTTATGTTATTTGGTGTGACATAAGAGAGACATGTTGGTCTCCTTGCTTCAGATGAATGTGAAGTGAGAAGTGTCCTTGTTAGCAGGATTGTTGGTACAATTATAGGTGAAGCTTATGTTAAGGTAGTAGACCAGATATGAATAGTGTGATGATATGGTTATTCATTAGATCATAGTAGAGTTTTGTAGCAAGAAGTGTGATGGCTTCTATGAGTCATAGGATGGGACAGTTGGTTACCATGGTAGAGCATTGGTACCTGATGTTGATGATCGAAGGAAGTTGCTTCTTGAAGAGGTTTACTCTTCGATGTATGATATGCATCTAGGTAGCACCAAGATGTACCAAGATTTAAAGTACCTTTATTTGTGGCCTAGTGTGAAGTGAGATATGGCTGAGTTTGTGGCTATGTGTGTAGTGTGTCAGCAGGTAAAGGTAGAACATTAGAAACATGTAGGAACTTTACAACCGTTTTTGATACCAGAGTGGAAATGGGATCATATCACTATGGACTTTATGGTTGGACTTCCTAGGACATCCAAGGGCCATGATTCCATATGGGTGATCATTGACAAGTTGACCAAGTCAGCACACTTCCTTCCAGTGAAGACAATGTATACAGTTGAGAAGTTGGCATAGGTTTATTTTGATGAGATAGTTCATTTGCATGGTATTCCAGCTACCATTGTGTTATATAGAGGTCCTTAGTTTATCATTTTCTTTTGGGAGCGTATGCATACAGCCATGGGTGCATAGTTAAAATTTAGTATAGTGTTTCATCCATAGATAGATGGACAGGCTGAGAAGACTATACAGACTTTTGAAGATTTGTTAAGAGCTCATGTCTTATAGTTTTTGGGAAGTTGGGATGTGCACTTCAGTTTGGTAGAGTTTTCATACAATAATAGTTATCAGAGGAGTATTGATATGGCACCATATGAGGCTTTATATGGCAGACGTTGTAGATCTCTGTTTTGTTGGTAGGAGACTGGCAAATATTAGCTTTTGGGTCCTAAGCTTGTACAGGAAATCACAGAGAAGATTTAGATGATACAAGAAATGTTGAAGGCATACCCGGATAGTTAGAAGTCTTATGATAATAATCGTCAAAGATCATTAGAGTTTCAAGTGGGAGACAAGGTGTATCTCAAGGTCTCTCCTTGGAAATGTGTTTTGAGGTTTGGGAAGAAGGGTAAGTTGGCTCCCAGGTGTATGGGACCTTTTCCTGTGGTGGCATGTGTTGGGAAGGTGGCTAATAAGTTGGAGTTGCCACCTGAGTTGCACAAGTTGCATCCAACATTCCATGTTTTGATGTTGAGGAAGTGTCACTCTGACACTGAGTTGGAGTTTTAGCCAGTGGAGGTTGAACTAGATGAGGATGTGTTGCTTGTGGAAGGTCATGTGTTGATCTTGGATAGGAGGATCAAGAAGTTGAATAAGAAGGATATACTTTTGGTTAAGGTTTTGTGTCATCACTATGACTTGGAGGAAGCCACGTGGGAGTTTGAGGAAGAGATGTGTAGTAAATACCTGTCTCTCTTCACGTAGGATTTTGGGGGTGAAATCCTTCTTAGGGGCTTATGAATGTAAGACCCCTGACCTGGCTTAGTGCTTAATTGTGTTTGATTTGCTTAGTAAGATGCTTAAACCTTAATCTAATCTCTTGAGATGCCTTAACAAGATGTGACAAGTGTATGCTTTCATTTTGGTCCTATTTGGTTGATGTTTGAGCTAGTTATGCCTGTTTTGGACAAAGTTGCAAATTACCCATGTTGAGGGTCTATCTTGCAATTTGTCACATGTAGGTTGTACCATTTGTTCCTTGGCATCATGAGAGAGATAATGATGCATATGGGCACCTTGATGGACCTTGGATGATGAGGTGGCATCATGTATGATGTTAGGGTTTTTATGGCCTTGCTTGGATTCTTGAGTTTGATGGATGTATCGACCTTGCAAGTGGTTTTTGAGGCGTTGCGACTGCAACACTCTCTTGGTTGATGTTTTTTGTGACCTATTTTGTTGGGCATGTGTTTTGGTCGCTAGGGTTTCCAGTGTTGAGAGGTGTTGTGACCTATTTTTTTAGGTGACCTAGTGTAGTGGTCCCTAGATGATGGTGATCACCTATGGTTTTGTTTCGACCACTAGAGAGTGTTTATTGGACCTAAGTGGTCACTACATTGCTTTGTTTTTGTCACCCTTTATTGCATGCATGGATAGAATGTTTGCATGGTCGATCCTTTATGGAACAAGTGTCCTTTTGGTGCTCTTATACCTTGACACCTCATATCTTTACCTCTCTCTTACTCTTGAGTATATATTCTCTCTCTTTCACATGAAAGTATCCACTTTAGCTATTTTTCCTCTCGTCTTCCTTAAGTTCAACCTAAATCTTGGAGGAGCAAGATGAAGGTGTTGATCTTAGAGAAAGTGGATGATATTCACTTGCATGTGGTGATCTTGAGCTTGATCATCTTCTTTGTGGTGATCCTTGGTGATCTTTGATCTTGGTAAGTGGGTCTACACTCTTGGTCTCATTTTTCTTTAAACACTACCTTTATTCTTCCTTTCTTGGTCATAAGACTATGGATCACCATGGTGGCTATCTTGAATATCTTATCTCCATAGAGGTCGAGACTATGGTTTGACCATGGTAGTACCTATATGAGATGAAGCTTCTTCTTTCTTCTTTCTTCTTTCTTCTTTCTTCTTTCTTCTTTCTTCTTTCTTATTTCTTCTTTATTCTTTATTCTTTAATCTTTCTTCTTTCTTCTCTCTTATTCGGCCTAGGGTTTGTTATTTCTTTACCTTGAGCCTTCCTTTGACCTTGGTATGTTTTTCTTCTTCTTGAGGTAACCTTATTGTCTGTAGAATTGATCCTTGTCAGAGCATCTTTTTCTCTCTTGGAGCTCATGTCTTTGGAGTTTGATCTTCATCCTAAGGTAGGTTATTTAACTTTCCCCTCTACTATTATTTCACCATTATATTGATTGCATGTTTCTGATTTCACCTCTAAAACGTGAACATTATTGCTAGATGATGTTACCATGATCTAGGGTTTAAGATTTTGAAGTATTTTCTTATGGATTACTCTTTTTCATAGACCCAAATTCATGTACCCGAAACTCTTAATGATAAGTGGAGTTGTTGTACCTTTACATGCAATATGATCCTTGTTTTCATCACCATGTTATGTTTCGATCATCATATGATGTTGGAATTTTTGATCTTTGGATACATAAGTTGGACACATGGTTTTCCCTTCTATCATCATGGTTTTCCATGTTTATCTTGTGATGTTTGTTTAACGTTTTTGATGTCCATCTTTGCATAAATTTTTCCCCTTGAGGATGCTTAGTATTATTGATGGTTATCATCTATTTTGATCATGGTTTAGTTCTATTTTGGAGTGGGTCATGTGTTGAACTTGGTTTTACCTTGAGATCGCTACACATGAGATCTTCTTTTGGGTTGCTACCCATGATTGGCTTTCATTGCGATCGAAGTGCTATGGTTTGGTCTGGGTCGCTACATGTTGTGATGTGTGGAAGGCACAACAACCCTTACCCTGGTGGGTGGTCATTACATATGGTCTTCTTGTGGTCGCAACACGTCTTGGTTGGTTGGTTGATACATGTCAGGCTTATGGGTCGCTATGGTTTGTGCTTTGTTTGGTTTCTACACCTTGATCTTGAGTGATCTCTACACATGTGTTATGAAGGTTGGTCTCTACACTTTGTGCTTTGTTTGATCTTGAGTGGTCGCTACACATGTGTTATGAAGGTTGGTCGCTACACTTTGTTCTCTTGTATGGTTGAAACACAGTGTTGCTTGGGATGATTGACTAATCATGATAATAATTGTTGGTTAAATTAGACATTAGCATACCCTTTGTTTTGATGATGACAAACATTTCATTCTCGTGGATCTAACGTGCTACTTGAGTATTTTAGGGTTCAAGAAAATATGGAGATCATACTAAGTGGATAATTGAAGATCAACACAAATTGAAGACCAAATATGCTCAATTGTTTATGTTTTCATGATTGTACTCAAATGTAAATACTTGTACAAAGATATAATGTACAAGTACTTCGACATCATGTAAATCAAGTGTTAGATCTTCCCTATCCACCCAGAACCCATAGATAGGCTTCCCCCAAAGTTAAAGCCACCATCACTCATTGAAACAGACACTTAATAGGTGATTCAAAAGTCCAAAACATGGACACCCTCAGTCCAAAAACTTGTCGACCGAGACACACTCGATCGAAGTTTTTGTTGACCAAGAACCACCTTGGTCAAAATTGTGAGCAGTGTTCAACAACTTACATAATTGTTCTCTAAAATAGTTTTCGGTCAAAAATATTCTCGATCGAGTAAGTTTCGGCCTAAAGCTTGCAACCATTAGACTGAGTGGTTGGTATTTTGGAGTTGACAATAGACTTTGCAACACTTTTTCCTTAAACCCATTCTCAGATGAAGAAATTCTCGACTGAGACATAGTTTGGTCGACAAAAATGTCGATCAAGTAGGATTCTAGATTATTCTTTTCAAGAACAAACAAATTAGCAATTGCTAGTCAACTAATGTACACTTAACGGCTAGTTAAGCACTAAGAACATTCTAGAGACTCCCTAGAGCGTCCCTAAGTACTTTCAAACCATTCCTATAAATAGGAGAGGTCTTAGGACACCTAATGCATCCAAGATACACTAGATCATTCACTATTGAGAGCAACCAAGCTAGGATTCACTTGCTATCTTATTCCTTGTGCTCTAGAGTTGTCCTATAGATACAATCTCCTAGCCACCGCATATAGCCACGTGCATCTTAAGTGGATAGGAGATCCAAACGCTTGATATAGGATCAAAGCGCAATACTCAATTGTTGTACTTCCTTCTTCCAACCCCCTTTCACAGGTTAAATCTACTTGTGCTCCTTGGCTACTCTAAGATTGCGGAGGCTGCCTGAGGGATCTTGGTTGAAGCCACTTCTTGGTGGAGAAGGATACTTCAAGAGGTGCTTGAGATTACTTCAAGGAAGTCTACTTCATAGGAGGTTGAGGCTACTTCTAAAGAAAAGCTATCTCAAGGTGTTGGAGCTACTTCTAGGAGGAGAAGGCTACTCCAAGGGCTTGGAGTTACTTCAAAGAAGGCTTCTTCAAGGAGGTTGAGGACACTTCTAGGTGAAGTCTACTTCAAGGAAGGCGATTGTATTTATGTAACATCCTTGCAAGGTAATATAATTAATCACTTTCAAAATCACAATTGGAGACAATTGGGTAGTGGATTGACAACCTTTGAATTCAAAGGTTGGAACCACTCTAAACACAAGTGCCTTCCTTGTTTCCTCCTCCTACTTTGGTTGAGTGTCAATTATTTAAAATCATCAAAAATCTCTATTTACCCCTCCTCTAAATCTTTCAATTTGTATCACAGAAGGTCTTCAAGGAGCCATAATAGGTCTTGAAGAATGGGGGACAACATGCTTAGCAACCTCAACCTTGAAGGAACTCACGTAACTCAGCCACCACCTTTTCGTGGAAGCAACTACACCTACTGGAAAAGAAGAATGCAATTCTATTTTCAAAGAATCATCTTAGAGTTGTGGAGGATGGTGTCTACACCTAATGTGCTTCCCACAATCGAATATGCAACATGGGATCCAAACACGGTAAAAATAAGTTAAATTATGTGATATCTTAAGATCTCTGAAGTGAGTTTAATAGAATATCTTCATGTGATACAGCTTATGATATATGGAATAAACTCTCAATAACACATGGAGGTACTACCCAAGTTAAAAATACCAAAATTAATATGCTTAAACAAAAGTTTGAAAAAATTCTGATGCAATCTAATGAATCTATTAGTGAAATGTATGCAAGATTTTCTTCCATTGTTAATAGCTTAAGTGCATTGGGAAAGTATATATGTGAAGAAGATCAGGTGTCCAAAATCCTTAGATCCTTGCCTCCAAAATACAAGCCAAAGGTGACGGCCATGGAAGAAGCTAATGATCTCGCCACAATGAGGATGGAGCAGCTCATTAGCAATTTAGAGATTCATGAGGTCACCCTTGAAGAAGAAGAAGAAGAAGAAGAAGAAGAAATATTGGCATCCGAACACAAGAAGGAGAAAAGGAAGGAAATTGCTTTTAAAGGAGTAACTAAAGAAAGTAATGAAACAAGTGAAGAAAATAGTGAAGAGGAGGCACTCATTGTAAACAGTAAGCACTATAGATGATTTAAAACTTAAAAAAGAGATCTTTGGTTTCTTCCTCTTATTCCCTTAGGTGATTTGAATGTGGCAAGAAGGGATATTTAAAAATTGAGTGTCCCAAAGTCAAAAAGGGAAATAAAGCTTCTCTCTAGAAGAAAGAAAAGGCCTACAAGCAGTTTGGGATGACTCGAGCGACGATAGCAAGAGTGAAGAAGAAGTTGAATGTCTCATGACTAAAGAAGGCAAGGTAAGTTGTTTCATTGCAACAACCAATGAAGAAGAAAATGAGGTAAGTCTTGTTTATTTATCTAAAGAGGAGTTAGTCCCTAGTATTGAAGAATTACATGATAAATATGATGATGTAAAAAGAAGTTAAAAAGGCTTACAAAACTAATGAAGATTTGTATGCTAAATTGAATGATATTACTTTTAAAAAAGAAAGTGTTATGTCTGAAAAAGCTACCTTGAAATCATCTATTAATAACTACAATATCAAGTTCTGTGCTCTAGAAACTGACAATAATGTTCTTTCTCAAGAAAAGGTTGAATTTCTTGCTAAAATGAATAACTATCAAACTCAACTTGTTCTATGTTCTCATTAAAACTATGTTATCATTTCTAGAGAAAGAGATTCTTTGATTTCAAGTTTAGATCAAGAAAAGCAATATATTGATAAGAAAATTGATGAAATTGCTAAGTTACAAAAACATGTTGATAGTCTAAAGACTAATAATATTCTTGATAAAATATTGCACAACTCTGTTGGACAAGTTGGAACAAGGGGTATAGGCTATGTACCTAAAGAGAAATTCTACCAAAAGCCTAGAACTAGAAAAACATAAAAACCCAAAACCAAGGTCATGTATGTGCCTAAAGACAATCTAGCTGAGAAGATAAATGAAATTGATTCTATTTGTTGTCATTACTATTTATATCTTGGACGTTATTCATTCTCTTGCCCATACAAGAAAAAGGATGTTGACTTGGTTTGGGTTCCAAAAATCTCAACTTAGAAATGTTGGACATATTAGTTGAGATTTGACCTAAACTTCACCTTGAAATTTGTAATGTCTTATCTCAACTGAATTAAGCTTGAACTTGTATACCTATGTATATTTTGATTGCTTGATTGTGTTATCCAAAAATAATGGGATGATATGTTTACATTATAAATGTTGAAAATGCATAAAACTTCATCTTGGACGACAAAATGCTTCATCAAGATCTCTTCCGGTCAAACAAAAGTTTGACCAAAGTTAGTTCTGTCAACATTATTTTTACTGGAAAATCTTCTCGGTTGACAAATATTTTGACCAAGAATTCTTCCGATCGAAGAATTCAACCAAAGATAGTTTTGTCAGAACTGTTTATTGAAAATAAAATCATTCAATTTCAATTGACTTTGGTGACTCAAATATGTAATGGATTCTTCATATTAGATTGTTCTAAATATTTGAATGATCCTAATCAAAAGGACCACTATATGGGGACCAAAACTTTATACTTTACAGGTTTGAATGGCATATAGAGATTTTCCCAACAAGCGTATGAATGGAAATAAGAAGATTTCCTCACACATGGAGAAAAGGTAAAATTATTGGTCACATTTGAATAATGTTTCAAAGGTAAAACTATTGGCATAGGTGATATTGGTACAAAAAAAAATTGCTATTTGTAAGAGAATTACATCATAAGTGATATGAAAATGGTTGTGACTCATAAGAAAATATCAAATTTGTGTATTCTAGGAGATCAAAAGTAAGACTTCTTGTCAAAACTAAAATTTTTCTCACTAGAACTCATTCACATAAATTTGGCTCTATAACAAAAGATTGTAAAGACAAATTTGATCTTAAGTCACACAAAGGATTTATCCTAGAAAACTCAACATCTAACAAAACATCCAGGATTTATAAGTCTACATCTATGAGAATTGAAGAATAAATGATAATTATACACAAAAGACTTAATCATATCCTAAAAGGAGTTGATTATTGGACAATTTCTATATGAGGTTAAATAATGCATCAGTTTCAACTCCTAGACCTAAAAGCAAACATTCAATTAGAACTAAATGGGCATGATGAAATAAATAAAGCTAGGATATAATTAAAAAAATATACTTTGATATGACTTATGCATTAATGGGTAAGACTTGAGCTCATAAGGACATCAAACTCTTCAAATGGATGTAAAAAAAAAGGATCATTAAAGAATAAATATATGTTGATTAAACTCATGACCTGAAACAAGATTGAATATGCATAAAAAAGTTGATTTGTCACTTATGTCAATAAATTGTTATATGTTGGTTCATTCTAGATAAAGTTGCATTAATTGGAATTCTACAGAAATGCTTATTGGCCGAAAAGGAGTTCGACCGAGGGGCACCCCGATCGAAGTCAGGGTCAAAATACATTTATTGATTCCACTAATAGTCAGAGATACATTTATTGATTCCACTATGATCCTAAAGGGATCTCATATTATTTTAGGGATTAACATACCTTGTAAATGGTTGGGAAAATAATATAAAAATACATTTTTTTATTCTACCATGAGCCTAAAGGAATCTCATAGTATTTTAGGCTTAACATCCCTTGCAAATGGTTGAGAAATTGATCTTGGTTTTTGAATTGTGGCTAAATTTGACATTCTGTTTGAAAAAAACAATTAGGGGGGTAATCAATTAAGGGGAGTCTTATTAACTTACATGTACGATTATCTTTTTGAAATGACAAAGGGGGAGAAATAAAATAAATCAAAATAATGCAAACTCTTATCTTGGCCTGACATTTATTGGTGCTACATTGCCTTAAGAGATGGATATCATGTTCTATATCTCTTTAGGTATATTAGCACAAATTTTATGAGATCAAAAGATCCTATTCATCTCAGGTACATCATAGGTATGAAACTCATTTCATTTCAAATATTTTTCTTATATTTTAGGAATGTTTCTCATCTTCAAAAAGGGGGAGATTGTTGGATAAATTGGACATCAGCATACCCTTTGTTTTATTTATGACAAACATTTCATTATTTTGGATCTAACTTGCTACTTGAGTATTTCAGGGTTCAAGGAAATAAGGAGAGCATACTAAGTGGATAATTGAAGATCAACACAAATTGAAGATCAAATACGCTTAATTGTTTATGTTTTCATGATTGTACTCACATGTAAATACTTGTACAAAGATATAATGTACAAGTACTTAGACATCATGTAAATCAAGTGTTAGATCTTCACTATCCACCCATAACCCATAGATAGGCTTCCCCCAAAGTTAGAGTCACTGTCACTCATTGAAACACACACTTAGTAGGTGATTCAAAAGTCTGAAATAGGGACACCCTCTATAAAAAAAAAACTTGTAAATCAAGACACACTCGGTCAAAGTTTTTGGTGACTGAGAACCACCTCAGTGAAATTGTGAGCACTATTCAATAACTTACACAATTTTTCTCTAAAATAGTCTTCGATCAAAAATATTCTCGACCGAGTAAGCTTCAGTCTAAATCTTGTGACTATTAGACTGAGTGGTTGGTAGTTGGGAGTTGAAAATAGATGTTGCAACACTTTTGCTGTAACATACTGAAATTCAGGGTCTTCCCTACAATTTACCCACTTTTGATCTTTTCTTGTCCTTCTAGTCCATTTGGACCTTTTTCATAAATTTCCCTTGTTTTATATTCTTTTTGGACCCCTTGTGCAATTTGAGCACAATTCAATGTTTAAAACTATCTTATTCCCTCATTTATGTTAATGAAGGGGTGTTTGCACAAATAACCCAATTAAGGAGATAATTGAAGGTTAATAATGTAATTTGGTCATTAAGGATGGATATAAGTATATAATACTAATTTGGAGTTTTTTGGATAAATATATTAGTAATAATGTACATTTGAATGAATTATGAGTATATTAACCTCTTTATCTTCTCTCTCCTCTTAAGTGGATAAAATATGTGAAAATGGGATAATATGGTGAGTTATTTATCTTGAAATAAATAGGAGATGATTGCCTCGAAATATTACTCCAATATTTCAATTAATTAGTTTTCCATATTATTTCACCTCTATTAATATATTAATACATGTAATAATGGACAACATATGAGTTATGAGCCTTAGTGAGTTTAAATACAAAATCTAATTATATAGCATGATGCTACACTTTAATGTGAACATGTGGTTTTAATTTGGGGTCATTTGGAGTTCATTTGACCTTCCAAATGCATTAAACAAGTTTCTATTAGAGTGAGACATAATATCATTCGCATATGCACATCATTTAAGCCACAGTTTGGCTTAAATGTCCGTCATGCATGCTTTCGCCGCGTGGGTCCATGGTGGACTCTGATCCAGTGGTTCATGTGAGCCTCAACCCTGATCCAACGGCCTAGAGCCTGTCTTCCACCTCCAGCCATTACGTGAGAAACGAGCTCGACTCCTCATCTCCGTTCTCTGTCATTTCGCGACCATTTTACGAGATCTCTTCGCCTACACGTTCGTATCGACCCCCCGAGTCATTTGAGCTCTCACTTGACCAGTGAGACGTAGTGTATCCAGAACAGTAGGAGCCGCCGGTCGAGTTCTCTCATGGGCACCTCTGAAACGCATCCATACCATACCTCGTCTATTTATAACCACCGACACACCTTCGTCGGACCCTTAGCAACTCACCCAAACCACCGATTTTGTCCAAGGAAGCACATGTGGCCGACGATGTGGGGTTTTTTCTTATGAGCTTGCGGTGCTCCTCCCCAGTGATAGGCGGATCATGTGCCAAAATTTCTTGGCTAGGTGAGTTCGTAGTTCGATCCTCTTCGTTTCGAGTACATGAACGACTATTTTCATTGAGTATTGCAAAAATGCCCAAAGGGCCAAGGTTGCACCCTGTCGCAAGGCTAGGCACGGCCTGGGGAAGAAGACGATGGACAAATGTCCATTTTGCCCCCGCGCGCCCTTCCTCTCTGATTCTTTAGCCGAGGACAGATCTGTCAACTTCAACCTTGATTTTTTACCCATTTAGCAATTAACTAGTCAATCTTGTTTAATTCGTAGTAAATCACTCGGTTGTCAGAAAATTATAAATAAATACTCGTTGGAAAGATAAAATCATGTAGAATCAAATTTTTCTAGATTTGAACCCTGTTTTCCAGTACAAACATGTTAATTAATTCAAACACGATTTTAAATGTATAAAGTGATAAAAAAATGATTATAATAGTGTTTTAACTCTGTTTTTGGTAAATAAATATGTTTTCTCGAGTAGAAAAATATTAGGAATCGTTTGGCACTGTTTAGAGACCCAAAATATAAAGTTTTAATCCATGGTTTATTAATATGGACATTTTACACTTAAAGTACCTTTAAGTAACCTAATACATGTGTAATGTTTGTAACTAGGGGAAAATGGAATGGTGGTACAATATATTGGTGAATGTGATGATAATTAATTAAAACAAGTATGTGCACCCTATTTTGTATGTGGCTCCTATGTATGTGAACCATATTTATGTATGTGCACCCTATTTTGTATGTGACACATATTTATGTATGTGGCCCCTATGTATGCGGACCCTATTCATATATGTGATCTCTATGGATGAATGTGAATGATTATTGTGCAAACAATCCTAATCTCTCAGTTGGGTCTTTTCCAACCCCACAATCATTATTGTGCTAGCCTTGTTATCCTTCTAATTGCATTTATTGGCTCTTTACTTATTTTATGCTTCTAATGCCATTGTGGCTCATTCATTTGAATTATGTGAATCTTGCTACTACATATGTTGTCTCATTTACTTGGAAATGCTTAAATATTGCTATTGCCTATGTTGGCCTATCTTTTGAAATACTTGGAAACATTGTATATTGTTGTTGCCTATGATGGCCTATTTATTTCTTGGGTTTTATTCCCAATGCTATGTTGCAATCTTGTTATACTTTTCACTATACTGCCAAGTGAATGTTTATGCATGATATAGTTATTGGCCAATTGACAATGTAGTGTACATGAGTACAAACCACCCATAGGGCATTGGGTTTTAGTCCCCCTGCCGGACACTGGGGTTTTAGTCCCCCTGCCATTTTATATATTAGGCACTGGGGTTTTAGTCCCCCTGCCACTTGTTAGGCACAAGGGTTTTAGTCCTCCTACCATTGGTGAGGTCCGGTAGGTGCCTCACCCTACATTGAGATGATTTTGAGTCATGATTTATATTCATGCAAATGTGATATTTGTTGATATTTAAATGTGGCAGTTTTCTAAAACCTTATTTACTCAATTGCCTCTCTCTCCTTGAAATTCCTTAGTGGAATCTTTTGTTATGAAATGCTTAGCTTTATGATTGCCCTTTATCCTATTATTGACACATACCTTTTATCTTTCTCTTGTTGGATGACCCCAACCATCCAGGCTAGGATCAGAGTGCGCATGGAAGCTTGGTGAACCTAAGGGACAAGAGGAAAAAGGAACATATAGCTTGCATTTTCATAGTTGCTTTTATGTTATAAGTTGTTTTGTTTGGATACAATGTTGTATTAGTCTAAGTCTTCCTCTACGTAGATCCTAGTTCCTTGTATAAATATGTACCCCTTTTGGGAAAAATTTGTAATGTACTCTTTATACATTTTGAATAAAGTCAAGTTTTATTTCTTCCGCTGCCACACATTTGGTGTTTTTGTTTGCCATGATTTATAGTAGAGACTTGGTCTTTACAGCATGGTATCAGAGCATCAAGGTAGTCAGATTCTTGACTAATTCAAATTTGTCTCCTAGATAGAACCCTTACCATATATGGTTCCTTTAGTTAGTTTTTCACCTTAGAGTTGACCTAGCATGAAAGTTTGATTTAGGATCATAATAATTTCATAATTAGAAATAAAATTTGTCAACTTTTTGGTGAATTGTCTATTGAGAAGCTACTAGAGAAAGAAGTTGAAAGTGATGGTGTCTAGAAAGGGTCAGAGCTTGGGGGCTGGAAATATTTTCCTCCGCCCCACTAGCTTGGTAATGAGGACTCCTGAGCTCATATGACCTGTACAGATAGCTCGAAATAGTCTATCTTTGGGCATGTTGCCTAATTGTTGAATACCTTAGGAAAACGATAAGTGATGATTTGATCTCTTACACAAACATCATCCTTAAATACCTTATACTCCTAGGTTTAGGGTTTAGTGTACCCTATATTACATGTACAAGCTTGGTTAGTAAATCCTTATAGTGTTGAGTTTTATGTACCCTTGTACCCTTAGCTTAGTTTGACTTAGTTGACCCTTTTAAGGGGTGGTTTGAGGGTAATGGTGTTAGTACCCTATTTGGTTTTGCAAATCTGATTTCGAGGATGAAATCCCTTCTTAGGGGGATGGAATCCCAACTAAAAGCAAAATCAAATACCTTTAGAGTTAGAAACCCTATCTATGTGGACATATGTACATAATAACTTATGAGAATAAGAATTTACCAAACACATTATATTTGTAATTCAACTTGTTTGTTTATACACACATGAATATGTAGTAAGTCATATAGAGATAATTCATATGCTTGAACCTTCACATATTATTGATGCACATAATAATGAGTTACTCATTACTAATTGTGGATATACATAATGTTGACTATGCCACCCTAATGGTAAAATGTGTATGGATAATGCACCCTAAGGATGCTTTAACATGTAATGATCATGTTGACCTAAACCCTAATATGTAATCATCTTAGCCTTGACAACATATATATATCCCCTTAATGCTTTTCATGATACATTAGTGACATTAGGTGTCATCATCACATAATATACCTTAATGCATATAAATGAATTATAGTCACTAAGTTATCAATATATGTAAGGTATATCACTTTGTTCTCTAATGAACACCTCATCATAATTTGATATATGAATTAATTCATTAATATTTAATGTGTTACATCCTATTCACTAAAATGAGTATAATGACTCAAATATGATAATAAATATTTGGATTCACATAAATATTCATAAAGTGCCTAATGTGAATTAAAATATGTATAATTTATAAATGAAGTGTAATGGACGAAAATGATTAATGATGTCATTAATATAAGTATGAAAGATGATATGAAAATGTGCAATATGAACATTATTTGGAATTATTATAGGCTTAATAACTTGTTGGATAATATTAACTTTTTCTACAAAATAATTTATGATAATTCTACATGATAGTTTAAGAAGATAATGGAAAATGAATTCATGTTATTAAGGTTTTTGACCTAATACATTAATTAATGTTGAAATGGCGTAATAAACCCTAATTGTGCTTAAAACCCTTGATGAGGGAAATAGACATGATATAATATTGGGATGTAATTGTTTTGAATAAAATGTGGCACAAGTGATAGTATACTATATATGATACCTCTTCATGAAGGAGATTAGGCTAATAAGGCAAAAATGTTAATTTAAGTTTGATAAAAGGCTATAGGTTTTGTGGAAACCTTAGTAACACCTGACTTATGTAGATTTTGTGTTGTACCCTATATTAAGGGTTATGACCTAGTGTTTAAGGTTGGTATGTTGCACACCCACCCTCTCTTCCCTCTTGTTGTGATTATGGGGACGAAATCCTCTTTAAGGGCTGGTGTGTTGTAACATACTCAAATTCAGGGTCTTTACTGCAATATACCCACTTTTGAGCTTTTCTTGGCCTTCTAGTCCATTTGGACCTTTTTCATAAATTTCCCTTGTTTATATTCTTTTTGGACCCCTTGTGCAATTTGAGCACAATTCAATGTTTAAAACTATCTTTTTCCCTCATTTATGTTAATGAAGGGGTGTTTGCACAAATAACCCAATTAAGGAGATAAGTGAAGGTTAATAATGTAATTTGGTCATTAAGGATGGATATAAGTAGATAATACTAATTTGGAGCTTTTTGGATAAATATATTAGTAATAATGTGCATTTGAATTAATTATGAGTATATTAACCTCTTTATCTTCTCTCTCCTCTTTAGTGGATAAAATATGTGAAAATGGGATAATATGGTGAGTTGTTTCTCTTGAAATAATTAGGAGATGATTGCCTCGAAATATTACTCCAATATTTCAATTAATTAGTTTTCCATATTATTTCACCTCTATTAATATATTAATACATGTAATAATGGAAAACATATGAGTTATGAGCCTTAGTGAGTTTAAATACGAAATCTAATTATATAGCATGATGATACACTTTAATGTGAACATGTGGTTTTAATTTGGGGTCATTTGGAGTTCATTTGACCTTCCAAATGCATTAAACAAGTTTCTATTAAAGTGGGACATAATATCATTCGCATATGCACATCATTTAAGCCAAAGTTTGGCTTAAATGTCCGTCACGCATGCTTTGGCTACACGGGTCCATGGTGGACTCTGATCCAGTGGTTCATGTGAGCCCTGACCCCGATCCAATGGCCTAGAGCTTGTCTTCCACCTCCATCTGTTACGTGAGAAACGAGCTCGACTCCTCAGCTCCGTTCTCTGTCGTTTCGCGACCATTTTATGAGATCTCTTCGCCTACAGGTTCGTATCGACCCCCCGAGTTGTTTGAGCTCTCACTCGACCAGTGAGACACAGTGTAGTCAGAACAATAGGAGCTGCCGGTCAAGTTCTCTCATGGCCACCTCCGAAACGCATCCATACCAGACCTTGTCTACTTATAACCACCTACACACCTTCGTCGGACCCTTAGCAACTCACCTTCGTCGCACCCTATCGCAAGGCTAGGCGCAGCTTGGGGAAGAAGACGATGGACAAATGTCCATTTTGCCCCCACGCGCCCTTCCTCTCTGATTCTTTAGCCGAGGACAGATCCGTCAACTTCAACCTTGATTTTTTACCCATTTAGCAATTAACTAGTCAATCTTGTTTAATTCGTAGTAAATCTCTCGGTTGTCAGAAAATTATAAATAAATACTTGTTGGAAAGATAAAATCATGTAGAATCCGATTTTTCAAGTTTTGAACCATGTTTTCCATTACAAACATGTTAATTAATTCAAACACTAATTTAAATGTATAAAGTGATAAAAAATGATTATAATAGTGTTTTAACTCTGTTTTTGGTAAATAAATATGTTTTCTCGAGTAGAAAAATATTAGGAATCATTTGGCCCTATTTTGAGACCCAAAATCTAAAGTTTTAATCCATGGTTTATAAATATGGACATTTTACACCTAAAGTACCTTTAAGTAACCTAATACATGTGTAATGTTTGTAACTAGGGGAAAATGGAATGGTGGTACAATCAGATTGGTGAATGTGATGGTAATTAATTAAAAAACGTATGTGCACCCTATTTTGTATGTGGCTCCTATGTATGTGAACCATATTTATGTATGTGCACCCTATTTTGTATGTGACACCTATTTATGTATGTGGCCCCTATGTATGTGGACCCTATTCATATATGTGATCTCTATGGATGAATGTGAATGATTATTGTGCAAACAATCCTAATCTCTCAGTTGGGTCTTTTCCAACCCCACAATCATTATTGTGCTAGCCTTGTTATCCTTCTAATTGCATTTATTGGCTCTTTACTTATTTTATGCTTCTAATGCCATTGTGGCTCATTCATTTGAATTATGTGAATCTTGCTACTACATATGTTGTCTCATTTACTTGGAAATGCTTAAATATTGCTATTGCCTATGTTGGATCATCTTTTAAAATACTTGGAAACATTATATATTGTTGTTGCCTATGATGGCCTATTTATTTCTTGGGTTTTATTCCCAATGCTATGTTGCAATCTTGTTATACTTTTCACTCTACTTCCAAGTGAATGTTTATGCATGATATAGTTATTGGCCAATTGACAATGTACTATGCATGAGTACAAACCACCCATAGGGCACTGGGGTTTTAGTCCCCCTGCCGGACACTGGGGTTTTAGTCCCCCTGCCATTTTATATATTAGGCACTGGGGTTTTAGTCCCCCTGCCACTTTTTAGGCATTGGGGTTTTAGTCCCCCTACCATTGGTGAGGTCCGATAGGTGCATCACCCTACATTGAGATGATTTTGAGTCATAATTTATATTCATGCAAATGTGATATTTGTTGATATTTAAATGTGGCAGTTTTCTAAAACCTTATTTACTCAATTGCCTCTCTCTCCTTGAAATTCCTTAGTGGAATCTTTTGTTATGAAATTCTTAGCTTTATGATTGCCCTTTATCCTATTATTGACACATACCTTTTATCTTTCTCTTGCTAGATGACCCCAACCATCCAGGCTAGGATCAGAGTGCGCATGGAAGCTTGGTGAACCTAAGGGACAAGAGGAAAAAGGAACTTATAGCTTGCATGTTCATAGTTGCTTTTATGTTATAAGTTGTTTTGTTTGGAGACAATGTTGTATTAGTCTAAGTCTTCCTCTACCTAGATCCTAGTTCCTTGTATAAAGATGTACCCCTTTTGGGAAAATTTTGTAATGTACTCTTTATACATTTTGAATAAAGTCAAGTTTTATTTCTTCCGCTGCCACACATTTGGTGTTTTTGTTTGCCATGATTTATAGTAGAGACTTGGTCTTTACATTTGCCTTAAACCCAGGCTCAGTCAAAGAAATTATTGATCGAGACATAGTTCGGTCGACAAACTTGTCGACCAAGCAGGGTTCTGGATTGATCTTTTCAAACACGAATAAATTAGCAATTGCTAGCCAACTAATGTACACCTAATGGATAGTTAAGCACTAATATCAATCTAGAGACTCCCTAGAATGTTCCTAATTACTTGCAAACTATTCTTAAAAATAGGAAAGGTCTTATGACACCTAATGTATTCAAGATACACCTGAGCATTCACTATAGAGAGCAACCAAGCTAAGATTCACTTGCTATCTTATTCCTTATGCTATAGAGTTGTCATATAGCTACAATATCCTAGCCAAAACATATAGCCTTGTTCATCTTAAGTGGATAGGAGATCAAAACGCTTGATATAGGATCAAAGCACAATACTCAATTTTTGTACTTCCTTCTTCCAATCCCCTTTCATAGGTTAAAGCTACTTGTTCTCCTTGGCTACTCAAAGATTGTGGAGGATGTCTAAGGGAGCTTGGTTGAAGCTGCTTCTTGGTGGATAATGCTTCTTCAAGAGGTGCTTGAGATTACTTCAAGGAAGGTTGCTTTAAGGGAGGTCGAGGCTACTTTTAAAGGAAGGTTATCTCAAGGTGGTGGAGCTACTTCTAGGAGGAGAAGGCTGCTCTAAGGGCTTCGAGCTACTTCAAAGAAGGTTGCTTCAAGGAGGTTGAGGCATTTCTAAGTGAAGGATAATTCAAGGAAGGTGATTGTATTTTATGTAACATCCTTGCAAGGTGATAAAATTAATCACTTTCAAAATCCCAATTGGAGACAATTGGGTAGTGGACTGACAACCTTTGAATTCAAAGGTTGGAACCACTCTAAACACAAGTCTCTTCCTTGTTTACTCCTCCTTCTTTGGTTGAGTGCTTAATTATTTTAAAATCATCAAAAATGTTAATTCACCTCCCCCTCTAGATCACTCAATAATGATATTTAACCCTAATGTGCTCCAAGAATATGGGAAATGATGTGCCTAGGGTTTAATGACAAGTATTGAAATGGAAACCCTAATTGGTTATATGGGAAAGCCTAACCCTAATTTCAAGTGTATGATGTACTTGTTGAGCTTGCTTACATGGATGGCATGAGTTGATGTTTTCTATCTTCTACTTGTGTAACCCTAACTTTGCAGGTGGAATGAATAACATAGCTAGTGAATGTTATGGTGTGTTTGATATGAGACAGGGAAATGATTATGAGCCTTTAAGAGGCATGGTGACATAATGATGATGTGTAGGAACTATGTGTTTGGGTCTTATGACCTGGAAAAGGATTAATGCCTAATGTGAGGTGATATCCTCTTCTGATGTGATGAGGGATGTATTCCCAGAATGATGTGATAATGATGATGGCTTGGAATGGTAGTGATATCATGAAATGATGAGACAAGTGTACCTCACACATTTTATATCTTCTGAAATTGCAATATATCCTTATCTTTGTAGATTTTGTTTAGGTTTTGTACATTTTAACTTGATTGATGCTAAAATATACTCAATTGGATTAATTAAATCAAGAAAACCCCTAATCATGTAGTTGACTTGTGTCATAGATCCATCTTCAGCATCAGTACTTGCTGGATGGTGAAATGGTTTCTCCCTCAGTGGAATCTCAGAGTCATATATTGTTGAGTATATACATTTCACAGGATTGGCTACAGTCATTCCTTGGAAGGAGAATGGTCGAGGTTGTATCCCAGTGAGGTGATTCAATATATATATATATATATATATATATATATATATATATATGATATGTTTTGAGGATGGATGTGGTCATACCTCAGTAGGAGTGCGGCTATGGTCGTAACTTAGTTTTCACTAGTGTTGTGTCTATATACCATGGCAGACTAGGTTATTTTGTAGTTAGACTCTATATGTCACTGTGGCAGACTCAGACTGACCGAGGGTGTGGAGATAATAGGAGTTTTCCTCCTCCTAGATCTTGTATGGCACTAATTTTGATTTAGCAGTGGTCAGTTGGAACATGAGTGGTATGCCTCATCTCCTTAGGGCATAATGGAAGACATAATAGAGACTTATAGTATATTTACTTAGGGATAAACATGACTCACATTGGATGACCCTTTGCCTTGTCTCTTGTCCTGATTAGTTGATTTATAATGCACTAAGAGAAATCAATGTTATGCATGTTCTTCATATTCCTTCAAAAAGTATAAGATGTTATATTACTCAGTTGTAGATGCCTAAATTGTTTAAATAGTGTTAATTGTTTTATTTATATCATTTAGCTAAATTTTCTCAACCTAATAATAAATGTTATCTTCAAGCTTTAGCTTCTCTGTGTTAATAATAGGTGTTGGCAGAGAGTTATATCTCTTGTTGGGACGTTGGTCTCATTCTGAGAGTTTCCACATTTTTAGGTGATCGTGCACAACGAGGTAGAGATCATTTAGTTGAGGCTGAGCAGTAAGAGGAGAAGTAGCAGTTAAAGGTTGGATATGCTGCTAGTTTTTGGTAATAGAGTCCTATATGTTTCCCCTATATCTCAGGTCATTGGGTGTGTTTTGTATACGTTGTATATTGACACGAGTTTTAGGTAGTATGTCATGGATGTACATATATGACTTGTATATGTGAACAAGTTATCATATGTAAAAAAATATGGCAAGTTATCCAAGTGAATAGTGATATGTATCATCATGTGGCATGACATGTAGTACATGTGGTTTCATGTGGACTCAGATGTAATAAGTTTCTTCTTCTATGGTTATATAAAATTGGTTTTAATTTACCCTACTTTATGGTAATCTTGTATGTTAGTATTAGTTCCTCACTTTGTTTTAAGTAATCTTGCTTTCATGTGGAAAGTGTGTCACATTAACCTATGTTTTTAAGGTTCTTGTCACCTTAGGTAAGTGTTTCTCACCATATTAAGCTTTGTGATCATGTTTAAAACCTAATTATATCTGGCTAAAATAATCAAGATCATTGCTAGTACTTGTATATGATTGTATAACCAATTGGGATGATTTTGGTGAAATAAATGCTACTAATTTAGCTCCATTTTCATTGATAAATATTTGATAGTTCCTGACCTGTGTATTTAAATTCTATGAATAATCTCATGGACATAGAAAATTATGTTGTTTCATACTATTGTTGCCTAGAACCAACTATCAAATTATATGCTTGGAAAATGAGTTGACATGTATAGAATCATATTGATTGTATTAGAATGAATTACACAAGTTTATTGTTGAATCTTACTGAAATAAAATATGATACATACATAAGGATCGGTGGGAGGTGGTGATTTTCCCCATTCGGGGTTTGTATTTAGGAATTGAATTAGCTAATGAATCAATGTATACTTATGATTGATGAGTGAAATATGTGAAAATGGAAACTAGGTTTCCATGTGTATGGTAATCCCTAATGAAGCCCTATGAATCATGATGAGATTACTGAATGATGTTATTCTTATGAAGTATTGAACTAAGGATGACTTGTTTAAAATCCTAGAAGTTTAGTATTAAGAAGAGTATGAGTGATAAATCTAGGACTTGTATATAATGTTGTAAATGTAATGAAATGTTGAATGAAGATGGTAAGTCCCACTAATATGATCTAATCCTAATGCATCTATTTTAGCATGACTTATGAAATGATGAGTAAACCCTCACATGTGGGCCCTTTTATACAAGCTACATAACAATAAATTGGGAAGGGTGATTAGAGAGTATGATGTAAGAAGATGTAACCTAATATATTCTTTTAACCTAAAACTGAGTAGTATTATAAGGAACTAAGTGATCTTTGTTAATTATTAGAATGCCATTAAAAGTCAATGACATGGTACACTCATTGAATTACAAGAAAGGAAATGGACAAGAATGAACTGAATGGTGATGGCGAGTTAAGAATGAAATTAATGAAATGGGTATTGTTACAGCCCCAATTTTTGGGTTCTTTTGGTGATAAATGTAATTTATCCTATTAAAGATATTTGAACAAATAATGATACAATTTGTTTTGAATAAATGGAATTAGTTTCCAATAGCCTTGTTGGTTGTTTGGTGGGCTTTATTGTCTATTGGGCCCAAAAACAAGGAAAAGACAAAAGAAACTCCATTATTAAATAAGTAAATAAGAAAATGGAGAAAAGAAGGATGTAACCTCTTAAAGGAAAAGGAATGTTATCCAAAGTTGGATTGCGTGCCTCTTGGGTTCCTTGGGTCCCAAGGAGTCCAAAGTTGCAAAGATAATGCAACAAGAAAAGAAAAGATCGATTAAATATTTCTTTATTAAGAAAGAAATTGAAAACAATGATAAAATGTGGGAAATAAGTGGAAAGAGGTATAATTGAGTTATCTTTTGTGTATTTTTATATCCATAAGGCTCCTAATGGTAAAAGGAATTCAAATAAAGAAAATAGGAAGAGAGGAAAGAGAAAATAGGTGTTTTAATACAGAATATGTGCCATATAGGTACTTGACTTGCATATGAAGCAAAATGGTTTTTCCTTTCGGCTTTTGGTCTCAACATTTGCACACACATAGTTTAAGTCATTATAGAATTTCCCATAAAATTTAATATTAAAATGATAAGTGGTTTGGGAGATATGACTTTTGAAAGTATTCCTAATGTGTGGAGGAAATCAATAAATGTCACGATTTGATTTAATTAGAAAACACAGACCGATTTCCTGTTTTCTTCATGTGGCACATCATCCATTGGATCAGGATCCAAGGGTGACTCAGTCATCATCTACCCCATATGGAACAGGAAAGGGGGGCAGTACGATCATTTTTTCCAAATGAAATTTCTCACGAAAGGATGGATGCGAAGATTTGGAAATTGGATCAACAACTTCGGGAGGCTAGTCCGAGTTGTTTAACCCTAGATTTCATAGGGTTTCATTGCTTCTAGAAGATTCGCCCAAACTGCCATAGAGGCAGGTTGGTTCCACGAGTTTCCTCCTATAAAAGGAGGGTTGTTGAACCCCAACTGTGATGCAAATGTTTCCGAGAGACCCTTTTGCTCTTCGTGATCATGACTCTGCAAATGATTTTGCTTTGGACGTTGGTGTTCACCCCTTCACAGGTCCAAGCTTCCTCTCTGAAGAACAGCTCCTCCGTCCCGGTGACTCCGGCCAGTTCTAGCAGAGATGAGACCACCATCGAGTTTGGTGGTTCATGACGAAGGAGGAGAAGGCATCACCGGTTGTTGGGGAAGCCAGGTTGCTGGGGAAGCTAGGTTCGCGAAGTCAACCTAGCAGTTGACCGCTGGGCTGCAAACAGAGAAGCACGAGGAAGAAGAAGAGAAAGGGGGAAAAGTCCTCCTTGCCCCCGACATTTGTGAAGGAAGGTAAGGGAATTTTTGTCATTGGCTTCTATTTAATCATGAAGTGAGGCGCGTCTCTGTGGACCATTAGATTTCACGTGGTCCACGAGACCACGGATCGGATAGCCAACAATTTTCTAAAACTAACAGATAATCCAAGATCATGCTTTTCCTTACAAAATTCATAGAAATTGCTAGGAATCTTAGATTAACAAACTTAATACGTGAAAGTTGCTTAGAAAAATACGAGGAACGCAATAAAATGGGTTTGAGAACCTGAATATGTTCTTATTTTCAAAAGTGTGTTAATCTAATGAAAAGTGCTTATGTATTAGATTAAGAAACCCTAATTGAGCATATTGGTTAAGTTCATGTTGCTTAGTTAATGAAATTGAGTAATTGCAACCTACTAAATAGTTAATGATGAACTTGAACCTGTTCTAAATGTTTCTTGCATGATTTAGGGTTCTTACCTCAAATAAGAATGATTAAGCACTTAGCAACCCTATTTGAGTATAAAGGATGAATCTTCAAGGTTTAATAGGTTAATTTGTGAAGTAATGACATGTAGAATATTAAAGTTGAACATCAATCTGTTTTACATGTAAAGTTGATTAATTTAGGGTTCCATTTATATAAATGAGCTTTAATGGGCCTTGAAACCCTAATGTTGGTCATTGTGACTCTTAATGGCTTGAATTGTTCAAATTCATGAATAAAGTTGAGATATGATAGTTCTAAGCTTTTTTGAGTAAAAGTTCCTAATTGTGGATAACTACCCTTAATATGGAAGTTAGGGTTTTCTAATGAATAATGGTGGAATTAATGATAAATAGAGTTCATATGTGAATTAGATAATAATGAAATATGAATTTTTAATGTGAAAGGAACCAAAGATGATAATTAGGCCAATGATCTTGTCATGAATTAAAAGGATAAAAATGGTAGTTTTAATGTAAAAGAGGCATAACAGACTTAATTGATGGTTAAATGTGCCTTTAATCTGAAATTAAGGTTGGATGTTGTTAAAAGGTAACCTTAATATCTTTTATGAAGAATAGATGAGATAATTAGGGTTTGTGAGTATTTGTATAAAATTAGGGTTTAAAATAGTATAAATAAAGAGAAACCCTAATTGCAATGGAAACCCTAAAAGTGGACTAGAAACCCTAGGAAGCGAGCTAGGTTTAATAGATCTTGATGGCATGATCAATGATGGGAAATTGTATGCATATTTCAGGATCTCTTTGTGTGCTTGCTTGCCTATTGGATTTCTTGCATTGATTGGATTGATTCTGTCTCAAATCAACATGACAGGCATGTGGTTAAATTTGGTTAATCACATTAGTTTCTCGAAGATTTTCCAAATGATTCATCACATTGAATGCAACCTATCAGTTTGGATGTTCATACTTGCAAATCATAAAGTCACTATGAATATCACAATAATAATAGAAGTGTGTATTCTCGCACCTACATGCCACCCAGATGGATGATGCAAAAAGGTCAAGCCCAGGAGGGAAGACCAATGGGCACCATGAGAGGTGACCCCAGACACCAAGCTTGGGAATGAGAAGGTGGTCTATGTTGCATGACTTTGGGGCACCATGAGAGGTGACCCCAGGGGCCAAGCTAGGGATTGAGAAGGTGGCCTTAAGTCAATGGCAAAAGAGAAACCCTAGAGGGGGTATTACATGGTTAGGGCAAAAGCGGTGGAGAATGACACACTGAAAGTGTAATTTGGCTTGTTAATTAACTTGGTTGTGATATTTAGATTGTTAGCCATATTTGCAAAATTTTAGTTGTCCCCACATATCGGCATATTTTGATATGATGACTGACGTTTTGTTTGTCAGCGTTTTATGTACAACTCTAAAAAGAACAAACAATAAAATGTCACATTGTGGAAATAAGAAATAAAGTGCAAGGAGGATTAGATAGAATAGATCCAAGTTGTGGATAGCAGTAGATTACCAAAGTTTTTAAAAGGTAAGAAAAGTTTTATTTTATACCATATTTCAATTTACTTGGTAGAATTTCATAATTATTATTGATTATTTGTAAAACCTTTGATCCATTTAATTGGGATAATGACTCTGACATTCGCGTCTCCCTTAATTGGGGGTTACCGAGAGGCGGGGTCGTTACATTTGGTATCAGAGCATAGGTTCCTCATTTTATCTTTAATAATTATTAAATTTTAAAAATTCCATAGAACCGAGGGAGTTATTAGAGGATTTTCCGAAAGGCATAGGTGTCTAGAAAAGGATCACGTCTGGGGCTGGCAAGATTTTCTTCCGCACCGCTAGTCAAAATACGAGGACTCCCGGATTAGTGTGACTTCCTGGACAATGTCTCAGGATTTGACTCGAAATAAGATACCTTTAGGACTGTCTCATCGTGTTCATCCCTTCTCAACTCAAATGTTGTTAAGGACCTTAAGGATTAGGGTTTTCTCTCTTTTCCTCACCCTCTTGAGGTATGGGTAAGGTTGATAAGGTTTAAGGAATCCTCCACCAAATTAATGAAAAGCATGTGACATAAGATTAATAGATTAAGTGTAAATTAAAAAATAGATACATGCTTAGGTCGTATGACATATCTTGTCATGCCCTCAGGAGATACCTGAGGCTAGAGCTCTTTGTCAGGAGGATGAGTGGAGAAATTTAGTCTTGGAGGTAGAGACCTCCATTAGAAGTGGAACATGGCACATACTTTGAGGATGATGCTAACCCTAACCCTATGTGGTGGTTAGAGAGAGTGATGTCATGATGAGTTTGATGTCATGATAGACCAGGTGTGTGGACATGCTTTTGGATGCCCATGACATTTTGAGCCATGTGAGATTGGATGACCTAGTGCCTTGGTGACCCAACCCTAGGAAGGGTCATGCATGTTAGAGTGAAGGATATCTCCTTCAACGATGAGGTTAGTGAAGTACCTATGGAAACCCTATGGGCTTATGCGAGTAGGGCATAACATGCACCCAGGGTACATCAGTAGTACGGGCAATAGGTTGAACTTTTGGCCAAGAGAGTATGCTGGATGGATTATGAGATAAGCATAAAGGGCTATGGATAATCTTGAGCAAACATAAGTTTAACACAGGCTTCACCCATGTAGGGGTATGCTTATGAGCTTGATCCTTCTTGGAGAGAGGACCTCTAGTAGTAAGGTAGGTTGTGGAATTAGCTCAGGAGAGAGAGAGCAGGACCTAAGCAAGAAGGTTGGAAGCTTAAACCCCGAGATATGAGGAACAGTGGGAGTTGAGGATGATGCAACCTAAGTGGATGATAGTGGTTGCCTCATTCCTTGATCCCTAGATGCTAATGGTATCTTGGTTGTCTTTTGAGGAACCAACCCCTAGATAGAGGATGAGGTTTCTAGTACCTATGTGCAGATGATATGGGTGCTTACCTTCTAGGGATAGAAGAAGAGTTCCTTAGACCCGGAGGAGGTTTAAGTGACCAGTAGTGAGGCCTTATACCTAGTTGGTTGTCCTTGAGGAGGACTTCACTCTAAAGTGTTGTTCAAGTGGAAGGATAATGGGAAGTTCATGTCATACCTTATACATGCTTGGCTCATGGTTAAAAATTTGAGCAGACAGTTGGACATCAAAAAAGTGAACCTAGGGTTCCTAGGCCTAAGAGGGGAAGTGGTGTACCTGATGCTCATGATAAGGTTTGAGTTTTTATAGATTTGAGCATGGTACTCCTCATGTATAGAGGAAATGGAAACCCCTTAAGTTTAAGGTATGTGTGGTGAACCCCTCATAGCTAAGTTGGTGACGGGAAGGTATGTTCTTGGTCCAATGTTGAGGAATGAGAACAAGTATGACCTAGCATGGTTTAGTAGGGGTTTGTTTGTGCCTTAGTAGCTTTCTAGGGTTAAGCATGCTCATAAGGATGTAAAACCTAGACATAAGCACGTTGGTGACCTTTGTTACCAAGGTGTAGTTTCCTCCCATCCTGAGGGAGGGACCCTTTTGTAGGGTGTATACCAATTTTGTTGGTTTTAAGGTAACCTAAAGAGGTCTCAATAGGATCTTGAGAAGCTAAGTGAAAAGTACATGATAAGAGAATGAACATGTAGACCCATATATAACCATCTCTAAGTGCATGTGTGTGTGTTACCATGGAGGTAACCGGTATGGGGCCTGACCAAGGTAAGCAGGTTGCCATGACCCCTATGAAAGGATGAAAGTCAGCCTAGGAATGTAGAGAGAGATGATGAAGGTTGGGGTAAGTTTCTAAGTTGGACATGTACTATATTAGAATCCTAAGTCTATTCTAGGTTCAGGTAGGGATAAGACCGATGGAAGTAGGAGTTGCCTAATTCCCTAGTTGCACATGACCATAGGGTCGGGAGGTAACAGCTATCATTGTCTGAGGGCCATGGGTTAGGAGATTGATCACCTTCATGAACTCATGTGACCCAAAGGGCAGATGAGGAGGGCACTCTCTAGATGCATAAGGGAAGAAGGATGATCCTAAAAGTGTCGGCACCCTACAGACCTAGAGGAGAGGACCAAGGATTGCGTGTGGACCCAAGTAGGTTCGAGATCAGTTTTCCATATAAGTAACTTTGATATCAAGATAATCATGATGTAGAGATGTATGTTCCATGTTTCAACTTAGATTTGAAGGTGTACTGGCAAGGTGGGATGTACCATCTCTACTCTTGGAACATGAAGAACTTTGTATTTGGACTACAGCCAAATGCTTATTTCCTCTTGTTATGGGAGTGAGAGATAGGACAGTACGCATGCCATACACTAAGGATAAAGATGATGTGAGTTGGAACATTTCTATGAGGTATGAGGACATAGATGATAACATACCCTTGTGGAGTGAACGATATGTGGATGGTTTACAAGCAGTCAGAGAGATAAGGTATTCATCTTATGAGGATGTTTTATCATGAGCTATGAGTTATACAAGGTTGAGTTTGAAAACTAAGAGGATGAGCTCAGAGTTTCTTGATGAAGATACACATAGAGTCTGAGATGAGATGATAAGTGGAATACATGGAGGTGTATATTTTCAACACAAAAAGATGTGAGGTGGTAATGGATGCTCTGGTTGAAATGCAGCTTCCTAGTTTAGCTAGAGGCTAAAAGAGGTTGTTAGGTTAGCATAAGTTTGAAAAAGGAGATATGTTTGGCTAACACGGTGATTTAATGAAATTGTTGATCGAGTTAGTGGTTGCTTAGCTAGCCAGCCTAGGGCTTATCATGATAAAAGGATGGTTGAAGAACCACAGATGCACTTCTCCGGAAAATAAGGTGGTGAAATCCCAACTAGAGTGGTTTAGGGTTTCTGAGGAATCAACCTTGAGGAATCATGACATATAGGAGATCATGATTTTAAGATCACCATACATCGTGGTACTACAAAGATAGTAAGTGACAGTAGTACTTTGGATGCTTAAGATGAAGTTGCATGTGTCTAGTCACCATGCATGCTAGGAGGTGAAGGACGAACACCCGTAACCCAGTGAGTTGACATAGAGGTTAAAGAGTCCCTGAGATAGAATGGGAGTTCATCACTAGGGATGTTGTGGTAAATTTCCCCTAGACCAAGGAAGGTCAAGATGCAATATGGGTTATGGTAGATTGCCTTACCTAGATAAATGAGAAAGAAAGAATTCTGGCAAGGGACGGATCCAGTTGAGCTACATATGAGAGAAATATGGTTCAACTACACCATGATGCGAGTTCAAAAGTTCTTTATAACCTAAAGATTCACTTCCATGAGGTGGAAGTAGACGAACTCGATGCTAGTATAGTTTATCACCTCTAACTAATGGTTAGTATGACCCAGACTAGAGGGTCTGATGAGAGCATGTGTGCTCATTCAAGGTGATATCTAGAGACAGTCCTTGTCTTCTATAAGATGTGATGACAACCACCATATCCAGTATCAGGATGTAAAGAAGCTCTGCAAGGGAGGTTGTGTCGGTCACCACTTCATTGAGATGATGTTGGTGAAGGGGGCCTCGTGAAGGTTAGAAAAGAACCACAGTGTGTGCAGATGAAGTCACATTGGTCATGCAATGGTTGAGAGAGAGCCTAGGGGTGACATGAGTCATGAGTTGATGCAAAGCAGACTGACATGCAGTTCACTGTGGGAGAATATGTGATGTGAAAATCCGACCCCTCTATGTTATAGTTAACAGAGAGTTGAGTCCCAGCTGCATGGTCCATTTGGGATGGAATGGTGGATATGGTTGTATTTAGCCTTACCCCATAGGATAAAAGGATGTGTAATGTGTTCCATGAGTCCGATCTAGAGCACTATGTGAGGTACCCAAGCCATGTGCTGAGCCCTGAACCTATTCAGCTTTATGAGAGGCTGAAATATCCTGAGTCGCCTATGAGGGTACGATATACCAAGGTAAGAAAGAACTCATATGTAAGAATATGAGATGATGAAGGTTCTTGGGAAGCACCATGGAAAGGGTGAGGCCACATGGGAGACATGATGGACATAAGAAAGGCTTATCATGTTTGGTTGTGTGCCTGGTGGAATTTTGAGGGAAAAATTCCTATAAGAGGGGAAGGATGTTACAACCCCAATTTTTGGGTTCTTTTGGTGAGAAATGTAATTTCTCCTATTAAAGATATTTGAACAAATAATGATACAATTTGTTTTGAATAAATGGAATTCGTTTACAATAGCCTTTTTGGTTGTTTGGTGGGCTTTATTGGCTATTGGGCCCAATAACAAGGAAAAGACAAAAGAAACTCCATTATTAAATAAGAAAATGGAGAAAAGAAGGATGTAGAAACCTCTTAAAGGCAAAGGAATGTTATCCAAAGTTGGGTTTCGTGCCTCTTGGGTTCCTTGGGTCCCAAGGAGTCCAAAAATGCAAAGATAATGCAACAAGAAAAGAAAATATCAATTAAATATTTCTTTATTAAGAAAGAAATTGAAAACAATGATAAAATGTGGGAAATAAGTGGAAAGAGGTACAATTGAGTTGTCTTTGGTGGATTTTCGTATCCATAAGGCTCCTAATAGTAAAAGGAATTAAAAAAAGAAAATAGGAAGAGAGGAAAGAGAAAATAGGTGTTTTAATACAGAATATGTGCCTTATATGTACTTGACTTGCATAAAGCAAAATGGTTTTTCCTTTCGATTTTCGGTCTCAAAGTTTTCACACGAGTAATTTAAGTCATTATAGACTTTCCCTTAAAATTTGAGATTAAAATGATAAGTAGTTTGGGAGATATGATTTTTGAAAATATTCCTAATGTGTGGAGGAAATCAATGAATGTCATGATTTGATTTAATTAGAAAACAGGGACCGATTTCCTTAATTTTTCACGTGGCACGTCAGCCATTGGATCAGGATCCAAGGGTGACTCAGTCATCATCTACCCTAGATGGAATAGGAAAGGGGAGCAGTACGATCCATTTTTCCAAATCAAATTTCTCGTGAAAGGATGGATGAGAAGATTTGGAAAATGGATCAACAACTTTGGGAGGCCAATCCGAGTTGTTTAACCCTAGACTTTATAGGGTTTCATTGTTTCTAGCAGATTCGCCCAAACTGCCACAGAGGTAGGTTGGTTCCACGAGTTTCCTCCTATAAAAGGAGGGTTGCTGACCCCCAACTGTGATGCAAATGTCTCCGAGAGACCCTTTTGCTCTTCACGATCATGACCCTACATTGGACGTTGGTCTTCACCCCTTCCCTGGTCCAAGCTTCCTTTCCGGAGAATAACTCCTCCATCCCGGTGACTCCGACTGGTTCTAGTAGAGATGAGACCACCATCGAGTTTGGTGGCTCATGGAGAAGGAGGAGCAGGCATCACTGGTTGCTGGGGAAGCCAGGTTCATGAAGTCAACCTAGTAGTTGACCGTTGGGCAACGCTGGGCTGCAAATAGAGAAGTGTGAGGAAGAAGAAGATAAAGGGGGGAAAACCTCCTTGCCCTCGATGTTTGTGTAGGAAGGTAATGGCATTTTTGTTATTTGCTTCTATTTAATCGTGAAGTGAGGTACATCTCTGTGGACCATTGGATTTCGCATGGTCCACGGGACCACGGATCGGATGGCCAACAATTTTCTAAACCTAACAAATAATCCAAGATCATGCTTTTCCTTGCAAAATTCGTAGAAATTGCTAAGAATCTCGGATTAACAAACTTAATACATGAAAGTTGCTTAGAAAAATGTGAGGAACACAACAAAATGGGTTTGAGAACCTGAATATGTTCCTATTTGCAAAAGTGTGTTAATCTAATGAAAATTGCTTATGTATTAGATTAAGAAACCCTAATTGAGCGTATTGGTTAAGTTGATGTTGCTTAGTTGATGAAATTGAGTAATTGCAACCTACTGAATAGTTAATGATGAACTTGAACCTGATCTAGATGTTTATTGCATGATTTAGGGTTCTTACCTTAAATAAGAATGATTAAGCACTTAGCAACCCTATTTGAGTATAAAGGATGAATCTTTAAGGTTTAATAGGTTAATTTGTGAAGTAACGACCTGTTGAATATTAAAGTCGAACTTCAATCTATTTTACATGTAAAGTTGATTAATTTAGGGTTCCATGTATATAAATGAGCTTTAATGGGCCTTGAAACCCTAATGTTCATCATTGTGACTCTTAATGGCTTTAATTGTTCAAATTCATGAATAAAGCTGAGATATGATAGTTCTAAGCTTTTTCGAGTATAAAAGTTCCTAATTGTGGATAATTACCCTTAATGTGGAAGTTAGGGTTTTCTAATGATTAATGGTGGAATTAATAATAAATAGAGTTCATATGTGAATTAGATCATAATGAACTATGAATTGTTAATGTGAAAGGAACCAAAGATGATAATTAGGCCTAATGATCTTGTCATGAATTAAAAGGATAAAAATGGTAGTTTTAATGTAAAAGAAGCATAATGGACTTAATTGATGGTTAAATGTGCCTTTAATCTGAAATTAAGGTTGGATGTTGTTCAAAGGTAACCTTAATATCTTTCGTGAAGAATAGATGAGATAATTAGGGTTTGTGATTAATTGTATAAAATTAGGGTTTAAAATAGTATAAATAAAGAGAAACCCTAATTGTAATGGAAACCCTAAAAGTGGACTAGAAACCCTAGGAAGTGAGCTAGGTTTAATAGATCTTGATGGCATGATCAATGATGGGAAATTGTATGCATATTTCAGGATCTCTTTGTGTGCTTGCTTGCCTATTGGATTTCTTACATTAATTGGATTAATTATGTCTCAAATCAGCCTGACAGGTATGTGGTTAATTATGGTTAATCGCATTAGTTTCCCGAAGATTTTCCAGATGATTCATCGCATTGAATGCAACCTATCAGTTTGGATGTTCATACTTGCAAATCATAAAGTCACTATGATTATCACAATAATAATAGAAGTGTGTATTCTCGAACCTACATGTCACCCTAATGGATGATGCAAAAAGGTCATGCCCAGGAGGGAAGACCAATGGGCACCATGAGAGGTGACCCTAGACACCAAGCTCGGGAATGAGAAGGTGGTCTATGTTGCATGACTAATGGGCACCATGACTAATGACCCCAGGCACCAAGCTTGAGATTGAGAAGGTGGCCTTAATTCAATGGCAAAGGGTTAGGGAAAAAGCGGTGGTGAATGACACACTGAAAGCATAATTTGGTTTGTTAATTAACTTGATTGTGATATATAGATTGTTAGCCATATTTTTGAAATTTTGGTTGTCCCCACATATCGGCATATTTTGATATGCTGACCGACGTTTTGTTTGTCAGCGTTTTAGGTACAACTCTGAAAAGAACAAATAGTAAATGTCACATTGTGGAAATAAGAAATAAAGTTCAAGGAGGATTAGATAGAATAGATACAAGCTGTGGATAGAAGTAGATTACCAAAGTTTTTAAAAGGTATGCAAAGTTTTATTTTATACCAAATTTCAATTTAGTTGGTAGAATTTCATAATTATTATTGATTATTTGTTGAACTTTTGATCCTATTAATTGGGATAATGGCTCTGACCTTTGGGTCTCCCTTAATTGGGGGTTATTGGGAGGTGGGTTCGTTGCAGATATGATAAAGTATATAGTTTGTTTTATAATTACATGTGGATTGACCTTAACTGAGTGATGTAGAATCATATTATGAAGGAATTCAATGAGAGAGAAACTTTATGCACTTAGTAAATTTAGAATTTTTTATGATGTCATGTGCCACACAAAGTGAGATTACTCAAAACATAACCTCGGAAGAAGGATTAGAGAATAGATTACTTGTGAATACTCAAAATTAAAACCTTTTTCATAAAATAGCCATGAGGCAAGAACCTTTACACATGAGTCCTTTCATGCCTTAAAGCATACACAGGACATGTTGTCAACCTATATCAAAGGCATTGTTCTAAAACATATATACATGATTCCATCTTATCTGATATACAAAGGGCATATAAAGATAACACGTTTGCAAAACATCTACAAAATGTTCCCAGAGACCCGAGTGTACAGGGATGACTTTAGGACTCTATCAACAAAAGACATCCAGCACCACCTCCAACCTTATCAGCTATTGCTCCTCTGGTTGTTGCAGAACCTCCTTTGTACAATCTCTACCTCTTCATGCTCGTCCACCTAAAAAGGGTGCAGGAAACCCACGGGGTGAGATTCCAAATCTCAACAGGAGATATAACTCTCCACCAACTCCATTATTATCACTAATATGATAAACAGAGTAGTAGTATAAATACAACTAAGAAGAAGCAGATAATGATTATTAATAGGAAAGGAAATTGTTGTTTAATTATGAATATCTTAATAATTTAAGAACATGTATATTTTCTATCAAGAACATTCTCTAAATATCAAGCAAGGCATCAACCAATATTTTTGTATTGATCCTATACAATTATACTACATGGTTGATTATGTATGTCATTATGCCCCGAGGATTTGAGTTGTACAACCCAAGTTAAACCGACTACTTGATAAGTTGAAATTGGTTTCATACAAGGTCTAATGGAAGAGTTGGAATCCACAACCTCACCTTCCTTGGTCATTAGGAGCGAACATGTAGTGACATCATGGGTCAACTAGTTCTAGTGATGTATAGTCCAGCTGTGTAGATTTAGCCCACCTTGGTACAGGTCACGGTGCTACTGGGTACGGCCATAGATGCACTCTTCCAGGATGTGGCTTACGGCCAATCCTATGATATAGACTATGGAGCTACAGTCTAAAGTTGCACTCTTCCAGGTGTGTCATGCAGCCAATCCCGTGATAGATATACATTCACGACACAAGGAGATACCTCAACTTGCACCCCGATTATTCAACAATGTGTGTTCCAAGTTAAACTCATTTCACCATTCAGTAAATGTTGACACTGAATGGATCTATGGAACAGGGCAAGCTACAATATTAGATTTCACTTGATTAATTAGATCGGTTTAAACATTTTTAAGTATCAATCAAGTTACAACTTATATCATCTAAACAAGATCTACATAAATAGGGCATGACTCATCACCAGAACATATTGAATCACATTATGTGTGATCTCATAACATCATGCCTCTTTATGCTTATTATTCACCATATGTCCATCACAAGAGCCAGTGTCCATCACAAGGAGTAAAGTCCATCACAAGGACCACATGTCCATCACAAGGACCAATGTCCATTAGATCATAATCACCATAGTTCATACCTTACTATGTACATCAATCAGTATCACCTACATGGTTAGAAGCTAATAATAAGAAGGAAAATCATCATCATCTCATAGAACTAGTGATATACATTCACATCATACACTTTACATCATAACAATTAGGGTTTCACTTTACCCAATTAGGGTTTACAAGGTTGGTTCAACAACCACCCTTAGGCTATCACTTTCCTCATCAATATGAGATGTGTTATGAGACATAAAAGTATGTTTCACATTATTATTATAAAACATGTTATGAGATATAGAAACATAACCCTCACATCATACATGCAACTAATCCATAGGATACCACACCATCACTATGAGACACTAACATCAACATGGTATGTCTCAACCACCGCCATAGAGTATCGATTAGGGTTTGCAAGGTTGGATCAACAACCATCTTTAGATCATCACTTCCTTTGTCATTATGAAGTATATTTAGAAGATGTGGAAACCTATTTCTATCATTATTATGAAACATGTAAAGAGATAGTTAGCTTTGAACATCATACACATGATTACACCATAGGGTATCACATCACACCATGTGACCTTAGCATCAACAAGATGTATCACTACACATCACATAGGGTATCGGTTAGGGTTAGGGTATCGGTTAGGGTTAGGGTATTGGTTAGGGTTAGGGTATCGGTTAACTCTAGATATCAGGAAACCAACCTAAGTAGGGTATCGACCTACAAACCTCAAGGTGAGTGTCGGTTTATCATCACTTGGTATCGGGCACCACGAATGATATCGATTAGAGTTGCATAAGAGAGAGTATTGGCCATAATATCTCAAAGAGTATCGGCCTATGTATCTCTTTAGATATCGACCACCTTCACCATCATGGGATATCGGCAATACCAGCAACTAGGGTATCTGCCTCAAAGATCACCAAGGAATATCGGCCACTTTCACCATCATGGGATATTGATCAAAGATGCAAGGGAAGGTACTCCTCATTTCTACTCTAGATGTATCAGGCTAGGGTGTATCGGATTGCATGTGTGTCGGATTAGGGTTATCCATGTCAACTTCCATACTCAACTAAAAGCCTCATGATCCAACACTCCTCCTCACTAGTCACCACTAAGTCATAACAATCCACATCATGATAGGTATATCGGTTTAGTAAAAAGCATCTCGATTTAGCATGTCGGTTTACATAACATATCAGTTTATCATGTCAATTTACATAGCATATCGGTTTAGCATGTCCATTTACATAGCATATCGGTTTAGTCATCTTCTACCTCAAGATGACGTTACTAACAAGGCAAAGGAAAAAGGAGTGCAAATTATGGCAGCAACTTCACAAAATTCTATCCTCAAAAGAGAACACAAGGCTATAAAATAAAACTACTAACAAGAAACAAACAACAAGCTAAGAACAACTAGAAGGTAACAAATAGAAAGGTTATAATAACAAAGTGGGTTTAGAGTTATATAACCTGTCTCAAGAACAACCACCAAGCTCTAAGCTCCAAGGTCAAGCTCCAAGCTCACGAACTCAAGGTAGAGGAAGAAGATCCTCCAAGCACAACACCTCCAAGAGATAAGATAGAACCATGGTTAAGAAAACAAAAGATATGAAAGAAGATACCAAGGTCCATGGCCGAGAAGAAGAAAGAAGGAGAGAAAGAAAGCTAGAAAACCATGGCTTACCAAGGAAGAAGATGAAAGAGAGCACCACAACCTTTTGTCTCGCCCACCAAGCTCCAAGGGAGAGTGCTCTTCAAGCTAATGGTCGGCCACCAAGGAGAGAAAGCAAGGATCACTAAAAGGGTTCTCTTGTATGGGAAGAGAGGGGTATACATACATGATCGATGAGAGAGAGAGAGTAAGGGGAAGGTTTCACAACCTTAGAACCCTAGAAGACACTTTTTCAAGTAGAAGGACCATATGTAACACCATGCAACAAGGTGATAGGATCTATGTCTCACTCACTTGGTCACTAAGGAAGGTCAAGGTTGATACACTCATCCATCCTCTTCACAAACTGATAGGGATGAAAACCCTAGGTCACAAACTGATATGTCACATCTCTAGAGTCTCCACAAAATGATATGGTGATCCTCAAGGTACCACCAAACTGATAGGATGTCCCTCAAGACACCCTCAACCGATATCAAGCCTCCTCAAGGCAACCACAAACTGATGCCAGGTCTCCTCAAGGCTCTCAAGCCCAAGACAACACTCTTAGGAGCAAAGCACACCTCAAACATGTGCCCAAAACATCACCAAGGATGTCACCACTCAACCAAGGCCAAAACAAGGCACCCAACACTTCCTCTCTCCTATAGATGATGCTAAGAGAGAGAAGAAACACTCTAGAGGTGGCAAACTTGCACATCAACCCCTATTTTGGGTGAATTGCAAGTTTGTACCAAACATCTCCACAAAACACAAGCATAAAGCAACAAGCTCAAACAAGGAACACAAACCTCAAACATGCCCTAATTACATCTTAGATGATTACAACAAGGAGCTAAGCAACACACTTAAGCAAAACAAACAGGGTTAGCCCAAAATGTGGGTCGAGGTCCTTATAGTTTTGATTCCAGTAGTAGTAGTAAACATGATATCAAATAAGTTATGACTAGTAAGTATGAAATAAATGAAAAATGAAGAAAGGTAATAATTGAATCTAAGAACCCAACCCTAACCCTAATTTGGTGAGCTACATGATAATAATGGATAATACTCTTAGATGAGGAATTGAAGAATGTACATAAGTATAGTTTAATTCAACTACAAGATGAAGCCCAAGGTGTGAATTGATTTATAAAAATACATGTTTGGAATGCAATTGTATGATAGGATAATTGTATTCTGAGAATGACCTTCTCTAGTGGATTTGAAATGAGATCACTTATGTGATTAATAGTAGAATAATTGAACAGTGGTAAATATAAAAGAGAATTATTAAGTGTAGTATGTACATTTATGCTTTGATATGTATTCATATGCATAGAAATTGATAAAATAAGTATATTTGCACTAAAAGATTGCTCTGAGCATGATGAATGACATTAGATGTTTATATGTTTATATTATTTCTAGTTCTAATGTCTCTGTTAATACTTGATGAGATCTTTGTTATAAAATGAACAGATAAGAAAATTGTTGAGATTGAATTAACATGCAGTGATTACTTATTAGAAACCTTACTTAGGGTAAATGATGGACAATGAGATTATATCTCTGCTTGAAGGCCCAATGATGATGATTGTTATGATGTGACATGAAAATGACAAGAATAAGATGTGTTGCAAAATTACATAATGTTGTGATTCTTGTTTTAGTCTTTGTCCCTCTTGATAAGCTTAATCCTTTTTCTATCATTCTAGTTGTGTGAAAATACACACATATGATAAATTTTGTTTTGAATTCCTAGAAAATGACTAAAAGGAATCAATAAAAAATGAAATGATGACACATCTAGTTAGGTTACCTAAACACCCTGAGTTTCCCCTAAGTTTCACACTGGGGAAATAAAACGGATCTCCTTGTAGTAATCAGAGAATTATGAGAAGGATTTCCAAAGTGTGGATTGAGACCTTAAAGGTTAGACCACCAGAATTTAGGAGTGAGTCATCTAGAGTGATTGTAGCCCTAACCCTTGTTGTGATAGTCTATATCGATGAGGAATAGACTCTGATAATATGAAATATGTGAAATATGAAAATATGAGAAATTGTGTG
Source organism: Alisma plantago-aquatica (assembly GCA_963693085.1). Taxonomy (NCBI): domain Eukaryota; kingdom Viridiplantae; phylum Streptophyta; class Magnoliopsida; order Alismatales; family Alismataceae; genus Alisma; species Alisma plantago-aquatica. The sequence goes on along the minus strand of OY856410.1, from coordinate 1,443,118,828 downwards.
ATATGTAATATATTGTTTTGTAGGTTCCCATCTCATGTACCCGAGATGAGGACGTGAGCCTCTATACGCAACCCTATAGTGGACTAGGGTTTTTTGTTGTTATCTTTGGGTGGCTGGATAAACCCTAAGATAGCGATGGAAATTCATTGATATGAGAATCAGGTGTGGTGACTTCTACTTGGTGAGCTACAAGTCAAGTAGTTTCAGGGTAAACGAATAGAAGATGACAATCATGTAGAATATGGATTGATGTTGTTATATGCCTTTTACTGCTAGCTATTAGATCTACTACTATTGAATATGATTCATGTTGTGGAAACTAATCATTCTTTTATAAATATGATACATTTCTACATCCTTAATTGTATGGTTTGGAATTTCATATTAAATGTTGACATGCATTTGATGTTGGAATTTTATGTCCACCCTGAATATGATTTAGATTTACTTGTCCTTTGAATAGTCTTGTTTGGTATACATGTCAAATGTGTACTTCATCTTCAGGACTATAGGATGTGTTCCTGATCCAGCTGATGGAGTGTCACAAAGAAGATCTTATTGTTATGTATTGATTCTAAATGCTTAGATCTTGACTTGTTACTCATATTAATGGATTCTCAATCTGAATTAAGTAACATCTATTGCTTTGTCCATAGACAGCTTGAATAGATGTTTTAATGTTGGATTTAGCCTTAGTGTTTACAATTTTTATTAATTATATTATTATCATAATTAGATCTAATTAGATGCTAGAATTATCTGCTACATTTTTGATATCTGCAAGTTTCTTTTAATTTCATTATACTTAATCTAATATTGATGCATGTACTCAGCTTGAGTGGGAGGTAACCACTCACTAGGGCTCTATATGAGTCTCATGAGGTTATTTCAAATGTTTTTAGGTGTAATGCTATCCAGCTATGAGGTCATGAAAAAGAAGATGTAAATGGAACAATCTAGACAAATTTCAATGTCCTTGTACTCTCTCTTTCTCAAGATGGGTTGTAGATCAAGTTTGTTTTTCATATTCATGTAACTAATATAAAAAAATCACATCTAAGCATAAGTCTTGATTCTAGTTTTAATGGAGTTGAATGTGATTTGTGGTGATTAAATATGTTGTCATTGAGATGACATTGTTACGAGGTTTTTTGAGAAAGAAAAAGGAAAAGTTTATCTTTGTTTTTCATATATTGTGTTACTTGTGTTAATTGAACATCACTTGTTTTGTTTCATAATCTGGATTTAGGCTCTCAATTTTCCTCTAATGGTTGGCATTAATGTTGATCAAAAGAGAGGGCTCAACAAATCCAATTAGTCGATTAGACATTCGGGTCACATGGTCTGTGACAACCATTATCCATTGATAACAATCATCACGCAAAACCATGCGGAAACAATCATTAATAATGAATTACCAATAATCACTAAAAATTAAAATCAATTTTTCCACAAAGATCCACTTCCAGGAACATTTCAAAAAAGGCCAAAGTCCATATTTACATATGCATGATTGTTAGCTTGTACATACATCATTCCTTCATATAGCAAGGATATGAGACAGAAGTTGCTTTACCAAAACATACTCAAAAGAAACATCATACATTAAGGTATTTCTAACCAAATCTCGGATCCATCATGAAACTAGATATAAAAACTATCTCCCAAGGACCTGAGAGTAAAGAGATGGCATGTGACTCTATTCTACTAGATACATAACACCATACTCAACTAGAGTTGTTACTACTGTTCCTACAATTGTTGCCCTCTCTCAGCTATACGATCACTATCTTCTTGTGCACATCCACCTAAAACGTTGCGGAACCCAGGGGGTGACACAACAAGTCCCAGTGAGAGATATAACTCTCCACCAACAATATTATTACCACTGATATATTGTTATTTAAAGATAAAGATAATGATAAAGTAGCAGTTATACTAAGCAATTCCAATTATAATGAGAACATTAACAAGATATCCCCATAAATGAGTAGATCATATATCTATGACAGACTGATAGGTTATTCAATCTTTTAGAAGGAATATGAAGAACTTGTATATCATTTATCAATCATGCTATACTAGCATCTCAAGCTTATCATGTGATCATATCACCAGGGTATGATGTCAATGAATCTTCATCAATCGTGTGATTATATAGCACCAGCATCTCAATCTTATCACTAGGGTATGATGTCAGTGAATCTTCATCAATCCCATGATTATATAGCCACGTATTGACATTCATAAATCCTGTGATTATATAGCCAGGTATTGATACTCATGAATCCAATGATTATATATCCAAGTATTGACATTCATCAATCTTGTGAATATATAGCTAGGTATTGACATTCATCAATCATGTGATTATACAACCAATTATTGACATTCATCAATCCTGTGATTATACAGCCAGGTATTGACATTCATCAATCTTGTGATTATACAGCGAGGTATTGACATTCATCAATCTTGTGATTATACATCCATGTATTGACATTCATCAATCTTGTGCACCTATTTTGGGTATCAAATCCTCAGTTCACCTTTAAATAGTATCACCTCTTACCAGGCAACAATCATCTCATGGGATATGTTGGACAAGGCACATACTCAACTTATCTTCTCCAATACTGGTTGTAAAATCAACCCTATGCTAAGTGATACTTTCTTAGCCATAAAATCACTATACAAACTTATCCTTATTTATCTTAGGGGTCAACTCCTTCTTATGTATCACCTTCTTAACTTATCTTATCGTATGTTAAGATTCTTAAACTTAAAGGTTTACCATATCCTTTTCAAACCTCAGCATGTCTTTTTTTTTAAGAAAGACTAAAGATGCATACGTCACTTACTTAACATTACAAGACCCATCATGCTTCTGTTGCGCTACTCTGATCTGCTGATTTAATACAAAGCTCACATATGTCTTGTACCAAGTGTCCTACTATTATGTACACTTCCAATTGTACTTTTCTTTCCAGCTAATCTAGATAGAGATTAGAAATTCTACTTATCAGTATACATCCCTTTAAAAATCATCTTTACTTGTAAACCTAATAGGTGTACTCCAAGGGTTTGCACTCAACCTAATGAACTTTACCCAAGCAGATCTTGCAATTATTTCTTCAATTGATGCATCCTTGTCATCTTTGTCTTATGTGGTACATAAACCCCTAATAGGTGATATCCATATTATAAGTGGAGTACATGTAACCAGATTGATCTCAAAATCAACCCTTCTTAGGTAGTCATACACATAAACATCTTATCAAGTGTCAAATATACATCACATCTTTATTGAACCTAAACATATCAGAAGAACATTTCTAGCATCTTTTAAGGTTCATAAAACATCACTATTCTCAAATGTCATCATTTTGGAACTAAAGTCCAAGCCCTAGCTAATACTTTTCAAGTATCCATCTCAAGGTTCTTTCAAAACCATGTATATCAAGTGATATGAGACTTCACTCGAACATCATATCCTAGAAAGCAAGTATAAAAGAAACATATTTTTCCTTATCACCGTGGCATTGTCCATAGACTGCTACAAGGAAGAAGGAGATCATTGATTTTCTTTGATTATTATATAAGTTTTCACTACTCATGTGTTATTTGATTCGATTTCATCTTGGTTTCCTTGCCATTGTCATAGGAACTATAATGATCATTACATGTCATTACTCCTTCTTTGAACATTTCCTTGTTTTATCACAAGGATCATTATTCTCTTCATTTTCTTTATTGAGCAGGGATTATCTTCTTTGTTATATCTCATGAATATTGCATTTTATACTTTCTTATATTCATGTGTTAGTTTGAGGTTACTCATGTTTCACTTTATTACTATTTAGAATGTGATAAGAATCTCTTTGCCATATTTTTGATGACATATTGCTCTTTAGATTACATCAAAATGACTACTTGATTAGAGTAATCAGAAGGATATTAATCTAAGAGTTCTATATTTACCTTGTTTTTATTGATAAAATACCTGGCAAGGGTATCAAACATTGATATTTGGTATCATGCATTTCATTTTATATCATATCTCTTACCTTAAACATCTCTTTTGAATTGTAAAAACTTAGTATCTCTAGTTCTTTCTAGGTATCTCTTTCATACTTATTCCTATTTATGTGAGAAAAAGAAATTATAAAAACATTTAGATAATATTGAACATAATATAAATTCTAACACTCTTCATCTTTCCTCATGTCTCTATGGATTAATCGAAAGAAATTCAAACAACAATTATTCCTCTTATGATTTAACAGGTAAAGTAAGCAGAAAATAATTCAGAATGAAAATGTGACGTCCCCGGATTTTGATTTCTCCAAACCCTATTGGGAATGAGATGTCAGAATCCAAAAACATCATCCAATCATACCAAAGAGCGATGCGGAAGCATAATACGCATACATGAACATACAACCATAACATTCTCAACATTCAACATGTAAATTTATACAACATGAATTATTACACATGATTTACAATTACATATTGCATGAAATTTCTACAATCTAAGAACATGTATGCTAAACTAGGATCTACACAATAGGTACAACCTGAACAGTGCTCACTTCACATCTTTTATCCCACGCCATCTCTAAACCTAAAACATATGTGAAACAACAAATCAACACACAAGGTGTTGTGTACATGGGTAGAAAGATACATATATTTATGGCTTTCATAATTTTGAAAAAGATTTGCATAAGGAAAGAAAATCATAGAAAACACTTCTTTATTAAGCGAAATACGCCAATTTAAGTCATTTTCCTAGATGAATTGCATTATCAAGGTGGACTAGTACCAAAACATAAATATTGGGCCCATCCCCGTGTACCAAGTACTCTAGGGAAACTCTCCGTACACCGTGTTCTCTAGGGAGGTGTACTAGCCAACATTAATTCATTCCCTCGTAAGGGGGATAATGAGCACCTTAAATAACTACAAAGCATCTACATATCATTTATGTTTACCAATGATAAAACATCGAGTACTATATAGTGCTACTACATCCAATATTTGCAAATAGAAGAGAGCATACATACATATCATGATTGCAACCAAGAAAACCATAGTCATATACTTAAATAAAACCCATGTACCCGAGTTCAGAGACTCCTATTTATATTCTGGATCATCTACATCTTTGGTCATCACCTGATTAATAGCAATTAATTGTCATTAATACATGTTTCATCATATTACTCATAGTTTAGGTCCAAATTAGTGTTTAGGTAGAACCTAGATTCAACTAACCTTAATTTAGTCTCTGGTATTTTTCTACTGACTTATATGTCATAAACTAGGTCTGGTATGATTTTCACCATGTTCTGATGCTTTATCTATTTTCTAGAATTATTATGAGACAAAACTCATCTTATAAGTCACTAATAGAGAAGGACCTAATATTTTGGCAATGTAGTTCTGATCAGATTCAACCTATTATTTCTACATGATATTAGGGTCTGGAATTAAAGTTCCTCAGAATTTATGTCAATAATATTATTTTTTTTCTTTACATTTAATATATCCTAACAGAGGCATCATCTTGTAAATTAAAAACTAGCAATAATACTGCATCAAATGTCTGTTCTAAGGGTTTCATCATAAATAGGGCATTTTTCTGAATCCAGCGGTATTTTTGGGGTAATTATTGGCCATGGGAACTATTTACTAAGCATTTTCTAAGAAAATGACATTTTCTGGAAATTATAAGTATTTACCTTGAGCGGTTTACATCCTTGGTTTGATTAGGCCGGCCGGTTAAGTGGATGGTCTGGCTGAACCGATCTCACCCTAGTTCTCTTTCCCGATCACGATCAGGCTCTCGAGTTCCATCATCCACCCCTACTGCGCGAGAACCCAGTTCTCGTGAGTGTGCCGCCGGCGTGAAGGACCGGTCGATGCATCTCTCTTTCTTTCTCCGTCTCCATGTGATGCAAGTCCTTAGGACTCTGGTATGTGGCCGTCGCCGCTGCGAGACTCCACCATCGGTGTTGCAGGTGCCTCCTCCAGCAATCTCCTCCAATCCGCCTCCAATGGCTGCCGCTCGACACCAGGCCGTCTGACAAGGCTCCATCTCATCAGCGTTCATAGCCAAAGTTTAGGTGTCGCAGCCATGGGAAGCTGCTCTGCCTGACGCCGTGTGTGGGAACGTCGCCTCCGACCTACTTCTCTAGATCTGCAACGATGCATCTGCGTGTGTGGGTTCTCTCCCACCCAAGTCGCCGCCCTGATGTTCAACTCCGGTGTGATTCATCTGCTGCGACGCGGTTGTGAGCAGTTAGCCTGGAGGGAACCGGCGGGACCTGCGTGTCAAGGACTGGTCGACCGCCAGGCCTTTGTCTTGTCATTGCCAACTCCCCACGCAGGCCTCCGGCTATGGCTCCGGCCTAGCTATGAGCTCATATGAGGAGCAGCGTGGGATCCAAAACTCCTTGTGAGGCTTTGAGGGGTCCAAGACTGTTGACCTCGCCGCCCATGGCCGCCGGAGAAGGAAGAAAGCTCGGCGAGGATGACGGCACAGAATCTCTGTGGTTTGATCACGGAGGATCCCACCTCTACCTCCGTCCGTCGACATGAGGTCTTCGCCGCCTCTAGACGATCTGTGAGGTCAGGTCCGTTGAAGATTCATTAGGCGGCGAGGAGGAGCAGTCCTGATGAGAGCAGGCTCCATTGTGTTGCAGGCTGGATCGAGGATATGCAACTTTTGAGATCAGAATCAGGTTTCGTTTGCGACGTTGTGCTCAACGGAGGGACGTGTGAGTTGTTGTCTGGATCGGAGTTGAAGGGAAGCAGAGCGGCAGTGCGCATTGCAGGTTGAAAGAGGGAGGCGGTTGCAGGTTTCCTGTGAGTAGAGAGGGAGGAGGAGTGGGGAGCGTGGGGTCTCTGGTTCTTTTTGATCTCTGTGCTGATATGGCTGCAAGAGAGGTTGTTCAAGAGATCCTTGCCTCACGGTACTATCTAACTATCAGGAGGGTAGTGATTCCTCCCTGATTAGCAGATCAAGCTAGGGTTTAAGATTGTACCTTCTCCACCGCATAGCTCGGAGGTGGAAGACGAAATATTTGATCTTCATATCTCAAAGTAGGAACTTTAAATAATATGGAATTCTGAACCTAGGTCCAATACCACTAAATGGAGTTTCTGACCATTTTTGAGATCAAACAAACATTAGTAACATCTCAATTTAATTCCTCAAATAGCCTCGTATAACTCTATAAACCTCACTAATCATCAAACATTGTTGTAACATGTTCACTCTCATTATCCTGATCATTATACATCCCAATATTCATAAGTCAACCATCTAAATTCATGTATTCTCTAATTCATAGAAGAAGTCATGAGTACTCTAAAGTGGTACATATATAAAGATGTGGAACTTATGCTACACATCAATTATCATCTAAAATCAACATCACAAGCCCAACTTATTTAATTTGATTCTATAATACTTCATAATCCATCAATATCTATTTTATTTTTAGGTCTGTCTTCAAGAACTATATTGGGTATGAAAACCCTAAAATCCAGGGTCATCACATTCACCCCACCTTAATTAGAATTTTGTCCTCAAAATTCAACCAATGCCATGTTAATCATGATATCAAGGAGTCCAACCTCATATGGGCCGCCATTTCTAGGTGATAGGGCAATGTAGATTTGGATATACCCTAAGTTGTCATTTGAGCATATAAAGAACCTTGGGTGTAACCACCACCCCTTATATATACTGAAGCCTCATTTAATGGCTTAGTCATAACATGAGATTATGATATCTTAGGATTACATCACCCCTAAGGGTCCAAGTTTTGTTCATACTTTTAAGTTTAGGAGGAATTCGTCTACATGCCATGATATTCATATCATTCAAATCTAGCATCATTAACATCTTACAATGATTTCAGCATTAGAGAAGATTTATCTTCATCCATGATATTAGGATTTTTTTTTACATAAGAAGGGCTTACGTAACATGTTTGACCATTAGGGTTTCACCCTATAGTGTGATATTCATATTCAACTTAGAAGCATATATTGAGAAGGATCAAAGCTACAACTATATTTCTGATCATATATCCTATGATCCAAAAATATCTTTATATCAAGTTCATGAGTTCAACTTTTTATGTCTTGCATGTATTATGTGAAGGGAAAAAGAGAATATACTAAGTTTATCCCATGATCTCAACATCATATTTTTCATGTTTCATCTGAAGGGGAAGAGAATATTTTAAAGTCAAACTTATCATGATTTGAATCTTGGGTGCTACATGTATGATATATGGGGAAAATGTAGAATAGGTCAAGCTTATACGAGTGACTCCTCATGTGTAAATCATCTATATAGCTCAAGTGAGGTTTCTATCATCATATATTAAGAAGGAGAAGATGAAGAAGGGAGAACATGTATGTTGAGTATCTTTTACACAAAGCATCATACTCTCATAACTAGAGTTCATATATTACCTCACATGCAACTAATGATGAGATCCACAAAATATGTCACTCAAGCTAGGACCTAACTCATCCAAAGGATTGACTTTATCATATGGGTCATCTACCCATCCTTTTATTTTACCCGATTCTCACATATAGATTTGAATCATGCATAAGGACTCAACTCAACACTCGAGAGTAATCTAGTGTAGGATTTGTTTTTAACATATATCTCATATATTGGAGGCTAGGTCCTATGACCTTCTCCCTGTGGGTCTTACTCTCTCTAGAGTTCACCACATATCTCATCCTACCACTAGACATCCTCCTTGTATAAGAGCTTGAGGCTCATGCACACTCATCTCTATCTTAACTTAGCTTATCTTAAGTAGGAAAAGGGAATGTACTTTCATCATTACGACTTAGCATGGATCCTCTAAGAGTGGATTCGGCTCATATATAACTCAAATCTTAATAAGGAAACTTATACCATCATAGTCCAACTTAGATAAGATTCTATATGCTTACTTCCTTCATCTTTTTTTTTGTCTATCTATCTATCACATAACCTTATGAGACTCTAGACATCTAATCTAGATCTATTCTCACTTCTAGACTGATGTCACTCCCTTTCACTTAGATTGCATGAACACTAACTACTCTAGTGTGAGGGACACATTTTTATATTTACATATAGGTAATAAAATATTATATAGTTTTTCTCTGAGAAGGCAGACGGTAGAGAAAACTATCGAGGCTCGAGCCGATTGGAAAACAAAACCAAATCAGCAAAATGAGTGTCCCACACACAGTAGATAGTCTAGTGCCATGTCACCTAGTGAAATGGTGAGAATGAGATGTAGACTAGTGTAGCTACCCAATACATATGAGCTCTATATGGAAAGGGTTTCTCACACTTGTCTAAACCTAGTTCTCGAACATCTAGGTTCTAACTTAGAGGCTAAGTCAAACCTTATTCCTATAAAACAACTTACTAAGTTTCTAAGATTTAAAGTGAGAGGTGAAATTTAGTTTTATGTTTCATGGTGAGAAATTGCTAGGTGTAGCTATTGTTCATGCTTTGATACCAACTGTGACGTCCCCGGATTTTGATTTCTCCAAACCCTATTGGGAATGAGATGTCAAAATCCGAAAACATCATCCAATCATCCAAAGAGCGATGCGGAAGCATAATACGCATACATGAACATACAACCATAACATTCTCAACATTCAACATGTAAATTTATACAACATGAATTATTACACATGATTTACAATTACATATTGCATGAAATTTCTACAATCTAAGAACATGTATGCTAAACTAGGATCTACACAATAGGTACAACCTGAACAGTGCTCACTTCACATCTTTTATCCCATGCCATCTCTGAACCTAAAACATACGTGAAACAACAAATCAGCACACAAGGTGTTGTGTACATGTGCAGAAAGATACATATATTTATGGCTTTCATAATTTTGAAAAAGATTTGCAGAAGGAAAGAAAATCATAGAAAACACTTCTTTATTAAGCGAAATATGCCAATTTAAGTCATTTTCCTAGATGAATTTCATTATCAAGGTGGACTAGTACCAAAACATAAATATTGGGCCCATCCCCGTGTACCAAGTACTCTAGGGAAACTCCCCGTACACTGTGTACTCTAGGGAGGTGTACTAGCCAACATTAATCCATTCCCTCGTAAGGGGGATAATGAGCACCTTAAATAACTACAAAGCATCTACTTATCATTTATGTTTACCAATGATAAAACATCGAGTACTATATAGTGCTACTACATCCAATATTTGCAAATAGAAGAGAGCATACATACATATCATGATTGCAACCAAGAAAACCATAGTCATATACTTATATAAAACCCACATACTTGAGTTCAGAGACTCCTATTTATATTCTGGATCATCTACATCTTTGGTCATCACCTGATTAATAGCAATTAATCATCATTAATACATGTTTCATCATATTATTGATAGTTTAGGTCCAAATTAGTGTTTAGGTAGAACCTAGATTCAACTAACCTTAATTTAGTCTCTGGTATTTTTCTACTGACTTATATGTCATAAACTAGGTCTGGTATGATTTTCACCATGTTCTGATGCTTTATCTATTTTCTAGAATTATTATGAGACAAAAATCATCTTATAAGTCACTAATAGAGAAGGACCTAATATTTTGGCAATGTAGTTCTGATCAGATTCAACCTATTATTTCTACATGATATTAGGGTCTGGAATTAAAGTTCCTCAGAATTTATGTCAATAATATTATTTTTTTTCTTTACATTTAATATATCCTAATAGAGGCATCATCTTGTAAATTAAAAACTAGCAATAATACTCCTCAAAGGTTTTTTCTAAGGGTTTCATCATAAATAGGGCATTTTTCTGAATCCAGCGGTATTTTTGGGGTAATTATTGGCCATGGGAACTATTTACTAAGCATTTTCTAAGAAAATGATATTTTCTGGAAATTATAAGTATTTACCTTGAGCGGTTTATATCCTTGGTTTGATTAGGCCATCCAGTTTAGTGGATGGTCTGGCTGAACCGATCTCACCCTAGTTCTCTTTCCCGATCATGATCAGGCTCTCGAGTTCCATCGTCCGCCCCTACTGCGCGAGAACCCAGTTCTCGTGAGTGTGCCGCCGGCGTGAAGGATCGGTCGATGCGTCTCTCTTTCTTTCTCTGTCTCCACGTGATGCAAGTCCTTAGGACTCTGGTATGTGGCCGTCGTCGTTGCGAGACTCCACCATCGGCGCTGCAGGTGCCTCCTCCAGCAATCTCCTCCAATCCGCCTCCAATGGCTGCAGCTCGACACCAGGCCGTCCGACAAGGCTCCATCTCATCAGCGTTCATAGCCAAAGTTTAGGTGTCGCAGCCATGGGAAGCTGCTCTGCCTGACGTTGTGTGTGGGAACGCCGCCTCCGACCTGCTTCTCTAGATCTGCAGCGATGCATCTGCGTGTGTGGGTTCTCTCCCACCCAAGTCGCCGCCCTGATGTTCAACTCCGGCGTGATTCATCTGCTGCGACGCGGTTGTGAGAAGTTATCCTGGAGGGAGCCGGCGGGACCTGCGTGTCAAGGACTGGTCGACCGCCAGGCCTTCATCTTGTCATTGCCAACTCCCCGCGCAGGCCTCCAGATATGGCTCCGGCCTATATATAAGCTCATATGAGGAGCAGCGTGGGATCCAAAACTCCTTGTGAGGCTTTGAGGGGTCCAAGACTGTTGACCTCACCGACCATGGCCGCCGGAGAAGGAAGAAATCTCGGCGAGGATGACGGCACAGAATCTCTGTGGTTTGATCACGGAGGATCCCACCTCTACCTCCGTCCGTCGACATGGGGTCTTTGCCGCCTCTAGACGATCTGTGAGGTCAGGTCCGTTGAAGATTCATTAGGCGGCGAGGAGGGGCAGTCCTGATGAGAGTAGGCTCCATTGTGTTGCAGGCTGGATTGAGGATATGCAACTTTTGATATCAGAATCAGGTTTCGTTTGTGACGTTGTGCTCTACGGAGGGACGTGTGAGTTGTTGTCTGGATCGGAGTTGAAGGGAAGCAGAGCGGCAGTGCGCATTGCAGGTTGAAAGAGGGAGGCGGCTGCGGGTTTCCTATGAGTAGAGAGGGGGGAGGAGTGGGGAGCGTGGGGTCTCTGGTTCTTTCTGATCTCTGTGTTGATATGGCTGCAAGAGAGGTCGTTCAAGAGATCCTTGCCTCACGGTACTGTCTAACTATCAGGAGGGTAGTGATTCCTCCCTAATTAGCGGATCAAGCTAGGGTCTAAGACTGTACCTTCTCCCCCGCATAGCTCGGAGGTGGAAGACGAAATATTTGATCTTCATATCTCAAAGTAGGAACTTTAAATAATATGGAATTCTAAACCTAGGTCCAATACCACTAAATGGAGTTTCTGACCATTTTTGAGATCAAACAAACATTAGTAACATCTCAATTTAATTCCTCAAATAGCCTCGTATAACTCTATAAACCTCACTAATCATCAAACATTGTTGTAACATGTTCACTCTCATTATCCCGATCATTATACATCCCAATATTCATAAGTCAACCATCTAAATTCATGTATTCTCTAATTCATAGAAGAAGTCATGAGTACTCTAAAGTGGTACATATATAAAGATGTTGAACTTATGCTACACATCAATTATCATCTAAAATCAACATCACAAGCCCAACTTATTTAATTTGATTCTATAATACTTCATAATCCATCAATATCTATTTTATTTTTAGGTTCGTCTTCAAGAACTATATTGGGTATGAAAACCCTAAAATCCAGGGTCATCACAGAAAAACTTCTGTCTAGCATGTTGCCCCTTACTAGTCATCCAATGTCTCAGGCTTAGTTGACCTATAAAGTCTAGTCATCACTTGTTGTCACCCTCATCCTCTACTACACAAAGTCGATGGACCATACTGTGACACTTGTCCTCATCCTCGTTCTTCTACTCCACTAAACTACGGTCCTTGTGAGCCCTGCAGATTCTGACTTGATGGTTGGGGTACTTTATTATTTCTTCTCGGACACTGCCGTCTCAAATGTCCTATTTGTCTACACTTGTGGCAGGCTCGGGCCCCATGTTGTAACCTAGGAATGCTCCTCATAGATACTAAAGGTACACTTGGAATTCCTGGTGGAAGTGAACTTTGATCTCTGCCCCTACTTGGTGACCACTGCATTGGTTTTATAAATGCTTGCTGCTCTGGTGGCATCGAGAACTTTGATTGTTTGGAACCACCAAACAATTGTTCTCGTGACTATGTAGATGTCTTTTTGAGGTTTGCCTCATGTTTCTCTATCATAGTCATTTTTATTCTCCGTACATATTCCATGAATGTAGCAAATTTCTCCCTATTTTCCAAAGCAACTGTCGCGGTAGACATCTCGACATTCAATCCTTTTTCAAAATGTTGGTTTCTCTCATGCTTTGTTGTAGCCATATGAGGAAAAAATCGCAAAAGTATCATAAACCTAGCCTCATAATCATTCATTGTTAGGGTTCCTTGTCGAATCCCTTCAAACTGTAAGATCGTTTCGTCTAAGTATGTATGTGGAAAGTACTTATTGATGAATTCTCGATAAAATTCCTCCCAATTAACCTCGTCAATGTTCCTTTTTACTTCTTCTATGGCCCACCAGTGTCCAACACTACCCTTCAAAAGGTATACAGCATGCTTGACTTTGTCAGCATCTGGGATACTAAGGATCTTAAGCTTTTTCTAACTCAGTGAGCCACATATCATCATCTGTTGGGTCAATTGTTCCAACATATTATATAGCTCCTACACGGCGTAGCCATTCAAAGGTCTTACCAGGTCCCAAAAATTCTGAATTGGGGATTGGTGCCCTAGGTTGTGTTGCTAATTTCCTATCTGCTATGTGCAGAACTGTCATCATGACCTACCCAATAGGAGTATGAAAAGTAGAATTTTCTAACATAGACTGATCTAGTTGGGGATTCTCAAGCACTTGCTCTCCTCTTGCCGGATCCCTTGCACCTTTCCCTGGTGTAGTGGTACTGCTTCTAGCAGCATTCCTCATGTTCCCCAAACATCCTTAGGCTTTATACTTTTTTTCTTCATAAGCAGAAGCCATTATTAGACATACTAGAGGACACTTAGAATAGACTCAACAACCTTAATCCTATGTCCCTGTAGACTCAGCGAACCTATAGCTATGATACTAAACTTGTGACAATCGTTATCCATTGATAACAATCATCACTCAAAACCATGCGGAAATAATCATTAATAGCGAATTACAAAAAATCAATCAAAATTAAAATCAATTTTTCCACAAAGATCCACTGCCAGGAACTTTTCACAAAAAGTCCCAAGGCCATATTTACATATGCATCATTGTTAGCTTGTACATACATCATTCCTTCATATAGAAAGGATATGAAATAGTAGTTGCTTTACCAAAACATACTCAAAAGTAACATCATACATCAAGGTATTTCTAACCAAAAACATAGATCGATCATGAAACCAGATATAAAAACTATATCCCAAGGACATCAGAGTATAGGGATGACACATAGGACTCTATTCTACTAGACACATAACAGCATTCTCAACCTGAGTTGTTATTACTGTTCCTGCAGATGCTGCCCACTCTCAGCTATATGATCACTATCTTCTTGTGCACGTCCACCTAAAAAGTTGTGGAACCCATGGGGTGATACAACAAGTCCCAGTGAGAGATATAACTCTCCGCCAACAATATTATTACTACAGATATATTGTTAGTTAAAGATAAAGATAATGATAAAGCAGTAGTTATACTAAGTAGTTCCAATTATAAGGATAACATTAACAAGATATCCCCATAAATGAGTAGATCATATATCTACGACAAACTGATAGGTTTTTCAATCTTTTAGAAGGAATATGAAAAAATTGTATATCATTTATCAGTCATGCTATGCCAGCATATCAAGCTTATATTGTGATCATATGACCAGGGCATGATGTCAGTGAATCTTCATCAATCCTGTGATTATACAATACTACCATCTCAAGCTTATCATGTGATCATATCACCAGGGTATGATGTCAGTGAATCTTCATCAATCCTGAGATTATACAACCAGGTATTGACATTCATCAATTTTGTGATTATACAGCCAGGTATGGGCATTCATCAATCCTATGATTATACAGCCAGGTATGACATTCATCAATCATGTGATTATATAGCGTGGTATTGGCATTCATCAATCCTATGATTATGCAGCCAGGTATGGACATTCATCAATCTAATGATTATAAAACCAGGTATTGATATTCATCAATCATGTGATTATACATCAAGGTATTGACATTTATCAATCATGTGATTATACATCAGGTATTGACATTCATCAATCATGTGATTATACAGCCAAGTATTGACATTCATAAATCTTTTGTACTTGTTTTGGGTATCAAATCATCAGTTCATCTTTGAACAGTGTCACATATTACCAGGAAACAATCATCTCTAGGTCATCATACCTATATACATGATTATCACATAGTATAGGGTTTCAATCTTCTTAGTTCATTATTGAACAATGTCACCTCTCATTAGGCAACAACCAACTCTAGATCATAAGGCCCATATAAACATTATACATGTTGTTCGAGTATTTCACATGGATCACAAGGCCCATTCAATCTATATAATATCACATCACCATATACCATAGTTGGCTATGGTTATTATTTCAAAACACTTGCATAGTTATGGTCTCATGATAAAAGAGATATCAATTTACAACGTCAGCACCATTTTGTAAAAGAATAACCCCTTAATCAATTTCCAAATATAATAAACTGAAAGTTATATCATATTTGTAACATCCCTGACCTGGGTTATGTTTTAACCCTAGGTGTTTTTTCTTAATAAATTTGATTAGATGCTTGCTCTTATACTTTGAAAAGTAATTAAGGCTCTTGAGGAACTTATACTTTAGTTTCAATCCTTTTTGAATAATGTTGAAACATTGTTTTGTTAATTTTGGACTAAAATGCAAATTACCCAAGTTGAGGGGTTAACTTGCAAATTGAACTTGATAAAATGTTCCTCTGATGTTGAGACTTCATAATAATGAATATGATGTAGTGGTATGGTTTCCACAAGCTTGGGCATCAAGATAAAGCTTGTAGAGAAATCCTTGTGCATTAAAACCTAGTTTTGGTGTAATGTGCAATTTACCCAAAACCTAGGGTTCTATATGCAAAATATCACCTCTATAGGGACTCTAATGTTTCTTGGCATCATGTAGAGCAAAGAAAATGAGAGGGGAACCCCATTTGAATTATCATGGAGGAGAGAGAATCTTGACGTTAAAATAATCAAGATTTAAGCATAAATGGAACTTTAATTTAATTTAATGCAAAAAGAAATAAATTAATTGAGGATCCCTTCAACCAAAAGTTGAGGGATGAAATAGCAAAGTGATGGACGAGATTGTGCCTTTCTTTGGCACAAAAATATCTTGGTTGAGTGGAAGCCCACTCACATTATCATAATAAAAAGTATTATCCACTAAAAGTTGGATATTAGTATAAAACTCTTTAAGGTGCTTAATTCCTTTTCCATTAATTCGTGGATAATGGAGAGGTTTTTCAAGAAAATGAAGGTGGCTTCGTGACCAAGGAATGGAGGGGGAATTTGTGGAAATAATTTTGGAATTTAAAGAAAATAATTTCTTTTTCTCTTTCCTTGAAAATCCTTATACATATCCTTTTTTAACCACTTAAGGATTTTTCCTTGGAATTCCTTTTCTCATTTGCTTTGGCCGACCACGGGAGAGGCCAGGAGCAGTATAAGGATGACTCCAATCTGTTGGTAAGCTTTTTATCATCTTACACCTTGGATTCATGGTGAAAACCCTAAATCAATGCTTGATTATTGGTTTTCTTCACTCGATTTCCAATCCTAACCAACTTGTTCATCCAAAAGCTCAAGAACGGACCTTGGGCAGTTGTTGGAACTTCATCCACCATTAGAGACGTGGAGTTTGGATCTTGGAGATCAGATTCAAAGGTGGGTTTTATAACTTTAACCGTTAAACATTAGTATTGCATTCAATTCTCCACGATTTGTTGGTTATTTTCTTCTATTTGGAACTCTTGTGATTTATTGCTGAAATTCCTATGAAAAATGGTTGTTGTTCTTGGATACACGAAGGAAGATGATGATGACATCATCTTGACACATTTTCCCAATAAATAATTAGGCCAAACGGTTTCCATAAGTTGCTCAAACGGTTTCCCAAACCGTTTGGGAGCAAATGGTTTCAAACCGTTTGAGAGGAAACGGTTTCATCAAACCATTTGAAAGGAAACGGTTTCAAACCATTTCGGGGCATTGACCAAGGTTGACCATTTGGATAACTGTTGATAATGTTTATGGTTAATGACTCATTAAATATAATCAACTAGTTTCAATTGGTTCATTAGTTGAAGGCCCTTCAATCACCAAACCCTAATCGGGTAAGTGCTGATTTCTTAATTGATTAATTTGGAAATTTGGGTTGATTGACCCAAACGGTTTCAAGACCATTTGGGGATCACCCAAATGGTCTCAAGACAGTTTGGGGGTCACCCAAGACCATTTGGAGGTCTAGGGTTAAGCATGGTTCAGCAATTCAAGATCCAATGATACTAGAGTGGAATACAATCAATAATCAATTTGATGATCAATCCATTGATCCAAACCCTAATTGGATGACATGGATTTTGATGATGTCATGGGAAAACGGTCTAAAGACCGTTTGGAGGCCATCCAAACGACCTCAAGACCGTTTGAGGTCAGGTCATGTTCAATTTGGATGGTAATACAATGATTTCAAAGTAATTAGTTCTGCAATGACCAACATTGAAGGTTCATTGATTTTAATCCTTAATCCAATTGATTCAAAACCCTAATTGATGATCAATTGGGGGTTAAATCAGTTGAAGGATGATCTATTAATCTCAATTGAAGTATGGTGATAGGTCCAATTAATGGATGATTATATGAATTCAATCGATCAGGGGATCAACATTGGAAACCCTAAATCAACATGATTGGTGGAGACCATATTTGGTCCATTAGGTTTTAAGGAGGTTTGGACCAAACGGTCTCAAGATCGTTTGGGACCAAATGGTCTCAAGACCATTTGGGACCAAACGATCCCAAACCGGTTGAGTCTCATGCGGTTTCAAAATTTCAACTTTAGCAAACGGTTTCAACATCAACTTTGTCAAACGATTTCAACCTCAACTTTAGTAAACTGTTTCAAGTATGCAACCAAGACCATTAGGAGGTTACACAAGAAAGACCATTTGAGGTATGATTTGGTCAAGACTGTTTGGGGTCTATGTGACCAAGACCATTTGGAAGATAACTAACCAAGACTGCATGGATACTTAAAGTGGTTAAAGGACAAATTGATTAATTGAATAATACAAGATGTAATCAAGGATGGTTATAGTAATTGTATCTTAATAAGATAGGGTGATTAGTACCTTTGAGTGATTAATCCTTAATGATTAAGGGAACAATAACATAATACATTGAGTCAACCTTTATCCAAGTAAAGTTGACATGATCTAATCAGGTCCAAAGTAAGGATCATCTTTTAAAGGATGAGAGATAGAGGACTTCCTACATGAATGATAATCATGTAATGGTTAAGTCCTAACACTTTCAACATGAATGAATGTGTAATTAGGGTATGATTCTTGATAGGGAGATCATAAATCCTAATTATGAGTACAAACCCTAATCTATGATGATGTAATGATCCTAATTTAGGGAAATAACATGAGAAACCCTAATTCAGGGTGTTTTGATGATCAACCTTATGCGAGTGAATAGTAAACCCTAATTGTGGGTTATCAAGCATAAACCCTAATCTATAGTGATGTGATGTAAATAGTAAACCCTAATCTAAGGTGATGTGATGTGAATAGTAAACCCTAATCTTGGATAATGAGGTGATAAGTCATTGATCCTAATTCAGCTAAAGGGGATGATTAACCTAATTGAAATAAAAAGGGAAACCCTAACCCTAGCAAGGGCATAGTGGTGTAACCTTTGATTAGTGATGTTATAATTGTTTTGCATTGTGCTGATATGAAATGGATGTATCTGTTATCATCTGTACTAATCATGCAGGTGTTATGAAATAATGAACATAGCCAGGTATGAGCTATGATGCTTTGTTTATTGAAAGTACTTTAGGAGCTTTGTAAGCAAAGATATGCTATGTTGCCTAGTGAGAGGTAACAAAAGAGATCATTAGGCTGCAAGAGGCATGTGAAATATCTACACTGCAATTATCATGTTTATACTGTCAGATGACTTGATGGCATTAAGTTACATGTTAAAGTGGTAACAAGTGTTTTGATGATCTAAGGGTTTGAACAACCATATTCTTAATCATAATGATGAAATGATGAGGGATTGAGATCCCAATGTTCATTAAGTTGTGAAATGAACTTGATAAAAATAGTACTCTTTCTTTATAGCATCTGTTATAATGGCTTATGTTTGAAAACATGCATGGTGCCAAAAGAATGTTGTAATGTACTTAAATAATCAAGTGAAATGATATCATGTAGATCCGTGACCATAGATCCATCATCGTCAGTAGTTTGGTGATGGTGAAATAGGTTTTCCTAAGGGAACTCCTGGAGGGCATACTTTTGAGTATGTGGGGGTTATGGGCGCGAATATCCTTATGCCCTAATGGAGGAATTGATGTGAGATAAACATTAAATCTCTCAATCCTTCATTATATGTATATGTCGGGATGATGTATCACTAATCTCCCGATGATGATGTTAATGCTGAATCGATGTGAGATAAACAAGAAATCTCTCGATTGCGAAGAGAGTGCAGCATGCCACTGTAACTCTAATAGCAAAGTTGCCAGTATACCCTGGAAAGCTATTTTGGCAGAGACACGAGATGTCTTGCATGTTGTTCCTCACACTAACTGGGGAGGATGAGGTCATAGAAATCTGGCTCTTCTAATGACCTATGTATGGTACCGATTTTGATTTTGCAATGGTCGGTTGGAGTATGAGCGGTATACCTCATCTCCTCAGGGCATAAGTATGTTTGTAAAATGTAATCATCCATGTATCATATTTGCTTAGGGTTGAATTACAAGAATCAATGGTTGATGATACCTTGTCTATTATGTCCTAGTTGGATAAATGCCATACATGTTCTTCATATTCCTTTTTGAATAAATGACATGCTGCTTTATCAAGTTATAATTGAAATGAACTGCATAGAGAATACTGCTCTACTTAGTTTAATCAATGATTTACCTACTTCTGAATATTATGATTCTACTGCTCAGTGTTATTCTATTATCTGCAATAACAATGTTTCTGGCAGAGAGTTATATCTCTCGCTGAGGCAATTTTTCAATTGTCTCACCCCCATGGGATTCAACCTTTTAGGTAAACACCGAGGAAGAAGAAACCCTATAGTAGGTGAGCAGCAGCAGCAACAGCAAGGATAGCAGTGATCCTCAGGTGGAGACACTATTTGTCTAGTCCTATATATAGAGAGTCATATGTGTCATCTCTATACTCTTAGGTCCTAGGAGTCAGTAGATAGTTTGATATAGATCTGAGATTTTTGGCTTGATGCCTCGAGATTTTTGTATACTGCTTATGTATAGTTTAACAGGGCAATTAATGTTTGTGAATCTCGAGATGAGATGATATAGAGATGTACTGATGAATCAGAATGTAAATAACTTACTTTGGATCTCTATGAAAGAGTTCTATAGTTTCTGGATCTCATTGCAAAAAATTTTAATTTTTAGTGATTTTCAGTAATCCCGCTGCTAATAATACGCTTCTGCATTAGTTAATCCTGTTTTTGCGAGTGGTTCGTCACAATTTAGTGGTATCAGAGCTCTAGGTTCGCTAAGTCTACAGAGACATAAGACTAAGGTTGTTGAGTCTATTCTAGTATCTTCTAGTCTATCTGATAGTGTCTTCTGCTCTTATAGGAGGAGAAGAAGAAACTAAAGATGTCTGGATCACATGATGAACATGTTGCTGAGAGTAGTGTTGCTACACCTGGAGGAGGTGCAAGTGACAAAGGAAGGGAGGAACTTATGCTTGAACCACCCCAGTTCAATCAAGCTGACATGGGGAACCCAACCTTCCAAGCCATGTTCAGGCAATTTATAGCTGCCATGACACATATGACTGATAGAATGCCCATACCTGCACCTAGGGCACCTGCCCATGATGAAATACAGGGAGCCGGCAAGATGTTTGAATGACTACGTTGGGTTGGAGCCACGGAATATGTTGGGACAGCTGACCCATGAGATGCTGACATGTAGCTAACTAAACTAGAGAAGGCCTTTAGAATCCTGAACATCACAGAAGCTGAGAAGGTTAGACATGTTGTGTACCTTCTTAAGGGGAGTGCTAGTCACTGGTGGACCATAGAGGAAGGGAAAAGGCTGGGTGTGGAGATCGAATGGGAAGTATTTTGACGAGAATTCATCAACATATACTTTCCTAAGACGTTCCTGGATGAGAAGATCTCTCAGTTTGAGAGGTTAAGACAAGGACCAATGAACATTAGCGAGTATGAGGCTAAGTTCATGGATCTCTTGTGGTTCTTTCCGCATATGGCAACCACAGATGAAGAAAGGATTCGACATTTTGAGAAGGGATTAAATGTTGAATTGACCACCCCTGTGTCTGCTCTGGAGAACAGGGAGAGATTTGCAATTTTCGTGGAGTCTGTTAGAAGGATAGAGAGGTATGTGACTGAGAAGCGACAGGCAAAGAACAAGAAGGTGTACCCCTAGTTCCAAGGATCCTCATCCAAAAGTTTTAAGAAACTAAGGTTTTCTGCACCAATGGCACCACCTAGATTCAATACCCAGATGCAGTGGATGTCAAATAGGGGTAGAGGATGAAGTTTACCACCATAAGGAGCCCACAGCTCAGCATCTGTGTCTGTTACAGAACCATCCAGACTACATCATGGGATCAGGAGTTGTTTCATATGTAGAAAGATGGGGCATCTGATGAAGGATTGTAGAGCCAAAGAGGCAAGTGTGACTCAACCTCAGAGACAGAGTCAACAAGGTTCTCAACGGAGACAGTTTCCAGGTGGCGCTAGAGGACATGGACAAGCATCCCAAGCTGGATCATCGGCACCCAGTCATCAAGCACTGAATCAACCACAGGCGACGGTGAGATTCTATGCGATGAATCCACCTGATGCAGTGATCAACCCTCGGGTTGTGACAGGTTAGATGGAACTAGTTTATTTTGATATGTCTACATCCTGCGTCGTATCTGTTTTAATTGATCCGGGTGCTACGCATTCCTTTATCACTCAAAGAGTGATTCTTGACTACAAAATGATAATTGATCATAGGGCAAAGAGTTTGAATTTAGAAACTCCTTTGATGGGATCTGCTGTGTTGCGGGAGGTGTGTTCTTCCTGCATTCTCTTCTTTTCTAAACATCGCATTCAAGTGGATCTTATACCACTTGAGATGCATGGGTTTGATATAATCCAAGGGATGGATACCTTACAAAAGTATAAGGTTGTCTTGGATTGTGAGTCCAAGCAAGCTGTGTTCACAGATGAAAGTGACACATGGATCTTTCAAGGAGATAGAAAGATTATTCCAACATGTCTTGTATCAGCTATGGTAGCAGAGAAGCTGATGAGGCAAGGATGTTATGCATTCTTGGCCCATGTGGTAGATACCACCATGGAGAGTTCTAATCCTGCTGAAGTTCTGATAGTCAGGGAATTTGAAGATGTATTTCCTGAAGAACTTCCAGGTGTATCTCCGCCCCGAGAGATGGATTTTGAGATTAATCTAATCCCAGGCACGCAGCCAATAGCACAAACACCGTATAGGATGGCGCCTGCTGAGATGGAAGAACTCAAGAAACAGCTACAAGAGTTGCTTGAGAAGGGTTTCATCCGACCGAGCACTTCACCGTGGGGTGCTTCGGTCCTCTTTGTTAAAAAGAAGGATGGGTCAATGCGGTTGTGCATTGATTACAGACAATTAAATAAAGTAACAATAAAGAATAAGTATCCTTTGCTAAGGATTGATGATCTGTTTGACCAGTTACGTGGTGTGACTGTTTTCTCAAAGATAGATCTGAGGTCGAGATATCATCAGCTGCGTATTAAGGAGGGTGACATACCTAAGTCTGCCTTTAGGACAAGGTATGGTCACTATGAGTTCACATTTATGTCATTTGGACTAACTAATGCACCAACTGCATTTATGGAACTCATGAATAGAATCTTTTGACCTTTTCTTGATCAGTGTGTAGTTGTCTCATAGATGACATCCTGATCTACAGTAGAGATGCTGAGAAGCATGAGCAGCATCTTTGTCAGGCTCTAACTTTGCTAAGAGAGCATAAATTATATGCAAAGTTTAGCAAGTGTGAGTTCTGGTTATCGGAAGTTTCTTTTCTTGGACATGTAATATCTTCTTCAGGTATACGTGTTGACCCTAAAAAGGTAGAATCTATTTTGCGATGGGAATAGCCGAAGACACCAATGAAGATTCACAGTTTCTTAGGGTTGGCAGGCTATTATAGGAGGTTCATTAAGAACTTCAGTTCTATTGCTTTACCCTTAACCAAGTTCACTAGAAAGGATGTTCCTTTTGTCTGGAATGACAAGTGTCAACAATCATTCCAGTTGTTGAAGGAGAGGCTGACAAGTGCACCAGTGCTAGTGTTACCTGAGCAAGGGAAAGGGTATATAGTTTTCTGTGATGCCTCTAAGAATGGACTAGGATGTGTGTTAATGCAGGATAAACAAGTGATTTCTTTTGCTTCTCAACAGCTTAAGAAACGCAAGGAAAATTATCCAACACATGATCCAGAACTAGCTGTTGTAGTCCATGCTTTGAAGATCTAGAGACAGTATCTCTATTGAGAGACATTCCAAATTTACACAGACCATAAGAACCTAAAGTACATCTTCTCTCAGTATGAGATAAACATGAGGCAACGCTGCTAGATGGAATTAATCAAGGACTATGATTGTATAATTGATTATCATCCAGGGAAGGCCAATGTGGTTGTTGATGCTTTGAATAGGAAATCAGCAACACCAGCCCTAGATATAGCACAGTTGAATTCTTTGGTGTGCTCTAGGAGGGATATGCTTATATCTTTAAGGCAAGACAATGTACAGTTAAAAGTATCATTGTTATCCGGGTTGTTAGCTGAGATGCACATAAAACCTACTCTGAGACAGCAGATTAAGGAAGCACAGCAAGCTGATGTTGTAGTTCAACAGATTAGATCAGAATATGGTAGTGAGAAACAAGATGGTTTCCATGATTCAGATGATCAGGTAGCCTGTTATCATGGTAAAATGATAGTACCTGATGTTGATAACTTAAGGAAGTTAGTCCTGGAAGAAGCTCATTCTTCAATGTATGCTATGCATCCAGGAAGCACCAAGATGTATCATAACTTGAAAGATATGTATTGGTGGCCTGGTTTGAAGAAGGATGTTTCTGAGTTCATTATGAGGTGTCTAGTGTGTCATCAAGTTAAAGATGAACACCATAATCCTATGGGAACAATGCAACCTTTTCCCATACCGCAGTGGAAGTGGGATCATGTAACTATGGACTTCGTTGTTGGTTTACCTAGAACAGCCAAAGGTCATGATTCCATCTGGGTAATAGTTTATAGGTTGACAAAGACAGCACATTTCTTACCTGTCAAAACAACCTATTCTGTAGAGAGACTGGCACAGTTATATGTGGATGAGATAGTGCGGTTGCATGGGGTCCCAGTTACCATTGTTTCTGACAGAGGTCCCCAGTTTACAAATCGTTTTTGGGAGAGACTTCATAAAGCCTTAGGCACACAGTTAAGGTTTAGTGCATCCTTTCATCCTCAAACAGATGGACAATCCGAAAGGACTATACAGACTTTGGAGGACTTGCTTAGGGCATGTGTCCTCCAGTTTACAGGAAGTTGGGATCTACATCTAAGCTTGATAGAGTTTGCCTACAACAATAGTTATCAACACAGTATGGGCATTGCACCTTATGAAGCTTTGTATGGTAGACGTTGTAGATCTCCATTATGTTGTTATGAAACTGGTGAATATGAACTTTTGGGTCCTGATCTTGTGCAGCAGACCACTAAGAAGATTAAAATAATACAATAACAGTTAAAGACTGCACAGGATAGGCAGAAATCTTACGCTGATAAGCGTCGTAGACCTTTAGAATTTCAGGTTGGAGACAAAGTGTACCTCAAGGTCTCACCTTGGAAGGGAGTTCTTAGGTTTGGAAGAAAAGGAAAGTTAGCTCCTAGATTTATGGGGCCTTATCCAATCATTGAACGGATTGGAAAGGTAGCTTATAAGCTAGAGTTACCACCTGAGCTGCAAAAGTTGCACCCATTGTTCCACATTTCCATGCTAAGGAAGTGTCATCCTGACACAGAAATAGTTCTGCAGCCTATGGAAGTAGAATTAAACAATGATATATCTTATGTCGAAGGACCTATGTTTATTCTCGACAGAAGAATCAAGAAGTTGAAAAAGAAAGACATTAGTCTTGTAAAAGTCCTCTGGAATCATTGTGGCATTGAAGAAGCTACATGGGAACTAGAGGAAGAAATGAGAAGGAAATACCCTACTCTTTTCTCTTAAAATGTTTTGTTAATGATTTCGGGGACGAAATCCTTATAAGGGGTGGATAATTTGTAACATCCTTGACCTAGATTATGTTTTAACCCTAGGTGTTTTTGCTTAATAAAGTTGATTAGATGCTTGATCTTATACTTTGAAAAGTAATTAAGGCTCTTGAGGAACGTATACTTTAGTTTCAGTCCTTTTTGAATAATGTTGAAACATTGTTTTGTTAATTTTGGACTAAAGCACAAATTAGCCAAGTTGAGGGGTTAACTTGCAAATTGCACTTGATAAAATGTTCCTCTGATGTTGAGACATCATAAGAATGAATATTATGTAGTGGTATGGTTTCCACAAGCTTGGGCATCAAGATAAAGCTTGTAGAGCAATCCTTGTGCATTAAAACCTAGTTTTGGTGTAATGTGCAATTTACCCAAAACCTAGGATTCTATATGCAAATTATCACCTCTAGAGGGTCTCTAATGTTTCTTGGCATCCATTAGAGCAAATAAAATGAGAGGGGTGCCTCATTTGAATTATCATGGAGGAGAGAGAATCTTGACATTAAAATAATCAAGATTTAAGCATAAATGGAACTTTAATTTAATTTAATGCAAAAAGAAATAAATTAATTGAGGAGCCCTTCAACCAAAAGTTGAGGGATGAAATAGAAAAGTGATGGACGAGCTTGTGCCTTGCTTTGGCACAAAAAGATATTGGTTGAGTGGAAGCCCACTCACATTATCATAATAAAAAGTATTATCCACTAAAAGTTGGATATTAGTATAAAACTATTTAAGGTGCTTAACTCCTTTTCCATTAATTCGTGGATAATGGAGAGGTTTTGCAAGAAAATGAATGTGTCTTCATGGACAAGGAATGTAGGGGTAATTGGTGGAAATAATTTCGGAATTGAAAGAAAATAATTTCTTTTTCTCTTTCCTTGAAAATCCTTATACATATCCTTTTTCCAACCACTTAAGGATCTTTTCCTTGGAATTCCTTTTCTCATTTGCTTTGGCCGACCATGGCAGAGACCAGGAGCATCATAAGGATGACTCTAACCTGGTGGTAAGCTTTTTATCATCTTCCACCTTGGATTCATGGTGAAAACCCTAAATCAATGCTTTATTATTGGTTTTCTTCACTCGATTTCCAATCCTAGCCAACTTGTTCATCCAAAAGCTCAAGAACGGAGCTTGGGCAGATGTTGGAACTTCATCCACCATTAGATACGTGGAGTTTGGAGCTTGGAGATCAGATTCAAAGGTGGGTTTTATAACTTTAACCCTTAAACATTAGTATTGCATTCAATTCTCCACGATTTGTTGGTTATTTTCTTCTATTTGGAACTCTTGTGATTTATTGCTGAAATTCCCATGAAAAACGGTTGTTGTTCTTGGATACACAAAGGAAGATGATGATGACATCATCTTGACACATTTTCCCAATAAATATTTTGGCCAAACGGTTTCCATAAGTTTCTCAAATGGTTTCCCAAACCGTTTGGGAGCAAACGGTTTCAAACCGTTTGAGAGGAAACGGTTTCATCAAACCGTTTGAAAAGAAACGGTTTCAAACCATTTCGGGGCATTGACCAAGGTTGACCATTTGGAGAACTGTTGATAATGTTGATGGTTAATGACTCATTAAATATAATTGACTAGTTTCAATTGGTTCATTAGTTGAAGGCCCTTCAATCACCAAATCCTAATCGGGTAAATGTTGATTTCTTAATTGATTAATTTGGAAATTTGGGTTGATTGACCCAAACGGTTTCAAGACCATTTGGGGATCACCCAAATGGTCTCAAGGCCGTTTGGGGGTCAACCAAGACCGTTTTGAGTTCTAGGGTTAAGCATGGTTCAGTAATTGAAGATCCAATGATACCAGAGTGGAATACAATCAATAATTGATTTGATGATCAATCCATTGATCCAAACCCTAATTGAATGACATGGATTTTGATGATGTCATGGGAAAACGGTCTCAAGACCATTTGGAGGTCATCCAAATGACCTCCAGACCGTTTGAGGTCAGGTCATGTTCAATTTGGATGGTAATCCAATGATTTCAAAGTACTTAGTTCTGTAATGACCAACATTGAAGGTTCATCAATTTTAATCCTTAATCCAATTGATTCAAAACCCTAATTGATGATCAATTGGGGGTTAAATAAGTTGAAGGATGATCTATTAAGCTAAATTGAAGTATGGTGATAGGTCCAATTAATGCATGATTATATGAATTCAATCAATCAGGGGATCAACATTGGAAACCCTAAATCAACATGATTGTTGGAGACCATATTTGGTCCATTCGGTTTTGAGGAGGTTTGGACCAAACGGTCTCAAGACCGTTTGAGTCCAAATGGTCTCAAGAACGTTTGAGTCCAAATGGTCTCAAGACCGTTTGGGACCAAATAGTCTCAAGACCGTTTGGGACCAAACGATCCCAAACCGGTTGAGTCTCATGCGGTTTCAAAATTTCAACTTTAGCTAATGGTTTCAACATCAACTTTGTCAAACGGTTTCAACCTCAACTTTACTAAACGGTTTCAAGTATGTAACCAAGACCATTTGGAGGTTACACAAGCAAGACCGTTTGAGGTCTGATTTGGTCAAGACCGTTTGGGGTCTATGTGACCAAGACCGTTTGGAAGATAACTAACCAAAATTGCATGGATACTTAAAGTGGTTAAAGGACAAATTGATTAATTGAATAATACAAGATGTAATCAAGGATGGTTATAGTAATTGTATCTTAATAAGATAGGGTGATTAGTACCTTTGAGTGATTAATCCTTAATGATTAAGGGAACAATAACATAATACATTGAGTCAACCTTTATCCAAGTAAAGTTGACATGATCTAATCAAGTCCAAAGTAAGGATCATCTTTTAAAGGATGAGAGAGAGAGGACTTCCTACATGAATGATAATCATGTAATGGTTAAGTACTAACACTTTCAACATGAATGAATGTGTAATTAGGGTATGATTCTTGATAGGGAGATCATAAATCCTAATTATGAGTACAAACCCTAATCTATGATGATGTAATGATCCTAATTTAGGGAAATGACATGAGAAACCCTAATTCAGGGTGTTTTGATGATCAACCTTATGCGAGTGAATAGTAAACCCTAATTTTGGGTTATTGAGCATAATCTATAGTGATGTGATGTAAATAGTAAACCCTAATCTAGGGTGATGTGATGTGAATAGTAAACCTTAATCTTGGACAATGATGTGATAAGTCCTTGATCCTAATTGAGATAAAGGGGATGATTAACCCTAATTGAAATAAAAAGGGAAACCCTAACCCTAGCAAGGGCATAGTGGTATAACCCTTGATTAGTGATGTTATAATTGTTTTGCATTGTGCTGATATGAAATGGATGTATCTGTTATCATATGTACTAATCATGCAGGTGTTATGAAATAATGAACATAGCCAGGTATGAGCTATGATGCTTTGTTTATTGAAAGTACTTTATGAGATTTGTAAGAAACGATATGCTATGTTGCCTAGTGAGAGGTAACAAAAGAGATCATTAGGCTGGAAGAGCCATGTGAAATATCTACACTGTAATTATCATGTTTATATTGTCAGATGACTTGATGGCATTAAGTTACCTGTTAAAGTGGTAACAAGTGTTTTGATGATCTAAGGGTTTGAACAACCATATTCTTAATCATAATGATGAAATGATGAGGGATTGAGATCCCAATGTTCATTAAGTTGTGAAATGAACTCGATAAAAATAGTACTCTTTCTTTATAGCAACTGGTATAATGTCTTATGTTTGAAAACATGCCTGGTGCTAAAAGAATGATATAATGTACTTAAATAATCAAGTGAAATGATATCATGTACATCCCTGACCATAGATCCATCATCGTCAGTAGTTTGGTGATGGTGAAACAGGTTTTCCTAAGGGAACTCTTGGAGGGCATACTTTTGAGTATGTGGGGGTTATGGGTGCGAATATCCTTACGCCCTAATGGAGGAATTGATGTGAGATAAATATTAAATCTCTCAATCCTTCATTATATGTATATGCTGGGATGATGTATCACTAATCTCCCGATGATGATGTTAATGATGAATCGATGTGAGATAAACAAGAAATCTCTCGATTGCGAAGAGAGTACAGCATGCCACTGTAACTCTAATAGCGAAGTTGCCAGTATACCCTGGAAAGCTATTTTGGCAGAGACACGAGATGTCCTGCATGTTGTTCCTCACACTAACTGAGGAGGATGAATTCATAGAAATACAGCTCTTCTAATTACCTATATATGGTACCGATTTCGATTTTGCAATGGTCTGTTGGAGTATGAGCGGTATACCTCATCTCCTCAGGGCATAAGTATGTTTGTAAAATGTAATCAGTCGTGTAGCATATTTGCTTAGGGTTGAATTACGAGAATCAATGGTTGATGATACCTTGTCTATTATGTCCTAGTTGGATAAATGCCATACATGTTCTTCATATTCCTTTTTGAATAAATGACATGCTACTTTATCAAGTTATAATTGAAATGAACTGCATTGAGAATATTGCTCTACTTAGTTTAATCAATGATTTACCTACTGCTGAATATTATGATTCTACTACTTAGTGTTATTGTATTATCTACAATAACAATGTTTCTAGTGGAGAGTTATATCTCATGTTGGGGAAAATTTTCAATTGTCTCACCCCCGTGGGATTCAACTTTTTAGGTAAACGCAGAGGAAGAAGAATACCCTATAGTAGGTGAGCAGCAATATCAGCAACATCAACAGCAAGGACAGCAGTGATCCTCAGGTGGAGACATTGTTTGTCAAGTCCTGTATATAGAGAGTCCTATGTGTCATCTCTGTACTCTCAGGTCCTAGGAGTCAGTAGATAGTTGGATATAGATCTGAGATTTTTGGCTTGATGTCTCAAGATTTTTGTAAACTGCTTATGTACAGTTTAATAGGGCAGTCAATGTTTGTGACTCTCTAGATGAGATGATACAAAGATGTACTGATGAATTAGAATGTAAAAAACTTACTTTGGATCTCTATGAAAGAGTTCTACAGTTTGTGGATCTCATTGCAAAAAGTTTTAATTTTTAGTGATTTTCAGTAATCCCGTTGCTAATAATACGCTTCCACATTATTTAATCATGTTTTTGCGAGTGGTTCGTCACAATATTGTCTTAGATTCCTTAACAGTTAGAACACCTATGAGTTACTCCATCATTTTCATGATGGGATATCAATCCCTTAAACTCACCATTGAGTACCACATCACCTTGTAGGAAATTCTGTTTTTTCTAGGTCACCAGACCTCTTTACATTCTTCCTGTGATGCATGTTTTCCATATGTCTTACAAGGCATATTTAAACTATATATAATTATAATCACTATAGCCCTATCTGGCTATGAACATTATATATATATATATATATATATATATATATATATATATATATATATATTGTGGCATCCAACTTATAAAAATGAAATTTACTTAAGAGAAAGTGAATCATTTGTAGTGAATTATTGAAAATCACTAAAAATTAAAACTTTTTGCAAAGAGATCCTCACATAGGGAATCTTTTTCATTAAGAACCAAAGTATAATATTTTCATTCTGTTCCATAAGTAAACAACTTGTACTATCTCTTCTCGAGTATTACAACATCAGTTATCCTGTTCAACCTTATATACATATAGCATAAAACCTTGAGGCATCAAGCCAAAATCTCAGATTCATTTAAGAAAAACAATGACTACTGACTCCGAGGACCCGAGAGTACAGAGATGACATATAGGACTTTCTCACTATAAGACTAGACAGGTAGTATCTCCACCTGAGATATTACTGTTGTCCTCGATGCTGCTGCTGTTCTTTTTCTGCTAAAGGTTTCCTGCCTCCTTGTCCACGTCCACCTAAAAACATTGGATCCCACGGGGGTGAGACAATTGTAAATTGTCCCAGCGGGAGATATAACTCTCTGCCAAAACATTATTATTGCAGTTAAATATATGAAACTGGACAGAGAATATGTAGTTTTAAAAGCATTCTTATCTTGAAACAATGTAACTATGTATGATAGAACAATAGATCAACTATTCTCTTAATAAGGAATAGAAAGAACAGGCATATCATTTATCCTTCATGTTATACCATCATGTCAAACTTCTCTTGTGACACTCATTACCTTGATATGTCACCCATGAGACCTTCTTGTTTCAACTTATTGGCCTTAGCCAATCTGTTAAACAGATTATGGTTATATTGGACATGAGAGCATACATCATCATGTCTTTTTCAGGCATTGGTCTATACCAATCCTATATAAATATTCCAGGCATTGGATTACACCAATCATGTGCAACTAGCACAAGCATTAGACTTATATTATTCTTGTATATCCATTCCAAGTATTGAACTATGTCAACCTTGTATAACCATTTTAGGTATTTCCAGGTATTGAAATATGACAATCCTGTGCAACTATTCCAGGTATTGGGTTTTTACCAATCATGTGTTATTATTTCAGGTATTGATCTATGTCAATCCTCTGTTATCATTCCAGGTATTGATCTATATCAATCATGTGTTATCATTCCAGGTATTGGGTTATTACCAATCCTGTGTTATTATTCCAGGTATTGGGACTTGACCAATCTTGTATTATCATTCCAGGTATTGAACTAAGTCAATCATGTGACATTATTCCAGGTATTGGGTTTTAACCAATCTTGTGCTATTATTTTAGGTATTGGGTTTTAACCAATCCTGTACTATTATTCCAGGTATTAGGAGTTAACTAATCATGTGCAGTTGTTATTCCAGGTATTATACTATGCTAACCTTGTGCATATATTCTAGGTATTGAACTATATCAATCCTGTGATATTATTCCAGGTATTGGATTATTCAAATCCTATGTTATCATTCCAGGTATTGATCTATATCAATCCTGTGTACCCTTTAAAACATTTTGTTACCTCTTACTAGATAACAACCATCCTTATAGTTCATAAGGCCCATAGAACACCTGGTCACCTCTCACTAGGCAACATCTATCCATATGGCTCATAAGGCCATTACACATCTTTAGAATTCAGTCATGTTCATTACTCTTAACATTTATCATTAAATGATTTTCAGTACAAGGTACGAGTTCATTCCTCATCCTTATCATAGTATGATTACATCATACTCATTAGTTTGGTTTAACTCCATTATCAAATTATATTAGCCTAAACTTATCAAAGTATATCAAATTCATTACATTTTAATGTAACAATTTACATAACACACTTCATATGTTTCTTACCCAAATAGATTGGATTTGAAATGCATCAAGGTATATCACTTTCCTCCTCACTTCTAACTTCCTTGAGTTATCAGCTTATCTTGTATTAAGGCACTTCCCATCTTAATGCTTTCATCCATTATCCTATCACTCTCATCATGAAGTGCATAGGTCACACACAAGAATGGTCTAACTACCTTTAATGGTATGGACTCATTTCAGGTTAAGGCATTGCCTACAATAAGGTTACTTATAATCAACCACATGGAATATTTCACCTTAATAAGGTAATTCCTCTTATCTCATCATTAGGGTTTCTTTATACTCTTACTTTAAATTAGGATTAGGGTTTCTTGACATATTTCCAAGGATTAGGGCTTTATGTATTCATGACTCCACATTAAAGTCTCACATACCTTCACCCTTCTTAGGGCCTCTTATCATAACATAGTATAGAGCTTCATGTGGTGTTAATCCTTAATTAGGGTTTCTCATGAAATCACCCTAGAATAGGATTTCACTCAATGGTCCATAATTAGAGATTCACTTTTCATCCCAATTAGGGTTTTCTCATGTCATATTGTATCACCCTTGATTAGGGTTCATGTTCAACATACTCCAAATTAGGATCATACCATCATCATGTACTAGGGATACTTCCATTATTACCCTCAATTAGGGTTATGATTCATTAACCATCATAATTAGGGTTTCATGATCTCGCTATGAAGGATCATACCCTAATTAGATATTCATTCTTATTGGAAGTCCATTACTTGATTAACATTCATAAAAGGAATCTTCTCTCTCTCATCCTCTATAGGATGATGTTTACTTCAGCCTTGATTAGGTTAAGTAACTCAATCATGAAAGAGAATCAACATCATGAGTTAAATCATTATCACTGTAATCATTATGGCTTAATTACTTCATGGGTTTAAATCACACTATCCCATTAGGATGTAGGTACCATGATTACCTTTGATTACATCATGTATTAAATAACTAATTACTTTGTTCTTTAACCACTTCAAGTACCCAAAGGGTTTAGGTTAAACAACCACCAAACGATCTTGGCCATTAAGGCCCCAAACGATCTTGACTAACTTAGACCTCAAACGGTCTTGCAAACTTAACCTCCAAATGGTCTAAGACCGTTTGGACCTCCATGCGGTCTTGGTCTACCCTTGAGACCATTTGGTAAAGTAGACCTCCAAGACCGTTTGCAAAAGTAGGAGTGAAGACTGTTTGGTCAAGTTTGACTTTGAAACTGCATGGACACAACCGACTTTGAAACTGCATGAGCCTAAACGGTTTGGGATCGTTTGGTCCCAAATGGTCTTGAGACCATTTGGTCCCAAACGGTCTTGAGACCGTTTGGTCCAAACCACCTAAAAACCGCAAGGACCAAAAAGTGTCTCAACCACATCAATTGAGTTAGGGTTTTTAAGGTTGAACCCCTCAATCAATCATACACTTGTTAGACACTCATCAATTGAGTCAATTAGGTCAACCCTCAACTGATTTGACACTCAATTGACCCTCAATTGATCATCAATTAGGGCTTGGATCAATTGGATTAGGGTTTGAAATCGATGACCCTTCAACATACTTCAATGTGAGTCTAATTAATTTGAAATCATTGAACCATCATTCAATTTGGTCATGACCTGACCCCAAACGGTCTTGGGATCATTTGGATGACCTCCAAACGGTATAGAGACCGTTTTTCCATTATTTTATCAAAAACCAAGTCATTCATTTAGGGTTTGGATATTGGAATTGGTCACCAAAATCAGCAATTGATTACTCATCAACTTGATATCATTGGATCCTCAATTGGTCAACTATGCTTAACCCTAGACCTCCAAACGGTATTGGGTGATCACCAAACGGTCTTGAGACTGTTTGGGTGATCCCCAAATGGTTTTGAAACCGTTTGGGTCACTCAACCCAAACTTCAACATAATTAAATTATTGAAATCAGCAATTGACCCGATTAGGGTTCAGATGGTTGATGGACCTTCAATTGATGAACCACTTGGAATAAATTGATGATTTTTGGTAGGTAATTAGTCTACATTATTCTCAACAGTCCTCCAAATGGTCAATACCTGGTCAATGCTTCCAAACTGTCTTGGACCGTTTGCTTCCATGCGTTCTTGTGAAACCGTTTGCATTCAAACGGTTTGAAACCGTTTGAGCAAAGGTTGGAGACCGTTTGCTAAAGTAAGATTCTTGGATAAACATTGAAGTTAACGTCACCTTCATCTACCTCAAGAACAGGGGCTGTTCTTCATGGAATTGCTAGCAAGAACACAAGAGTATCTAAAGAAGAAGAATAGCTAACGACTTTTCATGGAGATGAAGATACACATTAACAAAGCTTGAGGTTTAGAGTTATAAAACCTGCCTTAGGTTTGATTTAGAGCTCCAAGCTTCATATCTTTAATGGTGTCTTGAGCTCCAGTACTTGTCCAAGGTCCGTTCTTCAAGTTTTGGTTGAAGAAGATGACTAAAAAGAAGAATCGTGTGAAGAAAACCAATAGTCCAACCTTGCTTTAGGGTTTTTCCCCCAAGAATCCGAGATAGAGGATGACCAAGACTTACCTACAGGTTGATCTTCCTCCCTCTACTCCAGGGCTCTTCCTTGGTCGGTCTAAGCAAGTTTGAGAAGAAGGAAACTAAGGAAACGGTGGTTATGTGTTTTTGGGTAGGATATACATAATAGATTTGTATATGGGTTTTTAGAGAAAAAGGAAAAAGAAGATTATTTCCTTTTATCTCTCAAATATATCCACCAAGGCTTGCTCCATCCTTGGCCACATTTCCACCTACTAAACTCATGCAAACTCCTCCATTATCCAAGGTTTAAAGGAAAAGAAACCAAACATCTTAATACGTTGTATATTAAAGAGTCATTTGCTTAAATCTTGATTATTTTAATATCAAGATTATCTTTCCTTCTT
The DNA here is from genome assembly GCA_963693085.1 of Alisma plantago-aquatica. Classification (NCBI taxonomy): domain Eukaryota; kingdom Viridiplantae; phylum Streptophyta; class Magnoliopsida; order Alismatales; family Alismataceae; genus Alisma; species Alisma plantago-aquatica. The sequence goes on along the minus strand of OY856410.1, from coordinate 1,443,082,861 downwards.
GATCATTCAAATGAGGTGCCCCTCTCATTTTCTTTGCTCTAATTGATGCCAAGAAACATGAGAGACCCTCAAGAGGTGATATTTTTCATGTTGAACCCTAGGTTTTGGGTAAATTGCACATTACTCCAAAACTAGGTTTTAATGCACAAAGATTACTCTACAAGCTATGTCTTGGGTACTCAAGCTTGAGGAAACCATACTACTACATTATATTCATTCTTATAATGTCTCAACATCATAGGAACATCTTAACATATGCAATTTTCAAGTTAACCCCTCTACTTGGGTAATTTGCACTTTAGTCCAAAGTTAACAAAACAATGCTTCAACATTATTCAAAAAGGACTGAAAATGAAGTATAAGTTTCTTAAAAACCTTAATTACTTTTCAAAGATAAGAACAAGAAACTAATCAGCTTTATTAGGCAAAACACCTAGGGTTATTACATAACCCAGGTCAGGGATGTTACAAATTATAAACCCCCGACAAGGATTTCGTCCCCGAAATCCCAGATAAAGGGAAACAGATATTATCATGCATTATATCATCATGTTCTCACATAACACCTCATTATTATGAAGACACTAGAGTTTTGATCAATACAAAGTTATTCCTCACAAGTTTATTATGGAATAATTCACATGGAACATATACTCCCATGTTCCTTAGTTAGTTCAACATTTCTCTTTCAAGATCACAATTATATTTTGTCATCCACTTAAAGCTATAAGTCTTTTCATACTTTAATTATGTCATCTTACATGATGACACAGCACAAGCTTTCCTTATTACTTGCACTAATTATCTCATTAGTTGTACATTCTCTTCTCATAAGGAAAAGTTACTTGTCAACTAAGAACTTATCTCAAAGATATCTTCAATTGTTATGTTTATGCAAAGCATAAACCCCTAACATGTGATGTTCATACTACATTAGGTAACTGGACTGATTTCACAGTTAACCCCTTTCAGGAAACCATCATAAAATAGCCTAATATTTCTCAGATACCAGAATTCCTTCCCTTGGTATTTACACATGTGTTGGTAACACATTACATCTTCATTTTCCTTTATAAGTTGATTTATGAGTAAATCAATTTCCTTCATATATCAATTAGAATGTGCTAGAAATATCCATGCCACATCTCCTTCTTCTTTAAACTCTAGAGATTGTTTTCAGAATGACTACTTGATCAGGGTAGTCAAGAAGATAACAATCTAGATGTGTCATGCTTACCTTGCCTTCAATAAATGAATACCTGGCCAGGGTATTCAAGAACTAAAATCAGGTAGTATGTATTTGTTTTATATTATGTTCCATGTTCTTAACATCTCTTTAATTTTCATTACTTGGTATCTCATATTTTCTCTGAGTGTTTCTTTTACATCTTTTCCCTTTCTGCAAGTAAAGAGGAATTTTCAAACATACAAGAGAATATTAAACTGAACATAAGTTTCCATCCTTCTTATCTCTTCCTTATTTCCTTAAAGGATTATACATATGAACTAAACAACAACTACTTTTATTATAGTAGAACACAGAAGGTAGCTCAAAATAGAAAGTTCTATCTTGACAAGTCTACTTTTTACAAGATAACTAGCATCTTATCTGTTCCAAAACATGAACTTAGTTGTTATTTATTATTGCCTTTGTCCTCTACTACGAGAAGTAGATGGACCAAACTGTGACACTTGTCTTCGTCCTCCACCATCTGCTCCACTGGATTGAGGTCCTTGTGGGTTTTGTAGATTATGCCTTGACTGTTGGGTCATCTCACTATTTCTCCTTGGACATTGTTGTCTAAAATGTCCTAGTTGTCCACATTTATGACAAGCTCGACCCCAACTTGATGACCCCTGTATAGGTGTACTATATTGTGGTTGGGCTGGTGAAGATTTTGGTTGTCTGCTGCCACTACTCATTAGTCACTGTGACTGTGTAGATTTCCTTTTGAGGTTTGTTTCATGTTTCTTTATTATAGATCTTTCTATCCTCTGTATAGACTCCACAAATGTGGCAAACCTCTCCCTACTTTCTAGTGCAGATGCTAGAATGGACATCTTAGCATTCAATCCTTTCTCAAAGCGTCAAATCTTTTCCTCCTCAGTAGCAGCCATCTAGGGGCAAAATCATAAAATTTCCATGAACTTAACTTCATATTCACTTATTGACATGGCTCCCTGTCATATTTTCTCAAACTGTGAGATCTTTTCATCTAAATAAGTCTTTGGAAAATACTTATTGATGAATTTTCGACAAAATTCCTCCCATTCAACCTCTTCATCATTCCTTTTTATTTCTTCTATAGCCCACCAATGTCCATCACTACCTTTTAAAAGGTACACCGCATGTTTAACTTTGTCAGCCTCTGGGATACTAAGGATCTTAAAGGCTTTTTCTAACTCAGTGAGCCAAAGATCAGCATCTACTGGATCAGATGTTCCAGCATATTCTATGGCTCCTACACGACGTAGTCGTTTAAAGGTCTTACCAGACCCATATCCCTCATTGGGAGTTGGTGCCCTAGGTGTCGGTGCTGGCATCCGGTCTGCTATATACCTCATTGTAGTCATGATTTGCCCAAAAAGATTATGAACATCTGGATTTCCTCTCATGATTTCATCAACATGAGGATTTTGAGGTACTGGTTCCTCCCTTGCCTGATCTCTTGCACCACCCACTGGTGCAGCAACATTGCTCTCGGCAATGTATTCTTCATGTCCTTCAGACATCCTTAAGTTATATATCTTTTTCTGCATAAGCAGAAGACACTATAAGATACACTTAGAACAGACTCGATACCTTAGTCCTATGTCTCTATAGACTCAGCAAACCTAGAGCTCTGATACCACTTAATTGTGGCATCCAACTTATAAAAACAAAATTTACTTAAGAAGAAGCGAATCATTTGCAGCGAATTACTGAAAATCACTAAAAATTAAAATTTTTTGCAAAGAGATCCTCACATATGGAATCTTTTTCATTAAGAACCAAAGTATAATATTTTCATTCTGTTCCATAAGTAAACAACTTGTACTATCTCTTCTCGAGGATTACAACATCAGCTGTCCTATTCAACCTTATATACATATAGCATAAAACCTCGAGGCATCAAGCCAAAATCTCATATTGATTTAATAAAAACACTAACTACTGACTCCGAGGACCCGAGAGTACATAGACGACACATAGGACTTTCTAACTATAAGACTAGACAGGCAGTATCTCCACCTGAGATATTATTGTTGTCCTCGATCTTGTTGTTCTTCTTTTTCTGCTAAAGGTTTCCTGACTCCTTGTCCACGTCCACCTAAAAACATTACATCCCACGGGGGTGAGACAATTGTAAATTGTCCCAGTGGGAGATATAACTCTCCGCCAAAACATTATTATTGCAGTTAAATGTATGAAACTGGACAGAGAATATGTAGTTTTTAAATCATTCTTATCTTGAAACATTATAACTATGTATTATAGAATAATAGATCAACTATTCTCTTAATAAGGAATAGAAAGAACAGGCATATCATTTATCCTTCATGTTATACCATCATGTCAAACTTCTCTTGTGACACTCATTACCTTGATATGTCACCCATGAGACTGTAACATCCCTGACCTGGGTTATGTGTTAACCCTAGAGGTTTTGCATAATAAGGTTGAGTATATTCTTAATCTTATCTTGGGAAAATTAATTAGGGCTCATGAGAAACTTATGTTTCAATTTTGGTCCTGTTTGAACAATATTGAATCAATGTTTTGTTTATTTTGGACTAAAGTGAAAATTACCCAAGTTGAGGGGTTTATGTGCAAATTGTGCATGATAATATGTTCCTCATGTTTTGAAGCATCATGAGAGTGAATATGATGTTGAGGTATGTCTTATGGAAGCCTGAATACCAAGAAAGAGCTGATAAAGCAATGTTGTGCATTAAAACCTAGTTTTGGTGTAATGTGCAATTTACCCAAAACCTAGGGTTTGATATGCAAATTACCACTTCAATAAAGTCCCTAATGTTTCTTGGCATCATGTAGAGAAAAGAAAATGAGAGTTACTTCTCATTTGAATTAAGATGGAGGAGAGAGAATCTTGATCTTAAAATAATCAAGATTTAATCCTAAGTGAAACCCTAATCCAATTTAGGGCAAAAATGAATGTATTAATTAAAGGGCCTTCAACCAAAATGTTATTGGTTGATTTTGAATAAGGATGTACGTTCTTTTGCCAAGATAAGGAACGAAAATATCTAAAGGAGGTGAAACTCCACTCACCTTATTATAAAGGAAAGTAATTTCCACTCACATATGGGATATTAATATAATAAGCATTAAGGTGCTTATTTTCTTTTCCCTTAATTCATGTATAATGGAAGGGATTTCGGTGGGGATAGATATTTCCTTGCATGCAAGAAACCAAGGGGGAAGTGGTGGCAACAATTTTGGAATTAAAAGACTTTTATAAAGTATCTTCTCTCTCCTCAATTTTCTAATAAAAGTACCTTTTCCAAGCCAAATGAAAGGCTTTTACGACCCCACTTCTTCTCCTTGCTAGCAAAACCGACCAAGAAGGATAAGGAAAGCAGGGAGCACGTCCTCAACCTGTTGGTAAGTCTTTGATCTTCGTTCTTCATGATTTCATGGTGAAAATCATAAAACAATGTGTAATTCCTTCATTTCTTCACTCAATCTTCAATTCTAGCCGATCACTTCACTCCAAATCTTGAAGTTGAGCCTTGGAATAGTTGGAGAAGCTTCATCCACCATTATAGCCGTGTAGCTTGGATCTTGGAGATAAGATTTGAGGTGGTTTTTATAACTCAAACCCTTAATCGTTGATATTGCATCAATTCTCTATACTTTGTTGATTGTTTTCTTTAAATTGCTACACTCTTGTTTCTTTGCTGCAATTTCCATCAAGAACGGTTAATGTTATTGGTTGTTCGAAGGAAGGGGATGATGACATCATCCTAGATTCTTATCCAAAGAAAAGTAACAAGCCAAACGGTTTTGATAGCTATTCCAAATCGTTTTAATTTGATTGGCTATGCGGTTTCAGCAAACCGTTTAAAGGCAAACGGTTTGAAACCGTTTGGGAGAAAACGGTTTCAAGACCGTTTGCGATGGTTGACCAAGCGTTGACCTTTTGAGAATTTTGTTCCTAATTATGTAGGCTAATGACCCACCAAATTTGAGGGGTTAACTCCAAAGGAATCGTAGGTTGAAGGCCAATCAATTAGGCAAATCGAATTGAATTAAATGCTGCTTTTCAACCTGATTAACTTGACCTGTTTGGGAAAACGGTTTCAAGACTATTTGAGTGAGTTGACCAAGCGTTGACCGTTTGGGATTACAGTTCATAATTATGTTGTTTGATGACCCTACAAATTTGAGGGATTAACTCCCAAGGAATCGTGAGTTGAAGGCTAATCCATTAGGGAAACCTAATTGGATTAAATGCTGATTATCAATCTGATTTAATTGAACTTTTTGGGCAAACGGTCTCAAGACCGTTTGAGTTCGTTGACCAAGGGTTGACCGTTTGGGATTACTGTTCCTAATGATGTGGTATAATGACTCACCACATTTTAGGGATTAACTCCCAAGGAATCATGAGTTGAAGGCTATTCAATTGGGAAAACCCTATTTGAAAACAGTGCTGAAATGCCAATGAGTTAATTGGAGATTTTGGGTTGATTAGCCCAAACGGTTTCAAGACCGTTTGGGGATCACCCAAACGGTCTCAAGACCGTTTGGGGGTCACCCCAAGACCGTTTGGAGGTCTGGGGTCAAGTATAGTTGACCAATTGAAGGTCTAAAGGTACCAAATCATATTGCAATTAAGTGATGATTTGTTGATCAACTCGATAGACCAAACCTTGATGAAATTTCACTAGAATCGAAAGGTTGGATGAGCCAAATGGTCTCAAGACCGTTTGGAGCTCATCCAAACGGTCTCAAGACCGTTTGGTGGTCACCCAAGACCGTTTGTAGGTCTAGGGTTGAGTATGGTTAGGTGTTTGAAGGTCTAAAGGTACCAAGCTGATATACAATGCAATGCTGATTTGGTGATCAATCCCATGATCCAAACCTTAATTGGATGGCTTGGATTTGAGTGATATGATGGGAAAACGGTCTCAATACCGTTTGGAGGTCATCCAAACGACCTCAAGACCGTTTAAGATCAGGTCATACCCAATTTGGATGATGGTTCAAAAGTTTCAAAGTCAACAATCTTGCATTGATTAGTGTTGTTGAATCATCGATTATAAACCCTAATCCAATTGAATCAAACCCTAATTGATGACCCAGTAAGGGTCAATTGAGGGTCAAATCAGTTGAATGTTGACCTACTAAACTCAATTGAAGTATGAGCAGAGGTCCAATTTGTTGGCTCTGATCTCCAAAACCTGAGATAAACACATAAACCTCGAATTAAACTTAGCGGAAGCGATTCGATTAGCAGCGGAATACTAAAAACCAGTAGAAATTAAAACTTTTTGAGATAAAGCATTGAAACCATAAAACTTCATTCATAAAAGGAGATAAACTGTTTACATCTCTGTCAAATTACTTCTTGAGTAATTATACACATCATGATTCAAAATCTCAAGAATCGTAACAAAACTCAGACCAACAACTCCAAGACCTGAGAGTACAGAGGACACATAGGACTGACTCTATCTACACCACATAGCAGGCTGAATCTCCACCTGAGATTTACTATTGCTCCTGGTGCTGCTGCTGCTGGGACTGGTCACCTGTAGATCGGTTCCTCCGTCTTCGACGACCACCTAAAAAGTTGAAGTCTACGGGGTGAGACAATTTTAAACAATTGTCCCAGCGAGAGTTATAACTCTCCGCCAGAAGCTTTATTATAGCAATCAAAGAACAATAGAAGCATTAGGAGCCTTCTAAGTAATCAATAGCAGGTAGCTAACTCAGCAGAGTAACAAAAGTAAGCAATATGAATAACATATCTACTTATGCAGTGTAACATCAATCCAGTATCTCGTAGTTTAATCTAAGCAGATATACTACGCAGCTGATTATGTTTTTCAAACATTATTATTATGCCCCTGCGGAGATGAGGTATACCACTCATACTCCAACCGATCACTGTTACGTGCCTCGGTATCATACTAGGTCATTGAAAGAGCCGGATTCTCATGACCTTCACCTTCCTCAGTCAGTAAGAGGATTACTTGCAGGACATCTTGTGTCTCTGCTACTATAGCTTACCAGGGTAATCTGGTCCTCCGCTATTTTAGAGTTACAGTGGCGTTCTGTACTCTCTTCGTCATCAGGAGATTTCGTGTTTACCTTCCACTGATACGGTATCTGTGCTTTCTTCGTCATCAGGAGATTTCGTGTTTACCTTCCACTGATGCGGTATGGATTTGTAGTGAAGGATTGACAGATTACACATCTACATCAATCCCTACACTAGGATGTAAGGTTTTACACATCCATATACCCCACATACTCAAAAGTATGTGATCCAGGAGTTCCCTTAGGAAAACCTGTTTCACCATCATTTGATTTCTGACAATGATGGATCTATGATCAGGGCTCTACATGGTATGATTACACTTGATTAGTTAGGTACATTGAGTATTCTTTTAACATCATACATTGTTTTCAAAAAATAACATTAGCATAGCAGCTATGAAGGGAGAATACTAAATGTAACAAGCCTAACTCACATCAATTATCTTTTCTCAATATTCTCATCACAAGTCACCTCTAAAGCATGACCTTGATGGTATTTATGGCTCTCACAGCCCATTAATCTCATAAGATGTCACTGACAAGGCATCAATATATTTTACTATTCATAAAGCTAACAACATGCTTTCCATGAATGAAGCATCATCATCCATACCTGGATATGATTATCCTCATCTAAGGACCTGGATGGTTAATTCAAGTGATAAAAGCAATTCAATTCAAGAATTATACCTTCACTCTTGCCATAAGAGCTAAGTTCACTGATTCTCATCTATTAGGGTTTACTATTCACATTACATGTCATCACCCTAGAATTAGGGTTTACTATTCACATTACAGTGAATTGAACTCATAACATCATCATGTATGAGGAACATCATCATTGATGCTCTCAGATTTAGGTTAAAATTCATCATTTATCATAATTAGGGTTTCTACAATCTCACATAGGTGGATCATACCCTAATCATGCACATTCATGTGTATTGAATTCAATGGTTGAAGATCCAATGCAATCAATTGAAACATAATTAGTAGCTTGATTGATGATCAACTTCAAAGCTCTAATTGGTGTTGATAAACCCTAATTCCATTGAGATCAGACCCTAATTGAAGTTCCAATTAAGGGATGAGTTCATGACTCAATTTATGATTGAGTTGATGATCCAATTGGTTGAGATTCCATAGATTGGAATTGAGTGTTGTTAAAGTCTTGATTGACTCTTTGGTCCATGCGGTTTTGAGAGGTTTGGACCAAACGGTCTCAAGACCATTTGAGTCCAAACGGTCTCAAGACCTTTTGGGACCAAACGGTCTCAAGACCATTTGAGACCAAACAATCTCAAACCGTTTGAGACTCATGCGGTTTCAAGTCCATGCGGTTTCAAAGCTTTTTGCTTAAACGGTTTCAAACCGTTTGTGATTCAATTTGGTTAATTCAATTGGATGCCCAATGCAATTGAAGGATCAATTGGTTAATCCAATTGAGTACTAAAAGTAATTGAAGGAACAATGGGTTGATTCAGTTGAGTACCCAATGATATTAAAGACTCAATTGACTAATCCAAATGGATACCCAGTGCAGTTGAAGGTTCTATTGATCAATCTATTTGGATACCTCAAGTTATTGAAGGTCCAATTGATCAAACATTTTTGTAAACCTAATGTGATTAGGTGGGAGATACCTTTAATGGTACTAATCATTAATGCATAACAAATGCATGGATCCAATATATGATGTAAACCCTAATTGAGGCTGATTCCATGTATAATCCTATTAAGAGGTTGTCTACATGTGAAATCACTAATTAGGATGAATAGTAAACCCTAATTCAATTGGATACCTTATGTAATGGGGGTCCAATGTGATTGAATCTTTGAGAATTAAGATGATGAATGTTCTATTGATCCAATAATGATTAGTAATGATAATCAATGAAGGTACAAATGGTTGAAACCCTAATAGTACCTAAGTAATTAAGTGCCAATTAAGGGATGAATCCCTAATTGCTTATAGGATCAATGACTTGGTACACAATGTTAATCATAATTGTATGTACTCGACTGAAGGGTTGATATGACCTAATCAAGTTGAGAAGTTGATAGTATGAATTCATACATGAATATGATTCATGTGATGATTAAGGGTTATGATCCTTAAGCAAAGAGATCATGAAACCCTAAACATGAACATAAACCCTAATTGACAGGGTTATTGAACTCAAACCTTAATTGAAGGTGTATCCATGTAAATCCTTAATTGAGGGTGATTCTATGAGAAACCCTAATGGGGATTGAGTAGTAAACCCTAATTATGGGTAATGTAATATGAAACCCTAATGAAGGGTGATGCTATATGCAATCCCTATTCTAATGAAGGGAAATGGTATGTGAAACCATAATTCCCTAATAAGAGAATAGAATTCATGCTTGAATATGATTCAAGAGGTGAACTCCTGTAGCACGACCGTGTTAGGTAGCACGGCCGTGGTATTTTCACTTTGCACGACCGTGCAAGGTAGCACGGCCGTGGTGGCTTCCCTTAGCATGGCCGTTTTTGGTTGCACGACTATGGTACTCTAAGCTTGACTTAGAGTTGTTTTGAAAAGGACCTAGCATGGTCTTTTTATTAATTCCTGACTTATGTATGAATCCATAGTATTGGGAATAGTTGTATATTCCAAGTAAGTGACAATTGATCACTACTTTACATGATGAATGTGATAAATTGGTGCATAAAGTATTAGGATGGGTAATACCCTAATACAAGCTAAGTATGTGAACTTAAGAAAGTTAATGGTGTTGAGGGAAGTGAGACATCAAGATATGATAGATATCATATCCAACACCCCAAATACTGGTATACCTTGTTGTGATATAAGTCCAATATGATTGGATGAATGATACATGAGATGTGTGATGGAAATCCTAATCCTGGTAAAGGATTAAGGGTAATACCCTTGAATTATTAATATGTTGTTTTTGCATGATGTTGATAGATAATTGATGTGTTTCTATCATCTGTGCTAACCATGCAGGTATCATGAGATGATGGGCATAGCCAGGTATGCGCTGTGATATGTTATTAATTTGAATTTGTTTATTGGGCCTTGTGTGCCATAATATATCTTGTTGTCTGATAAGAGGTAGAAAGAGAGTTAATAGGCATCAAGTATCATACTTACCTTGGTCAAATGACCTAAAGGTGTTAGTTACCTAAGGAAGTGGTAACAATGCTCAGGTGATGAGCTAAGGGTTTAAACACCCAGAATCCCATGGTTAGGGTATTGAAATTGTGAAAGGATGAGAATTTTCAGTGGTGAATTGAGGGATTAAGATCCCAACACTTTATTAAAAGAATATGGCTACGGGCCATGACTTCACAATGATAATACCATGCTTTAGATATATGATCTAATCCTGAAGAGAGTTAAAGCAGTGGTAATGATTTTGTAGTTTGAATAGATGTTATACATGTTCTTTATATTCCTTAAAGGATAAATTACATGTTGATTCTATTAAGTTATAGTTGCAATGCTTCTGATATAGAATGATGTTCTAATTTGTTAGACATTGAAATATCTACTGCTATACAAATATGAATCTTCCATTTATATTTATCTTCTTAAGTTGCAATAACAATGTTACTAGCGGAGAGTTATAACTCTCGCTGGGGCAATTTTTATAATTGTCTCACCCCCATGGGAACCACATTTTTAGGTGGACGCATACGAGGAGATAGGAATCCTTCAATAGGTGAAGGACAACAATAGCAACAGCAGAGACAGCAGTGAAGTCTCAGGTGGAGAAACTGACTGTTATGCCTTGTATAGATGTAAATAGAGTCCTATGTGTCGTCTTTGTACTCTCAGGTCCTCGGAGTAGTAGTTAGTGCTTTCGAGATTTTGGCTTAGAGCCTCGAGATTTTATACTGCCTGTGTTTAGCTTGACAGGACAGTTAATGCTTGTAATTCTCAAAAGGAGATGATACAGAATATGTACCTGTGAACAAGAATGTAATTATGTTACTTTGGTTCTATGTGAGAAAGTTTCCCTTCAATGGATATTTTGATAAAAAGGTTTTAATTTTTAGTTATTTTCGCTAATCCGCTGCTTGATGAACGCTTACGCATTAATTAATCTTGTTTTTGTGAGACGGTCGTCACAATTAAGTGGTATCAAAGCTCTAGGTTCGCTGAGTCTACAGAGACATAGGACTAAGGTTGTAGAGTCTGTTCTAAGTGTCTTCCAGTTTATCTGATAGTATCTTCTGCTGACATAGGAGAAGAAGAACTTGAAAATGACTGGAGAACACGAGGAACACATTGCTAAGGACAATGTTGTTGCACCAGGAAAGGGTGCATGGGACCAGGAAAGAGGAGAATAAATGCCTGAGAATTCCCACCTTGGCCTAATCAGGATAGAGAATCCTATGCTATGCTCTTGAAGAGCAAAATAAGACAACTGTAATGCATATAGAAGACTGGATACTAGTATCATAACCTAAGATTACCAGTCTTTAATGCATAAACTTTGGGCTTTGAAAGGATTCCTGAGTGATATGATCATGTTAGAACAGTGGAAATGTGGAAAAGATTAACATATGGCAAGAAAGTAGACTCTGCCATAAGTTTAGACAAACAGTACATTTGTGATGGTAGTGCCCAAGGAGGGGCCATAAGCTATGAATTAAGGTAAGGTCTTTACAATTTTAGAGACATTTTCCTAGATATTCTGAAAAGCCAAAGTTTTTGGTGTTACCAGTGCACTAAATGCCTAGTACGCCAGGGCAGTAGCCACTAAGTAAAGACAAAAGCAGCAATATGAGATAATTGGACACTATGGGTTGAAATCAACCTAATGTGGTAGGTGACCTTGAAGGGTAATACTTAAATAAAATATATTCACCCTGATACTTCATTTCATGATTCTATGTGTTAAAGATATGAAAGTAGTTGTTTTTGAACTTCCTTTGACTAGTCCTATAAGGACACAAGAGAGATGAGAACTTATATCTTACTCAGTGTTCCTTAAAATGTTTTATAATCTCCCTTATCTGTATGTCAAAAGATGAAATATAGAAGTGATTCTTGGAGAAAATCTAGGAAATGGAAAATCATGTGTGTACAATGATATGAAAAGTGAGGAATACGATAGCAAATAAGGTGCATACTACCTAATCTCAATACTTATATACCCTGGCCAGGTATATGATTATTGAAGATAAGGCAAGTATGAAACTCTTATATTGATATCTTTTTTATTGCTCTGATCAAGCAGTCATTCTGATACAATCTAATGAGTATCATGAAATAAGAAATATGGAATCAATAAAGGAAGATGCTTTGTGCAATTCCAATAAAGATAGATGCTTTGTGCAATTCCAATAAAGGAAGATGCTTTGTGCAATTCTAATAAAGGAAGATGCTTTGTGCAATTCCAATAAAGGAAGATGCTTTGTGCAATTCCAATAAAGGAATATGCTTTGTGCAATTCCAATAAAGGAAGATGCTTTGTGCAATTCTAATAAAGGAAGATGCTTTGTGCAATTCCAATAAAGGAAGATGCTTTGTGCAATTCCAATAAAGGAAGATGCTTTGTGCAATTCCAATAAAGGAAGATGCTATGTGCAATTCCAATAAAGGAAGATACTTTGTGCAATTCCAATAAAGAAAGATGCTTTGTGCAATTCCAATAAAGGAAGATGATTTGTGTAATTCCAACCCTAAACAAAAAGGGAAAAGCTATGTGACATTCCTAACTAATAGGAAGAACTATGTGAACATTCCCAATTACATAGAGTTTGCTAAGTGAATTATCTCTGTTAGATATATATATATATGTTTTTCCTTTTGATAAGTATTCTTGAGTGATTATTGAAGTATGTTCTTTTATGCTTCTTCCTTTCAATGACATGGACATCATATGTTAGGAATTTATGCTTTACATAAACATAAACAGTGATATGGAGGAATTAATGAAAGGAGCTTTGTGTGGAATCACAGAGTTCATAATATCTCCAGGATATTAAGATGATATGTGGAGACTTAAGGGCATGATTAATGAACAATTTGTTCCTCCTTTTCCTGGGATTTCGAGGACAAAATCCTTGTTAGGGGTTTATAATTTGTAACATCCCTGACCTGGGTTATGTGTTAACCCTAGAGGTTTTGCTTAATAAGGTTGATTAGATTCTTAATCTTATCTTGGGAAAAATAATTAGGGCTCATGAGAAACTTATGTTTCAATTTTGGTCCTATTTGAACAATGTTGAATCAATGTTTTGTTTGTTTTGGACTAAAGTGCAAATTACCCAAGTTGAGGGGTTTATGTGCAAATTGTGCATGATAATATGTTCCTCATGTGTTGAAGCATCATGAGAGTGAATATGATATTGAGGTATGGCTTATGGAAGCCTGAATACCAAGAAAGAGCTGATAAAGCAATGTTGTGCATTAAAACCTAGTTTTGGTGTAATGTGCAATTTACCCAAAACCTAGGGTTTGATATGCAAATTACCACTTCAATAAAGTCCCTAATGTTTCTTGGCATCATGTAGAGCAAATAAAATGAGAGTTACTTCTCATTTGAATTAAGATGGAGGAGAGAGAATCTTGATATTAAAATAATCAAGATTTAATCCTAAGTGAAACCCTAATCCAATTTAGGGCAAAAATGAATGTATTAATTAAAGGGCCTTCAACCAAAATGTTATTGGTTGGTTTTGAATAAGGATGGACGTTCTTTTGACAAGATAAGGAACGAAAATATCTAAAGGAGGTGAAACTCCACTCACCTTATTATAAAGGAAAGTAATTTCCACTCACATATGGGATATTAATATAATAAGCATTAAGGTGCTTATTTTCTTTTCCCTTAATTCATGGATAATGGAAGGGAGTTCGGTGGGGATAGATATTCCCTTGCATGCAAGAAACCAAGGGGGAAGTGGTGGCAACAATTTTGGAATTAAAAGACTTTTATAAAGTATCTTCTCTCTCCTCAATTTTCTTATAAAAGTACCTTTTCCAAGCCAAATGAAAGGCTTTTACGACCCCACTTCTTCTCCTTGCTTGCAAAACTGACCAAGAAGGCTAAGGACAGCAGGGAGCACGTCCCCAACCTGTTGGTAAGCCTTTGATCTTCGTTATTCATGATTTCATGGTGAAAATCATAAAACAATGTGTAATTCCTTCATTTCTTCACTCAATCTTCAATTCTAACCGATCATTTCACTCCAAATCTTGAAGTTGAGCCTTGGAATAGTTAGAGAAGCTTCATCCACCATTATAGCCGTGTATCTTGGAGCTTGGAGATCAGATTTGAGGCGGGTTTTATAACTCAAACCCTTAATCATTGATATTGCATCAATTCTCTATACTTTGTTGATTGTTTTCTTTAAATTGCTACACTCTTGTTTCTTTGCTGCAATTTCCATCAATAACGGTTGCTGTTCTTGGTTGTTAGAAGGAAGGGGATGATGACATCATCCTAGATGCTTATCCAAAGAAAAGTACCAAGCCAAACGGTTTTGATAGCTATTCCAAATCGTTTTAATTTGATTGTCTATGCGGTTTCAGCAAACCGTTTAAAGGCAAACGGTTTGAAACCGTTTGGGAACAAACGGTTTCAAGACCGTTTGAGATGGTTGACCAAGCATTGACCGTTTGGGAATTTTGTTCCTAATTATGTAGGATAATGACCCACCAAATTTTAGGGGTTAACTCAAAAGGAATCGTAGGTTGAAGGCCAATCCATTAGGCAAATCGAATTGAATTAAATGCTGATTTTCAACCTGATTAACTTGACCTGTTTGGGAAAACGGTTTCAACACCGTTTGAGTGAGTTGACCAAGCGTTGACCGTTTGGGATTCCTGTTTATAATTATATTGGTTGATTACCCTCCAAATTTGATGGATTAACTCCCAAGTAATCGTGAGTTGAAGGCTAATCAATTAGGGAAACCTAATTGGATTAAGTGCTGATTATCAATCTGATTTAATTGAACTTTTTGGGCAAACGATCTCAAGACCGTTTGAGTTCGTTGACCAAGGGTTTACCGTTTGGTATTACTGTTCCTAATGATGTGGTATAATGACTCACCAAATTTGAGGGATTAACTCCCAAGGAATCGTGAGTTGAAGGCTATTCAATTGGGAAAACCCTAATTGAAAACAGTGCTGAAATTCCAATGAGTTAATTGGAGATTTTAGGTTGATTAGCCCAAACGGTTTCAAGACCGTTTGGGGGTCACCCCAAGACCGTTTGGAGGTCTGGGGTCAAGTATAGTTGACCAATTGAAGGTCTAAAGGTACCAAATCATATTGCAATTAAGTGCTGATTTGTTGATCAACTCGATAGACCAAACCTTGATGAAATTTCACTAGAATCCAAAGGTTGGATGAGCCAAACGGTCTCAAGACCGTTTGGAGCTCATCCAAATGGTCTCAAGACCGTTTGGTGGTCACCCAAGACCGTTTGGAGGTCTAGGGTTGAGTATGGTTAGGTGTTTGAAGGTCTAAAGGTACCAAGCTGATATACAATGCAATGCTGATTTGGTGATCAATCCCATGATCCAAACCTTAATTGGATGGCTTGTATTTGAGTGATATGATGGGCAAACGGTCTCAAGACCGTTTGGAGGTCATCCGAACGACCTCAAGACCGTTTGGGGTCAGGTCATACCCAATTTGGATGATGGTTCAAAAGTTTCAAAGTAAACAATCTTGCATTGATGAGTGTTGTTGAATCATCGATTATAAACCCTAATCCAATTGAATCAAACCCTAATTGATGACCCAGTGAGGGTCAATTGAGGGTCAAATCAGTTGAAGGTTGACCTACTAAACTCAATTGAAGTATGATCAGAGGTCCAATTGATGATTGGTTCCATGAATTCAATGGTTGAAGATCCAATGCAATCAATTGAAACATAATTAGTAGCTTGATTGATGATCAACTTCAAAGCTCTAATTGGTGTTCATAAACCCTAATTCCATTGAGATCAGACCCTAATTGAAGTTCCAATTAAGGGATGAGTTCATGACTCAATTGATGATTGATTTGATGATCCAATTGGTTGAGATTCCATAGATTGGAATTGAGTGTTGTTAAAGTCTTGATTGACTCTTTGGTCCATGCAGTTTTGAGAGGTTTGGACCAAACGGTCTCAAGACCTTTTGAGTCCAAACTATCTCAAGACCGTTTGGGACCAAACGGTCTCAAGACCATTTTAGACCAAACGGTCTCAAACCGTTTGAGACTCATGCGGTTTCAAAGCTTTTTGCTTAAACGGTTTCAAACCGTTTGTGATTCAATTTGGTTAATTCAATTGGATGCCCAATGCAATTGAAGGATCAATTGATTAATCCAATTGAGTACTTAAAGTAATTGAAGGAACAATGGGTTGATTCAGTTGAGTACCCAATGATATTAAAGACTCAATTGACTAATCCAAATGGATACCCAGTGCAGTTGAAGGTTCTATTGATCAATCTATTTGGATACCTCAAGTTATTGAAGGTCCAATTGATCAAACATTTTTGTAAACCTAATGTGATTAGGTGGGAGATACCTTTAATGGTACTAATCATTAATGCATAACAAATGCATGGATCCAATATATGATGTAAACCCTAATTGAGGTTGATTCCATGTATAATCCTAATAAGAGGTTGTCTACATGTGAAATCACTAATTAGGATGAATAGTAAACCCTAATTCAATTGGATACCTTATGTAATGGGGGTCCAATGTGATTGAATCTTTGAGAATTAAGATGATGAATGTTCTATTGATCCAATAATGATTAGTAATGATAATCAATGAAGGTACAAATGGTTGAAACCCTAATAGTACCTAAGTAATTAAGTGCCAATTAAGGGATGAATCCCTAATTGCTTATAGGATCAATGACTTGGTACACAATGTTAATCATAGTTGTATGTACTCGACTGAAGGGTTGATATGACCTAATCAAGTTGAGAAGTTGATAGTATGAATTCATACATGAATATGATTCATGTGATGATTAAGGGTTATGATCCTTAAGCAAAGAGATCATGAAACCCTAAACATGAACATAAACCCTAATTGACAGGGTTATTGAACTCAAACCTTAATTGAAGGTGTATCCATGTAAATCCCTAATTGAGGGTGATTCTATGAGAAACCCTAATGGGGATTGAGTAGTAAACCCTAATTATGGGTAATGTAATATGAAACCCTAATGAAGGGTGATGCTATATGCAATCCCTATTCTAATGAAGGGAAATGGTATGTGAAACCATAATTCCCTAATAAGAGAATAGAATTCATGCTTGAATATGATTCAAGAGGTGAACTCCTGTAGAACGACCATGTTAGGTAGCACGGCCGTGGTATTTTCACTTTGCACGACCGTGCAAGGTAGCACGGCCGTGGTGGCTTCCCTTAGCACGGCCGTTTTTGGTTGCATGGTCGTGGTACTCTAAGCTTGACTTAGAGTTGTTTTGAAAAGGACCTAGCATTGTCTTTTTATTAATTCCTGACTTATGTATGAATCCATAGTATTGGAAATAGTTGTATATTCCAAGTAAGTGACAATTGATCACTACTTTACATGATGAATGTGATAAATTGGTGCATAAAGTATTAGGATGGGTAATACCCTAATACAAGCTAAGTATGTGAACTTAAGAAAGTTAATAGTGTTGAGGGAAGTGAGACATCAAGATATGATAGATATCATATCCAACACCCCAAATACTGGTATACCTTGTTGTGATATAAGTCCAATATGATTGGATGAATGATACATGAGATGTGTGATGGAAATCCTAATCCTGGTAAAGGATTAAGGGTAATACCCTTGAATTATTAATACGTTGTTTTTGCATGATGTTGATAGATAATTGATGTGTTGCTATCATATGTGCTAACCATGGAGGTATCATGAGATGATGGGCATAGCCAGGTATGCGCTGTGATATGTTATTAATTTGAATTTGTTTATTGGGCCTTGTGTGCCATAATATATCTTGTTGTCTGATAAGAGGTAGCAAGAGAGTTAATAGGCATCAAGTATCATACTTACCTTGGTCAAATGACCTAAAGGTGTTAGTTACCTAAGGAAGTGGTAACAATGGTCAGGTGATGAGCTAAGGGTTTAAACACCCAGAATCCCATGGTTAGGGTATTGAAATTGTGAAAGGATGAGAATTTCCAGTGGTGAATTGAGGGATTAAGATCCCAACACTTTATGAAAAGAATATGGCTACGGGCCATGACTTCACAATGATAATACCAGGCTTTAGATATATGATCTAATCTTGAAGAGAGTTAAAGCAGTGGTAATGATTTTGTAGTTTGAATAGATGTTATACATGTTCTTTATATTCCTTAAAGGATAAATGACATGTTGATTCTATCAAGTTATAGTTCCAATGCTTCTGATATAGAATGATGTTCTAATCTGTTAGACATTGAAATATTTGCTGCTATACAAATATGAATCTTCCATTCATATTTATCTTCTTAAGTTGCAATAACAATGTTACTAGCGGAGAGATATAATTCTCGTTGGGGCAATTTTTATAATTGTCTCACCCCCGTGGGAACCACATTTTTAGGTGGACGCGGATGAGGAGATAGGAATCCTTCAATAGGTGAAGGACAACAATAGCAGCAGCAGAGACAACAGTGAAGTCTCAGGTGGAGACATTGACTGTAATGACTTGTATAGATGTAAATAGAGTCCTATGTGTCGTCTCTGTACTCTCAGGTCCTCGGAGTAGTAGTTAGTGCTTTCGAGATTTTGGCTTAGAGCCTCGAGATTTTATACTGCCTGTGTTTAGCTTGACAGGACAGTTAATGCTTGTAATTCTCAAAAGGAGATGATACAGAATATGTACATGTGAACAAGAATGTAATTATGTTACTTTGGTTCTATGTGAGAAAGTTTCCCTTCAATGGATATTTTGATAAAAAGGTTTTAATTTTTAGTGATTTTCGCTAATACTCTGCTTGATGAACGCTTCCGCATTAGTTAATCTTATTTTCGTGAGACGGTCGTCACAGAGACCTTCTTGTTTCAACTTATTGGCCTTAGCCAATCTGTTAAACAGATTATGGTTATATTGGACATGAGAGTATACATCATCATGTCTTGTGGTTAGGGATAGGATTGATCTTCTTTAATTGATTAGGGTTTCTAGAGTTATATTAAATTACTGAACCCTAAATCATAACTCCTTATATCTAGGAACTTATACAATTATCATAAGTATTCATTCATACTTAATTACTTTCATCAATTATCATTGATTGAACATGAACATGAGGGATACAAGTCCCTTTCTTATCCTTATTTGAATACTAGTTCAACTTGACTTGTTGTATTAACTTGATCCTCAATAGAATGTACTGGCCAACACTTACCAAAATGTATTCATATCATTATATCATCATGTATTGATTTGATAACTTTCCCCATGTGTTGGACTACTTTGTTTAAAGTGTATCGGAATCCACACAATGTCTTGTGTCGGCCTACTTTCTTCTAAGTGTGTCAGCCTCTACACTATACCTTGTGTCAGCCTAGACATATTCTCTTATGTCGGCCATGACACTATTTCTTGTATCAGCCAAAGATCATTAAATGGTATCAGTTTAAAGGTGGTTAGGGTAGTATCAATTTTGAGGTGCTTGAGGTATATCGACTATTGTATATTCATGGGGTATTGTCCACTCAACCAACTAGTGTGCCGACTGCACCATCAACTAGGGTATCATCCTAGCTATCCCTTTGTGTATTGGCCATTAGTATTTTGGTTGTATCGGGTGAACCATAAAAAATACCTTGATAACCTCCACCAATTGACCTCATCACTACTTGGTGTGTCAACAAAAATCTCAAGGAATGTATTGCCTCCACTTCCACATGGTGAGTCAGCCTAAGTGTGTCATCCATCACACTTACTTTGACTAGAGAGAGCTCAGTTTGTGAGTGTATCAATTTCTAGGGTTAGTTTATATGATATCAGATTAAGCATCATCATATCTCTTATTTCCCTCATGCATTAAGGTAAAACCTTATCCTCCTTTGGTATATCATTATCACCCTTCTTAGGTACATATATTTTACTATAATATCTTCTTTTTATATCAGTATAATACCTTTACCTCACTTGGTTGTAACACCTTTACCTTACTAAGGTGTATCGGCCACACCACACTTTGGTGTATCGACCACACCATACCTTGGTTTATTGGACACATCGCCATCTAATGTGTTGACCTTACTATCACCTTGTGTTTCTCATAACATATCAAAGTGATATCGGTCTTGAGGTTCTAAAAAGGATATCGACCTTGAGGTGCTTAAAGGGATAACGGTTTTGAGATGATTTAAAAGGTTAACGGTTTTGAGGTTCTTAAAGGGATATCGGTTTGATCATCTTCAAGCTTCAAACATTCGTCCCTTAACACTATAGTTCATTGGCCACATCCCCATGTTTCCACTAGATATCATAGATTCATCATTTAATCAAGGGAAATTGAAATCGAGAAGGAATCACCAAGTAGTGTACAATTGAAAGTGAATAACAATAGAATTGAAGTAGATTTATATAACCGACCTCAAGATCAATTTAAGAGCTTTAAGCTCCAAAGCTCCACGTTTGAAGGTTGAGGATGACTTTTCAAAAGTCCAAGACTTGATCACAACACTTCTCTATGAAAGAATACATCATAGTTAGGAACTTGGTGAAGAAAGAAGAGAAGGAAAGAATCATGATCTGAGAAGCATAGTTTTTCCAAGGTAGGAGATAACCATTGCTTTACCTTGGGCAAGATGCTCGGCCTTCCTCTTCTTCCTTGAGATCCTAAGGTCGTCTACCAAGCAAGAGATGGTAAAGGATCAAAATTTTTACTTCGAGGTGAAAAGAGGAGTATATATAGTTGAGCCTCATGAAAGATAGTATGTGTAAGGTGTCATCACCATATATACATGAGTGAACGTGTCCATGCATGGTGACACCATGCAGCCTCATTTATATTTTCATGTAAAACTCCCGTGGATAATCCAAGGGTAAGGTATCGGCCATTGGGTAAGCTTCCTTGAGAAGATATCACAACTTGTTACCACTTTGTGTTCAAACCGATACCACTTTTGCAAGGAAGTCTCAAACTGATAGGATTCACCTATTTGAGGTTCTTAGCCCGGAATGAATGCTTCCAAAAGTTTCCAAACTGATATGTAAATTCCTCTTTAGTTTATAAACTGATTGGTACCCCCATATGCCCTTCTCAACTCAACATGACCTCGTCTAGGGTTCAAGGTACACAGCATTCTATGGTTCTAACATCTCCAAGAGTGTTATATCTCAAGAAAGACTCAAACAAGGCACCACCTTCTCTATCTCTACTCTAGATGATACCAATAGAGAGTAGGAACACTCTAGATGTGGTAATTTGCACATCAACCACATATATTGGGTAAATTGCAAGTTACACCAAAACTAGCACATAAAGCACAAGCATCAACCATACAAGCTCAACTTGGAATTTAGGCTTTCTACAAGGTGACCCTTAGCCTCATGCTCTCTCTTATGATGCTAAAGTACTAAGGGAACACCCATCATGTTACATATTGCAAGATAATCCCTTATCTGGGTAATTTTCACTTTGGTCCAAAACAAGCAAGCATTGCTCAAACGGCATTCAAACAGGACCAAACTTGAAACTTAAACTCTCCTTAAGTCTTAATTACTTTTCAAAAGATTAATACAAGGTTCTAATTATCTTAATTAGGAAAAACATCCAGGGTTATCCCAAAACCCAGGACATGGTCATTATAAGTTATAAACTCCTAACAAGGATTTCGCACTTAAAATCCCAGGCAAAAGGAGATAGATGTTCCTTATGCATTGCACCTTCAAACTTTCACATAGTTCCTTGATGTCTCAGTAATGTCTTAAGACTCAGCTAGCATATTGTTCCTCCATACAAGGTTAATCATAGGATCTATTGGACAAGGCACATACTCAACTTATCTTCTCCATTACTGGCTGTAAAAATAACCCTATGCTAAGTGATACTTTCTTAGCTGTAAAATTATTATACATACTTATCCTTATTTATCTCAGGGGTCAACTCCTTATTATGTATCACCTTCTTAACTTATCTTATCGTATGTTAAGATTTTCAAACTTGAAGGTTTACCATATCCTTTTCAAACCACAGCATGTCTTTTTTTCAAAGAAAGACTAAAGATGCATACATCACTTACTTAAGATTACAGGACCTATCATGTTTCTGTTGTGCTACTCTAATCTTATGATTTAACTCAAAGCTCACATATGTATCGTACCAACTGTCATGCTATTATGTACACTTCCAGTTGTACTTTTCTTTCCAGTTGATCTAGATAGAGATTAGAAATTCTACTTATCAGTATACATCCATTTAAAAATATTCTTTACTTGCAAACCTAATAGGTGTACTCCAAGGGTTTGCACTCAACCTAATGAACTTTACCCAAGCAGATCTTGCAATTGTTTCTTCAATTCATGCATCCTTGTCGTCTTCATCTTATGTGCTGCATAAACCCCTAACATGTGATATCCATATTATAAGTGGAGCACATGTAACCAGATTGATCTCAAAATCAACCCTTCTTATGTAGTCATACACATAATCTTCTTATGGAGTGTCAAAGATACATCACATATTTATTGAACCTAAACATATCATAAGATCCTTTCTAGCATCTTTTAAGGTTCATAAAACATCATTATTCTCAAATGTCATCTTTTTGGAACTAAAGTCCAAGCCCTAGCTGATACTTTTCAAGTATCCATCTCAAGGTTACTTCAAAACCATGTATATCAAGTGATATGAGACTTCACTTGAACATCATATCCTAGAAAGGAAGTATAAAGGAAAGATGTTTTTCCTTATCAACATGGCACTGTCTAGAGACTGCTACAAGAGACAAGGAGATCATTGACTTTCTTTGATTATTATACAAGTTTTCACTACTCATGTGTCATTTATTTTGATTTCATGTTGGTTTCCTTGGCATGGTAACTATAAGGATGATTACACGTCATTACTCCTTCTTTGAACATTTCCTTATCTTACCACAAGGAACATTATTTTCTTCATTTTCTTTATTGAGCAGGGACCATCTTCTTTGTTTCCTTTTTATATCTCATGATGATTGCATTTTATACTTTCTTATATTCATGTATTATTTTGAGGTTATTGATGTTTCACTTTATTACTATTTAGAATGTGATAATATCTTTGCCATATTTCTGATATCATATTGCTCTTTAGATTACATCAAAATGACTACTTGGTCAGAGTAATCAGAAGAATAGTAATCTAAGAGTTCCATACCTTGTTTTCGGTGATCGAATACCTAGCCAGGGTATCAAACATTGAGATTAGGTAGCATGCATTTCATTTTATATCATGTCTCTCACCTTAAACATCTCTTTTGAATTGTAAAAACTTAGTATCTCTAGTTCTTTCCAGGTATATCTTTCATACCTCTTCCTCTATGTCAGCAGAAGAAATTATAAAACCATTTAGAGAATACTAAACATAATATAAATTCTAACACTCTTCATTTTTCCTCATGTATCCATGGATTAATTGAAAGAAATTCAAACAACAACTATTCCTCTTATGATTTAGCAGGTAAAGTAAGGAGAAAATAATTCAGAATGAAAAAGTTATATCTAACCTATTACCCCTTACTAATTATCTATTGTCTCAGTATGACTTGACCTATAAAGTCTAGTCATCGCCTATTGTCACTCTCGTCCTCTACTACCCAAAGTATATGGACCATACTATGACACTTATCCTCATCCTCGTTCTTCTACTCCACTAAATTGTGGTCCTTGTGAGACCTACAGATTTTGTCTTGACAATTGGGGTACTTTAATATTTCTTCTCGAACACTACCACCTCAAATGTCTTATCTATCCACACTTGTGGCAGGCTCGGGTCCCGTGTTGTAACCTAGGCAGGATCCTCATAGATATTAAAGGTACACTTGGAACTCCAGGTGGAAGTGAACTTCGATCTCTGCCCCTACTTGGTGACCATTGCATTGGTGTTCTAAATGCTTGCTGCTCTGGTGCCACTGATAACTTTGACTGTTTGGAACCACCAAACAATTATTCTCGTGACTGTGTAGATCTCTTTTTGAGGTTTGCCTCATGTTTCTCTATCACAGTCCTTTCTATTCTCCGTACAGATTCCGCAAATGTAGCAAATCTCTCCCTATTTTTCAAAGTAGTTGTTGCGGTAGACATCTTGATGTTCAATCCTTTCATAAAATGTTGTATTATCTCCTACTCAGTTGTATCCATATGAGGACAAAATCACAAAAGTTCATAAACCTAGCCCCATACTCATTAATTGTTAGGGTTTCTTTTCGAATCCCCTCAAATTGTGAGATATTTTTGTCTAAGTATGTCTATGGAAAGTACTTATTGACAAATTCTCGGTGAAATTCCTCCCAACCAACATCTTCATCTTTCCTTTTTACTTCTTCTATGGCCCACCAGTGGCCAGCACTACCCTTCAAAAGGTACACAACATGCTTGACTTTGTCAGCACCTACAATACTAAGGATCTTAAAAGCTTTTTCTAACTCAGTGAGCCACATATCATCATCTGTTGGGTCAACTATTCCAGCATATTCTAAAGCTACATCATTCAAAGGTCTTACCAGATCTCGAAAATTCTGAATTGGGGACTAGTACCCTAGGTTATGATGCTAATGTCTTGTCTACTATGTGCAGAACTGTCACCATGACAAGCCCAACAAGAGTATGAAAAGTAGGATTTTCTAACATAGACTGATCTAGATGGGGATTCTCAAGCACTTGCTCTCCTCTTTCCTGATCCCTTGCACCTTTTCCTGGTGTAGCGGTACTACTTTCTACAGCATGTTCCTCATGTTCTCCAGACATCCTTAGGCTTTATACTTTTTTCTTCATAA
This sequence comes from Alisma plantago-aquatica, assembly GCA_963693085.1. Lineage (NCBI taxonomy): Eukaryota > Viridiplantae > Streptophyta > Magnoliopsida > Alismatales > Alismataceae > Alisma > Alisma plantago-aquatica. Next base: position 1,443,057,632 of record OY856410.1, on the reverse strand, counting down.
GCAGAAGCCATTATTAGACATACTGGAGGACACTTAGAAAAGACTCAACAACCTTAATCCTATGTCTCTGTAGACTCATCGAACATATAGCTCTGATACCAAACTTGTGACAACTATTATCCATTGATAACAATCATCATGCAAAACCATGCGGAAATAATCATTAATAGTGCATTACCAAAAAATCACTAAAAATTAAAATCAATTTTTCCACTAAGATCCACCGCCAAGAACTTTTCACAAAAAGGCCCAAGGACATATTTACATATGCATCATTGTTAGCTTGTACATACATCATTCCTTCATATAGAAAGGATATGAGACAGCAATTGCTTTACCAAAATGTACTCAAAAGCAACATCATACATCAAGGTATTTCTAACCAAAATCTCAGATCGATCATGAAACTAGAAATAAAAACTATCTCCCAAGGACCTGAGAGTATAGGGACGACACATAGGACTCTATTATACTAGACACATAACAATAGACTCAACCTGAGATGTTACTACTATTCCTACAGCTACTGCCTGCTCTCCGCTATACGATCACTATCTTCTTATGCACGTCCACCTAATAAGTTGTGAAACCCACAGGGTGAGACAACAAGTCCCAGTGAGAGATATAACTCTCCACCAACAATATTATTACCGCATATATATTGTTATTTAAAGATAAAGATAATGATAAAGCAGCAGTTATACTAAGCAGTTCCAACTAAAATGAGAACATTAACAAGATATCCCCATAAATGAGTAGATCATATATCTACGGCCACTGATAGGTTATTCAATCTTTTAGAAGGAATATGAAGAACTTGTATATCATTTATCAATCATGCTATACCAGCATCTCAAGCTTATCATGTGATCATATCACTAGGGTATGATGTCAGTGAATCTTCATCAATCCTGTGATTATACAGCACCAACATCTCAGGCTTATCATGTGATCATATCACCAGGGTATGATGTCAGTGAATCTTAATCAATCTCATGATTATAAAGCCAGGTATTGACAGTCATCAATCATTTGATTATACAGTCAGGTATTGACATTCATCAATCCTGTGATTATACAGCCAGGTATTGACATTCATCAATCATGTGATTATACAGCCAGGTATTGACATTCATCAATCATGTGATTATACATCCATGTATTAACATTTATCAATCATGTGATGATACATCCAAGTATTGACATTCATCAATCTTGTGCACCTATTTTGGGTATCAAATCCTCAGTTCATCTTTGAACAGTGTCACCTCTTACCAGGAAACAATCACTAGGTCATCAGACCTATATACATGATTATCACATACTATAGGGTTTTAATCTTCTTAGTTCATTATTGAATAATGTCACCTCTCATTAGGCAACAACCGACTCTAGATCATAAGGCCCATATAAACATTATACATGTTTTTCAAGTATTTCACATGGCTCACAAGGCCCATTCAATCTATATAATTGCACATCACCATATCCCATAGTTTTCTATGCTTATTATTTCAAAATTCTTGCATGGTTATGGTCTCATGATAAAAGATATATCAATTTACAATGTCAACACCATTTTGTAAAAGAATAACCCCTTAATCAATTTCCAAATATAATAAAATGAAAGGTATATCATATTATCTTAGATTCCTTAAATAATTAGAACACCTCTGTGTTACTCTATCATTTTCATCATGGGATATCAATCCCTTAAACACACCATTGAGCACCACATCACCTTCTAGGCAATTATGTTTTTATTAGGTCACCATACCTCTTTGCATTCTTCTTGTGATACATGTTTTCCATATGTCTTACAAGGCAAATTTCAACTATATAAAATTATAATCACTATGGCGAAATTAACTAGCTTAGAGTAAGTAAGGGTTTGAATACAAATAAGTTGGCTCTCTCTCTAGGGCTTCCGCTCTGCCCGCGCTCTAGATTCTGTCGACGGCTACCGCTGGGGGGAGGGAGCGCTGCTTCAGCGCTTTCCTCCCCCTGGCGCTCATGGTCTTCGGCAAGGTCTCTCGTATGTCGGCTTCTGTGGTTCGTAGAGAAAGGGAGCTTCATTGGTTGCTCGTCGAGGTTGATCACGGCTGGCGGTGAGAAGGTCGTGATGAGCTGCTCATTGCTTGGATCCAGATTGCTCGTGGCAGATTCGACCTAGTCGACTCCGGTCTGTTTATAGGGACGGACGGAGGGAGCCGCTTTCTGGATCTGACTCGACCGCTTCATCGACGCCGGCGAGGCAAGGGTTTCCCCCGATCTCCTCCTCCATCCTTTTTCCTTCTCCCCGAGCTGTGTGATGGCCTCGCCCACTGCAACGGAGGCGATGCATTTTTCATTTTCACTTTGACTTTCCTGTCAGCGGGACCCCCTTCTGTTGTTTAGTGGAGGGATCCCAGTCTGCTGTTGAGGGGCGCTCAATGGACTCTTCGGTGTCCGTCGATTGGGTGGCTTCCAGGCGCTTTGCCCTGCCCAGCTGGCGGCTCGTCCCTCAGGGCGATGCCTCCAGACCTGGGAGGTCTCGTTTAGGTGGAGGTGGACTGACGCTGGGCCGACTACCGACTTAATCAGCCTGGCGGCGTGTCCTTTCTACCAACGATGGTGAGGTGGGCGGCTTGCCATCGGGCTAGCTTCAGTGGCTCCTGAAGACGATGCCTCTCTCCTCAACTGATGCTAGGCCCTTCTTCGGATTGGGCGGTTCAGCTTGGAGTTTGCACCGACAGCCAGCGACACCAGCTCCTCTCATGGGGTCCTCGTCAACGGCTCCATGGTGGTTGGGGGCTGAGTTCTCCTTCCCCCTTTGCGTGTGTTTTTCTACAGCTGAGGACTGAACGCACTCGAGGTGCTCGATGATGTGTTCTGTTGATTCTTCCCGATCTGGGTCCATCCCAGGTTCTGGACGTTGCACTTTAGTGGTCAGCAATTAGTTGCAGGTCCGCTGGAAGATTGTTTAATCTTCCATGGATCCTATATGGTCCAATATACATCACCTGATCGATGTTCTGAAGCCAGTCTGCGGATTTTGAAGGAGATGTTTACTTGTCTCTGTCTCCTCTTCTTCATACATTCTAGGTGAGCATATAGCAAGTGGAGAAGGGCTTCAGAGCACACCTAATGTCAAATTCTGGATTCTTCGACTCCTTCAGCCTGGTTACCAGTCTAGTATGCATATCGGATTCTAACCATTTCTGCCGACTTGGGGTTATCATCCCTTATTACCCTTAAGTCATGGACACTCGAAGCTCTCTGATCATGTGCAATAGGATCTAATCTCTGTCTAACCTCATCCGGTTGGGTTTGATCTGAATGTAGTGCTCTGTTTTCTTTATTTGTGGGTGATCTTCAGGCTGAACACAGGGTGTTGTATAGGGTTCAAGCCCTCCATTTGGTTTGTTTTATGTGGCTCTAGTTGTATTCTACATAGGTCAGAGTTTTTGTTTCTTTTGTATCTTGATCACTCGTTTGTGAGTATCAAGATTTTGGTTTCTTGTAATGGGATGCTTACTGTACCGATCTTTGGTCGAGCTTTCTAGCTCCTTGTCATGTAATGGGGTACTCCGTGCCCAAAGTTTTTGGCTTTATAGTAACACGCTTTTTGACCGACCAAAAAAACGATTTCATGGAATTACCATAACCATTGATTAATACTATCTTTCTACTTCAAGTTATAATTCCCCTTGTTATTAGGGATAGGATTTCTCTTCTTTGACTGATTAGGGTTCTAGGGTTATATATAATAATCGAACCCTAAATCATAACTCCTCATATCTAGCATCTTATACAATTATCATAAGTATTCATTCATATGTAATTACTTTCATCAATTAGCATTGATTGATCATCAACATGAGGGATACAAATTCCTCTCTAATCCTTATTAGAATACTAGTTCAACTTGACTTGTTGTATTAACTTGATCCTCAATAGAATGTATTGACCCACACTTATCAAAATGTATTCATCTCATTATATCATCATGTATTGATTTGATTACTTTTCCCATGGGTTGTCCTACTTTCTTTAAAGTGTATCGGCCTCCACACAATCTCTTGTGTCATCCTACTTTCTTAAAAGTGTATTGGCCTCCACTCTATCCCTTGTGTCGGCCTATACATTATCCGCTTGTGTCAGCCATGGAACTATTGCTTATATCAGCCTAATCTCATTAAATGGTATCAATTTAAAGGTGGTTATGGTAGCATCAATTGTGAGGTGCTTGAGGTAAATAAGCCATTGTATATTCATGGGGTATCGGCCACTCAACCATCTAGTGTGTCTGCCACACCGTCAACTAGGGTACCAGCCTAGCTATTCCTTTGTGTATCGACCATTAGTGTTTTGGTTGTATCGGGTGAACCGTCAACAATACCTTGATAACCTCCACCAATTGACCTCACCACTACTTGGTGTGTCAACAAAAATCTCAAGGAATGTATTGACTCAACTTCCACATGGTGATTTGGCCTGAGTGTGTCATCCATTACACTTATTTAGACTAGAGAGAGATCAGTTTGTGAGTGTATCAGTTTCTAGGGTTAGGGTTATATAATATTAGATTAAGCATCATCATATCCTTTATTTTCCTCATCCATTAAGGTAAAAACCTTATCCTCCTTTGGTATATCATTCTCACCCTTCTTAGGTACATATATTTTACTGTAATATCTTCTTTTTATTTTAGTATAATACATTTACCTCACTTGTGTGTAACACCTTTACCTTACTTAGGTGTATCGGCCACACCACACTTTGGTGTATCGGTCACACCATACCTTGGTGTATCGGCCACACCACCATCTAATGTTTCAACCTTACTATCACCTTGTGTTACTCATAACACATCAAAGTGATATCGGTCTTGAGGTGCTAAAAAGGATATCGACCTTGAGGTGCTTAAAGGGATAATGGTTTTGAGATGCTTTAAAGGGTTAACATTTTTGAGGTGCTTAAAGGGGTATCGGTTTTGTAAGGACCCTGACCCAGGTTTTGGGCTAACCCTCTTTGCTTTGATTATGAAAGGTGCTTATAACCTTAATATAATCTCTCTAGATGTTTTGTTATCATGTGACAAGCTCATGTTTCCAGTTTGGTCTCGTTTGGATGTTGTTTGAGCAATGTTTGCTTGTTTTGGACCAAAGTGCAATTTACCCAAAGTAAGGGGTTATATTGCAATATGTCACATGTAAAGCATGCCTTTAGTTATCTTTCATAATTAGAAAGAGAATGATGCTTTGGGGCACCTTGTGGAGGACCTATGTTTCAAGTTTGAGCTTGGTTGGTTGATGTTTATGCTTTATGTGCTAGTTTTGGTGTAAATTGTAAATTACCCAAAGTGGAGGGTCAATGTGCAATATATCAGATCAATAGTCTTCTTGCGTGTGTGTGACATAATCTAGAATGATTATGGATGATTGGGCGCCATGTTTGTTTGATAGATGAGGAGTGGCATCTCTATATGGTCTTTATATCACATATGTGTCACATAGGCCACCTTGTCCTTTAGTGTATCGGCTAAGGCTTGAAGGTGTGTCGCCCAAGAGAGGTGTGACGCCCATGCCAGCTGCCCAGCTGCACGATACACATCCTAGAGTGTATCACTAGGCCATGCATGAGCTGCTAGGGTGGCAACAAGTGGCGTTATGAGCTAGAGCAAGTGGCACCTTGGTTTATGTGGTTATGACACCTCTCCATTGCTACCTCTCTCTTCCTTGGTGTATATAACTCCCTCCCTCCTTGACCAAGTGATCCCTTTCGGCCACCATCCTTCCCCTACCTGTATGTGACGAGCATGGGAGTTTTGGGAGCTAAGGAAAACTCCCATGGAGCATGGAGGGGCAAGCTCCTTGACCATGGAAACTCCTTGCTCAAGATCCAACCTTGGTGAGTCATGCTTCATTGCTAGTTTTTCCTTATGCTTTCTTCTTCATCTTCCTCTTCCCCTCTCGGCCAAGGATAGGCCCTTGATAAGAGTAAGAAAGTCCTTGGTTATCTCCCCTCCTTCCTTCTTCTTGAACTATACATAACCATGGTTTCTTCTTCTTCTTCCTTTGTTTCTTGAGGTGATGATGATGGTGCCAAAGGCATGTTTGGAGCCTTGGATGGGTGATGTTCTTGGATAGGAACGTGGGTTTTCTGCTTGGACCAAGAAGATCGATGCCTTTCATGGAAATCCTCTTAAGGCAGGTTACATAACTCTCAACCATGTCTATTGTATATACTATCCATATGCTCATATGTTGATCTTGTTCCTTATTTTGGTATCCATCTTTTATGATGTTTATGCATGTGGAGCTTGAGATCTATTTGGATAGAGATAGCCACATTTTACTACTGTCCATATGTTTTTCTTATACTTAATGCTTTGAATGGCTAGAGGTTGAAGATGACTTGCACGATATGAGTCTATGGCCGATACAACTAGGTTGCCCGATATGGGTCTTTACCCGATACAGTACCTTGTTCTATAGCCTATGCTTTGGTTGATGGTTATGGCAACACCCCTTTCTCTCCTTTGGACTTGAAATGTGAGCCTATGACCTAGACATATGGACAATATGATGGGTTGGTAATAGTTGCACCTTGATGCCCGATATCCCCTATCCACCCTAGAGTTAGGGTTTGGACGACATGGTTGCTAGACCCTTGGATGGGCTCTTGGCCGATATATGTTTCTATGATGACTCTTTGAGTGTGTTTCCTGATACCCTCATTGGGGTTACGTCTTAGATGATATTAGAGGATTAGCTTCTTATTGATCTTGTGGCTGTTATGCCCTTCCTATGATGAGTAGCTGCCCGATATACCTTGTATAGGTGGTTGCCCGATACACCATGTAGAGAGGATGCCTGATACACCATGTAGAGTGGATGTCTGATACACTCCCTTGTCTCGAGATGATCTTGGTTGTTACATGGTGCTAGCTTAGTGCCCGACATGGACTTGGCCGATAGACTTTGATAGCTTGGTTCCCGACACAAGCTTTGGACGACACCACCTTGTCTTAAGTGAGCTTGGCCGATATGGGGGGGGATGGACTACATGGCATGATGCCTGATATAATAACCCTATATGCTAGTCGTTATGCTGCTTCATGGCTTTACACGACATGGTTCTTGGTGCCCTGGCCGATAGAAATGGTCCATGGATGATTCAAAGATGATTGTGTAGTAGGGGCACCTTGGGCGACACCCCTTTGACTGATACGGTCGTTGTGGTGGTTAGTTGATAGCCATGTTGGTAGTGCACCTTAGTGATTATCTTAGTGGTGATGTTCCTCTGACCGATATGCTTAGTTGGGCTTGGCCGTTACCCTTTTTGGGGTTTGGAGCTTGGGCGTTACACCTTGATGTGTGCTCTACACGACACACCATGTGATAGGTCTTGGCGATATGAAGTGGTCTGTGGTGCCTGAGATGATGGTGGTTTAGAGAACCTTAGTAGTTTTGGCCGATATGCTGTTTAATTAGCCAACATATCCAGGACCAATATGGTATAATGGACGACATGGGTGCCCTGGCCGATATGGATGACCCTTGAACGACATGGAGATGTTTTCACATTAGAGGTGCCTTGAGCGTTGTGCTTTGGTTGTTATGGTCAAGGTTGAGGGTTAGCCGATAGAGGAACCCTAACCCTAACCCTAACCCTGATACTTGTGCATGATAGTCCCTTGGGCCGATAACATCTGCTGATGCACGGTACACCTTGCCCGACACCATGTTAACTGGTGGGTTCTAGTTGCATGACAGGTGAAGTGATGGGATTGGGAAACCTTAGTCGATGCATCCTTTGGTGAGAATATGACCATACCCGATATACCTTTTGGTGAGGGTTGCGGGAGACTTGGTGAGGGTTCTGATGACCTAAAATGCATATAGCTAATATATGTGGTCACATCCCTGTTAATAACAATGATACATGTGATATGGTTTAATCACCTTGAACCCTGCACCTATGTTAATAATGAAATAAGATGACAGGTCGTGAACTCAATATGTTGATATGATGTTCTACACATTATATGTGGCGTAGGTATATGACCACAGATATGGGCCATGATGTGTGCTCATGTTTAATAATAAAAGTATGATGAGCCAAGATGAAGTGGATTGTGGACCTTTGTGCAGTGGCTATTTATGGGTATCGATAGATGAACCTTTGATAAGTTTAGATGGTGGCTTATGGTGTATGACCCTTAAGATAATCCTTAGGGATGATGTGCTTGATAGCAGTGGTGTATTGATGAATACACCAGTCATGACATTAATCTACATATGTTCATAAAAATGAAATAATATACCAATGTATAAACCTTAATGTTGATGATATGATAATCAAAGATATGCTCATGAGATATGGGGCATGGTGGGTGCTCACAGTTTGGTAATGATAATTTAATTGCATTGCTTGCATTTACAGGCTTGAATCTCATATATATATATATATATATATATATATATATATATATATATATGAACATGGATGATGTTCCAATTCTGTACACCTGAATTCCTAATGGCATGATAATCCCAATATGTTCTATGCTTGGAAATCCGGTTATCTCTTTTTATGCAAGCTAACTATGCATGCATATTGAATTCATAGCTAGGTAAGAGCTATGGTGATTATATAATAATGTGCTTTATGTAGCACTTGATGAATGTGCAATGACTGAATAATAATGATGATAATTCTGTTGAAAATATAACATGTTACAGCAAGTATAATGTGAAAGGTCTGAGGACCTGATTAAGGCTGAGTGCCTAGTTGAGGTGTTATCCTCTGATGTTGAGATAAGGGATTGCTATCCCATGGTGATGATGTAAGCCTTGAGAGGCAGTGGCATTATGTGATGAGGGATTGAGATCCCATGGCAATGTGATGATCCTTGAGATGGGTCTAGCTGATTGGCAAGAGGCCAAGTGGTAACATGTAATGTTGGATCCTTGTGATGGATCAGGATGATGTTAATGACTGTAAAAGCATGATATTGAGTTTTGTGTTGTTTATTCTTGTTATAGTTTGCATGTTATACAACTTAGCTGAATCTTGCAATCCACTTAAAATATGTTAATTAAATTACAGATGAACCTTCATGTAGTTGCCCTGGCCATAGATCCATCATCGTCAGTAGCTGGTGATGGTAAAACAGGTTCTCCTGTGGGTTAACCTGGAAGCGCATATTATTGAATATGTGTGGTTTCTCCTAGCTGAAAATGAGGAGGTAAGAGTGCAACTTCGGTTGTAGACTCCAGAGTGTGGTTTCAGGCCCGTAGCTCGATATGTTAAGAGCATGGTGAACAGGCCCATGGCTCAGGATGTGTGATATGGGGACATGATTGTGTTCATGTCTCAGAGCACGGTGACCATGCCCGTGGCTCAGCTTCACTAGTGTTGATACCTGTACCAAGGTGGGCTAGGCAGAGGGTAGCCTGACCCTGTGGCTGAGGCCACTTAAGCATGAGACTATGGTCCTTCTTGTATTGCACTTGTGCACTGACCATGAGGTGGGAGGTCATGGAGTCTGGCTCTTCCATTGACCTTGTATGGAACCATCTTGGGTTTCACAACCTAAGGTTGGATTTGAGCGGTACGGCTCACTTCCTCAGGGCATAATAATATGTAATCCAACCGACTAGTATTTATTGCTTAAGGCAAAACACAGAACATTGGTTGAGGACTTACTTGTGTAGTTGATCTTGTTGTACCTTGCAGTTACTTATATGTTCCTTATGTTATGTGGTAAGATCTTATAAAGCTTATCTTGTCAATCATGTTCCATAAAGAGTACCTAGTTATAGGCCTCATAAAATATCTTGGTAAGAGTGGTGGTAAGATTATCCCTGCTCAGTATACTGCTCTTATAATCTGCTTATATCAATTATCTACGATCATAATAAAGCTGGTAGAGGGTTATGTTTCTCACTGGGACTGTGTGTCTCACCCCGCTGGTTAATAACCCTTTTTAGGTGGATGTGCCTGGCGAGATGAAGATCATGTGGCTATGGATGTTGCAAAGGTATCATATCCGGTGGGATAGATAGTGTCTAACAGTAGAGTCCTATGTGTCGTCCCTGTACACTCAGGTCTTCGGGAGAGCTTTTCGATGTTTCTTGTACAATGATCCATGTACGGTTTTCAGTATGTATGTTGATGTAAAGCATCATGGCGAACAGTTATTTCATGTAACACAATGATGGGAAATTATGTTGTAGCACCTTGGAAATACGCTATGAAATGAAAAGTGTTGGTGCAGATGTTATGTTTCATCTTGTGGTGCTTGTCGTGAATTGGTTTTAATTTCTCATGTTTTTCAGTAATCCGTTGGTTAGCATGTAATCGTGTTTTGTTGTGGATGGGGTGTTACAGTGTTTGGTATCAGATCTCTAGGTTTGCTGAGCCTACAGGGACACTAGGACTAGGATTAGGATGGTGTCTAAGGTTGGACCGTGATATAATATATGGTGCATACTACCTAATCTTAGTACTTGATGCCCTGGCCAGGTATTCAAATACCGAAGACATAGGTAAGTGTGGATCCTTAGATTGTTTCCTCCTTGATTACTTTGATCAAGTAGTCATTCTGGAGCAATCTAAAGAGCATAACAAGTCAGGAATATGATGCTAATACCTTCATCTTGTTATAAAGAAAGTGAATAAATGCACCATAACCTCTTAATACATGGATGTTTGATAATCAAGAGGGAGTAACAGTTCTATGAAACCTAAATCTGTATAAGAACATGATGGGATAAGTTCTTGAAACCATAATCTCAAGAGATATATGTGACAAAAAGACAGATTAACATGTGATCACAAGGTAAATAAAAGCATAAAACTAACACAAGATGAAGAAAATACCTGAAAGTGAAGGAAAGAAAATGGAATCTGAGATAATCTCAGACCAACCAATGAACGTAAGCAAAAATGTGAAAGAATAAAGTGCAAATTCAGGATAAGAAAAAGAGAACAAGGGAGATGATCCTTGTTCAATAAAGAATATGTGAAGAATAACAATCTTTTTCACAAAGAGAAAACAAAATCTGATATAATCAGGAACTAATCATGATTATGATGAACGGTAACGAGAGAAAGTGAATAATAACATGTAATGGTCTTGATGTTTCCTGTGTTGAGTGCAAGGAACCCAAGAAGATACAAGATTTAAAAAAAATAGATGGAACAAGGTTTAACGCTGTATAAACGGTTGCAAACTCATGTAAGGATCAAAGAAAGTGATAATATCCTCCCCTTTGATATGAAACCATAGATGTTGATGGGTTGACGGGAGGAGTTTGTTCTTTTGCGTCCCTTCCTTTCGAGGGAGTGGTAGTCAAGTGGACCTTGTGTCACTTGATATGTGTGCCTTTGAAGTGATCGTTGTTCGGATACTTTGAATAGTATCAGCTGATCTTGGACTTTGGTTTCCAAGATGGGGATTTCTGTGATGGATGATGAAGGTAGGATCCTCTTGGCATGCCTTCTGAGAAGGGGTTGAGAATCAAGATGCCTAGATCGTGGAGGTATGAAGGTGGACCATCCTGATCGATCACCCTTGACCTTAAACCTACAAGATGGAAGCTTGTTTTGGAAGTCTGGATGTGCAAGGTGACCCTTGAAGTAGTAGTTCGACATCACAGAGGAACGCTAATAAGGATAAGCAAGTGAGGACCGAATGGTTTTACCAGACAGCAGATGGCAACAGGTAACAATAGACCTCGAGGCATAAGCTGGCCAGAAACGGTAGAATGACCAGTGTTGTGTGGTGACAGGTCAAATGGAGTCACTCCATTCTGCTTTGCCTCTTATCTGCTCTAGTTGATCCAGTTCAAGATGTACCCTCCTTTGAGCGCTTGTTGTATGTTTGGAAGATGTTTCCTTCCTGTTAGTCAGAAGAGAGATAGTCTGTTGTTGAGCACCTTGTTGATGACCTGGTTGTGCAAGATGAAGTATACTCTTCTCTGTATCCTTTCCTTTCCTGGATGTGATAGTCGGGTGAATCCCTTTCTGTGTGGCATGTCAAGGAATCATTATAACCCTGGGAATGGATATCTTTGGAAAGGTGTGAAGTTGCTTCAAATGGAAAGGTTGGTTTTGGTTTGATCCGGCTAAGTGCCTATAGTGTGGCTATCTTATGTTAGGTTTTTATGCTTTGCATAAACATGACACTGAAAGGTATCCACCCAAGGGAAAGAAGTGTTGTAAGTTCATCCTGAGAAAGTTCATCTAGTTGAGCCTTGTCATGTGTATACAGGTATTTTGTAGAGTATGTATCTTATGATAAACTCTTCTGAGAAAGATCTTCCCTGGGTTTGAGATATATCATGTGGAGAGAAGGAACAGTTGAAATGTATAGAACAGAAAGATAGTGATACAAGTTATGCAAAGCTTAAGGGCCAATCCTGTGAGATCAGAGTAGTGCAGTGGAAATGTATCAAGGAATATGATACATCAGTAGAAGGAACGGATACCTAAGTAATACGAGTTGCATATAATGTTCCAGTATCTAAGAGTGTTACCAGACAAAGGATGATGAGCTGAGGGTTTGAGTGTGTGACTAGTACAAGGAAACCCTGAGTTGGCTCTGAGGGAAAAAGCAAGTATGTTGGTTTTGGATCTGTGACACTTAGGAGCTTTGCGGAGATGTATGATGTGACATGAAAGTATCACCTGTCTTCTTTCCGCTCGGGATTTCGGGGACGAAATCCTTGTTAGGGGTTTATGACTTGTAAGGACCCTAACCCAGGTTTTGGGCTAACCCTCTTTGCTTTGATTTTCTTATGAAAGGTGTTTAGAACCTTAATCTAATATCTCTAGATGTTTTGTTATCATGTGACAAGCTCATGTTTCCAGTTTGGTCTCGTTTGGATGTTGTTTGAGCAATGTTTGCTTGTTTTGGACCAAGTGCAATTTACACAAAGTAAGGGGTTATATTGCAATATGTCACATGTAAAGCATTCATTTAGTTATCTTGCATCATTATAAAGATAATTATGTTGTGGGGCACCTTGTGGAGGACCTATGTTTCAAGTTTGAGCTTGGTTGGTTGATGTTTATGCTTTATGTGCTAGTTTTGGTGTAAATTGCAAATTACCCAAACTCGAGGGTCAATGTGCAATTAACAGCTCTAGAGTCTTCTTTCTTGTGTGTTACATCATCTAGAACAATTATGGATGATTGGGCACCATGTTTGGTTGATAGATGAGGAGTGGCATCTCTATATGGTCTTTATATCACATATGTGTCACATAGGCCACCTTGTCCTTTAGTGTATCGGCTAAGGCTTGAAGGTGTGTCGCCCAAGAGAGGTGTGTCGGCGATGGCAGCTATCTAGCTGTACGATACACATCCTAGAGTGTATCACCAGGCCATGCATGAGCTGCTAGGTTGGCAACAAGTGGCGTTATGAGCTAGAGCAAGTGGCACCTTGGTTTATGTGGTTATGACACCTCTCCCTTGCTACCTCTCTCTTCCTTGGTGTATATAACTCCCTCCCTCCTTGACCAAGTGATCCCTTCGGCCACCTTCCTTCCCCTACATGTATGTGATGAGCATGGGAGTTTTGGGAGCTAAGGAAGACTCCCATGGAGCATGGAGGGGCAAGCTCCTTGACCATGGAAACTCCTTGCTCAAGATCCGACCTTGGTGAGTCATGCTTCTTTGCTAGTTTTTCCTTATGCTTTCTTCTTCACCTTCCTCTTCCCCTCTCTGCCATGTATAGACCCTTGATAAGAGTAAGCAAGTCCGTGGTTATCTCCCCTCCTTCCTTCTTCTTGAGCTATACATAACCATGGTTTCTTCTTCTTCTTCCTTTGTTTCTTGAGGTGATGATGATGGTGCCAAAGGCATGTTTGGAGCCTTGGATGGGTGATGTTCTTGGAGAGGAACGTGGGTTTTCTACTTAGACCAAGAAGCTCGATGCCTTTCATGGAAATCCTCTTAAGGCGGGTTACATAACTCTCAACCATCTCTATTGTATATACTCTCCATATGCTCATATATTGATCTTGTTCCTTATTTTGGTATCCATCTTTTATGATGTTTATGCATGTGGAGCTTGAGATATGTTTGGATAGAGATGGCCACGTTTTACTACTGTCCATATGTTGTTCTTATACTTAATGCTTTGAATGGCTAGAGGTTGAAGATGACTTGCACGATATGAATCTATGGCCGATACAACTAGGTTGCCCGATATGGGTCTTTACCCGATACAGTACCTTGTTCTATAGCCTATGCTTTGGTTGATGGTTATGGCAACACCCCTTTCTCTCCTTTGGACTTGAAATGTGAGCCTATGACCTAGACATATGGACAATATGATGGGTTGGTAATAGTTGCACCTTGATGCCCGATATCCCCTATCCACCCTAGAGTTAGGGTTTGGACGACATGGTTGCTAGACCCTTGGATGGGCTCTTGGCCGATATATGTTTCTATGATGAGTCTTTGAGTGTGTTTCATGATACCCTCATTGGGGTTAATTCTTAGATCATATGAGAGGATTAGCTTCTTGTTGATCTTGTGGTCATTATTCCCTTCCTATGATGAGTAGCTGCCTGATATACCTTGTATAGGTGGTTTCCCGATACACCATGTAGAGAGGACGCCTGATACACCATGTAGAGTGGATGTCTGATACACTCCTTTGTCTTGAGATGATCTTGGTTGTTACGTGGTGCTAGCTTAATGCCTGACATGGCCTTGGCCGATAGACTTTGATAGCTTGGTGCCCGACACAAGCTTTGGATGACACCACCTTGTCTTAAGTGAGCTTGGCCGATATGGGGGGGTGGACTACATGGCATGATGCCTGATATGCTAACCCTAGATGCTAATTGTTATGCTACTTCATGGCTTTTCACGACATGGTTCTTGGTGCCCTGGCTGATAGAAATGGTCCATGGATGATTCAAAGATGATTGTGTAGTAGGGGCACCTTGGGCGACACCCCTTTGACCGATAGGGTTGATGTGGTGGTTAGTCGATAGCCATGCTGGTAGTGCACCTTAGTGAGTATCTTAGTGGTGATGTTCCTCTGACTGATATGCTTAGTTGGGCTTGGCCGTTACCCTTTTTGGGGTTTGGGGCTTGGGTGTTACACCTTGATGTGTGCTCTGCATGACACACCATGTGATAGGTCTTGGCGGTATGAAGTGTTCTGTGGTGCCCGAGATGATGGTGGTTTAGAGAACCTTAGTAGTGTTGGCCGATATGCTACTTAATTAACCAACACGTCCAGGACCAATATGGTATAATGGATGACATGGGAGCCCTTGCCGATATGGATGACCCTTGAACGACATGGAGATATTTGCACATTAGAGGAACCTTGAGCGTTGTGCTTTGGTCGTTATGGTCAAGGTTGAGGGTTAGCCTATAGAGGAACCCTAATCCTAACCTTGATCCTTGTGCATGATAGGCCCTTGGGCCGATAACATATGGTGATGCACGGTACACCTTTCCCGACACCATGTTAACTGGTGGGTTCTAGTTGCATGACATGTGAAGTGATGGGATTGGGAAACCCTAGTCGATGCATCCTTTGGTGAGAATATGACCATACCCGATATACCTTTTGGTGAGGGTTGCGGGAGCCTTGGTGAGGGTTCTGATTATCTAAAATGCATATAGCTAATATATGTGGTCACATCCCTGTTAATAACAATGATACATGTGATATGGTTTAATCGCCTTGAACCCTGCACCTATGTTAATAATGAAATAAGATGATAGGTCATGAACTCGGTATGTTGATATGATGTTCTACACATGATATGTGGCGCAGGTATATGACCACAGATATGGGCCATGCTGTGTGCTCATGTTTAATAATAAAAGTATCATGAGACAAGATGAAGTGGATTGTGGACCTTTGTGCAGTGGCTATTTATGGGTATCAATAGATGAATCTTTGATAAGGTTAGATGGTGGTTATGGTGCATGACCCTTAAGATAATCCTTAGGGATGATGTGCTTGATAGCGGTGGTGTATTGATGAATACACTAGTCATGACATTAATCTACATATGTTCATAATAATGAAAGAATATATCAATGTATAAACCTTAATCTTGATGATATGATAATCAAAGATATGCTCATGAGATATGGGGCATGGTGGGTGCTCACATTTTGGTAATGATAATGTAATTGCATTGCTTGCATTTACAGCCTTGAATCTCATGTATATATGAACAAGGATGATGTTCCAATTCTGTACACCTGAATTACTAATGGCATGATAATCCCAATATGTTCTATGCTTGGTAATCTGATTATCTCTTTTTATGCAAGCTAACTATGCAGGCATATTGAATTCATAGCCAGGTAATAGCTATGGTGATTATCTAATAATTTGCTTTATGTAGCACTTGATGAATGTGCAATGACTGAATAATAATGATGATAATTCTATTGAAAAGATAACATGTAACAGCAAGTATAATGTGAAAGGTCTGAGGACCTGATTAAGGCTGAGTGCCTAGTTGAGGTGTTATCCTCTGATGTTGAGATAAGGGATTTCTATCCCATGGTGATGATGTAAGCCTTGAGAGGCAGTGGCATTATGTGATGAGGGATTGAGATTCCATGGCAATGTGATGATCCTTGAGATGAATCTAGATGATTGGCAAGAGGCCAAGTGGTAACATGTAATGTTGGATCCTTGTGATGAGTCGGGATGATGTTAATGACAGTAAAAGCATGATATTGAGTTTTGTGTTGTTTATTCTTGTTATAGTTTGCATGTTATACAACTTGGCTGAATCTTGCAATCCACTTAAAATATGTTAATTAAATTACAGATGAACCTTCATGTAGTTGCCCTGGCCATAGATCCATCATCGTCAGTAGCTGGTGATGGTGAAACAGGTTCTCCTACGGGTTAACCTGGAAGCGCATATTATTGAATATGTGTGGTT
Organism: Alisma plantago-aquatica; assembly: GCA_963693085.1. Taxonomy (NCBI): domain Eukaryota; kingdom Viridiplantae; phylum Streptophyta; class Magnoliopsida; order Alismatales; family Alismataceae; genus Alisma; species Alisma plantago-aquatica. Next base: position 1,443,040,698 of record OY856410.1, on the reverse strand, counting down.
TCTCCTAGACAAAAATGAGGAGGTAAGAGTGCTACTTCGGTTGTAGACTCCAGAGTGCAGTTTCAGGCCCGTAGCTCGATATGTTAAGAGCATGGTGAATTGGCCCATGGCTCAGGATGTGTGATATGGGAGCATGAATGCGTTCATGGCTCAGAGCACGGTGACCATGCTCGTGGCTCAGTTTCACTAGAGTTGATACCTGTACCAAGGTGGGCTAGGCCGAGGGTAGCCTGACCCTATAGCTGAGGCCACTTAAGCATGAGACTACGGTCCTACTTGTGCTGCACTCATGCACTAACCATGAGGTGGGAGGTCATGGAGTCCGACTCTTCCATTGACCTTGTATGGCACCGGATTGGGTTTCGCAACTAAATGTTGGATTTGAGCAGTACGGCTCACTTCCTCAGGGCATAATAATACGTAATTCAGCTGACTAGTATTTATTTCTTAAGGCAAAACATGGAACATTGGTTGAGGCCTTGCTTGTGTAGTTGATCTTGTTGTACCTTGCAGTTACTTATGCGTTCCTTATGTTATGTGGTAAGATCTTATAAATCTTATCTTGTCAATCATGTTCCATAAAGAGTACCTAGTTATAGGCCTCATAAATATCTTGGTAAGAGTGGTGGTAAGATTAGCCCTACTCAGTATACACTCTTATAATCTGCTTATATCAGTTATCTGTGATCATAATAAAGTTGGTAGAAGGTTATGTTTCTCTCTGGGACTGTGTGTCTCACCCCACTGGTTAATAACCCTTTTTAGGTGGACGTGCCTGGCGAGATGAAGATCATGTGGCTACGGATGTTGTAGAGGTATCATATCCGGTGGGATAGATAGTGTCTAGCAGTAGAGTCCTATGTGTCGTCCCTGTACACTCAGGTTTTTGGGAGAGCTTTTCGATGTTTCTTGTACAATGATCCATGTACGGTTTTTAGTATGTATCTTGATGTAAAGCATCATGGCAAACAGTTATTTCATGTAATGCAATGATGGGAAATTATGTTGTAGCACCTTGGAAATACGCTATGAAATGAAAAGTGTTGGTGCAGATGTTATGTTTCATCTTGTGGTGCTTGTCGTGAATCGGTTTTAATTTCCCGTGTTTTTCCGTAATCCCCTAGTTAGCATGTAATCGTGTTTTGTTGTGTATGGGGTGTTACAGGTTTGATCATATTCAAACTTCAAACCTTCGTCCCTTACCACTCTAGTTCATGGATCATAGCCCCGTGTTTACACTAGATCTCATAGATTCATCATTTATTCAAGGGAAATCAAAATTGAGAAGGAATCATCAAGTATTGTACAATTGAAAGTGAATAACAATAGAATTGACATAGAGTTATATAACCCACCTCAAGATCCACTTAAGATCTTTGAGATCCAAATATCCATGTTCCAAGGTTTAGGATGACTTATCAAAATTCTAAGACTTGATCACAACACTTCTGTATGAAAGAATACATTATAGTTAGGAACTTGGTGAAGAAAGAAGAGAAGGAAAGAATCATGATCTGAGAAGCATAGTTTTTCCAAGGTAGGAGATAACCATTGCTTTACCTAGGGCAAGATGCATGGCCTTCCTATTCTTTCTTGAGCTCCTACGGTCGTCCACCAAGTAAGAGATGGTAAAGGATTTGAAAGGTTTACTAGGAGGTGAAAAGAGGAGTATATATTGTTGAGGCTCATGAAAGAGAGTATGTGTAAGGTGTCATCACCATATATACATGAGTGATATGTGTCCATGCATAGTGACACCATGTAACCTCATTTATCTTGTCATGCAAAACTCTTGTGGGTAATCTAAGGGTAAGGTATCAGACATTGGGTAGCTTCCTTGACAAGATATCACAACTTGTCACCACTTTGTGTACAAATCGATACGCTTTTGCAAGGAAGTCTCAAACTGATAGGCTTCACCTATTTGAGGTGCTTAGACCTAAATGAATGCTTAAAAAAGTTTCCAAACCAATAGGGGACTTCCTATTTATTTTATAAACCGATGGGTACCCCCATATGCCCTTCTCAACTCGACACAACCTCATCTAGGGTTCAAGGTACACAACATTCTATGGTTCTAACATCACCAAGAGTGGTATTACTAAAACAAGACTCAAACAAGGTGCCCCCTTCTATATATCTCCTCTATATGATACCAAGAGAGATTAGGAACACTCTAGAGGTGGTAATTTGCACATCAACCCCATATATTGGGTAAATTGCAAGTTACACCAAAACTAGAACATAAATCACAAGCATCAACCATTCAAGCTCAACTTGGAATTTAGGTTTTCCACAAGGCTCCCCTTAGAACCATGCTCTCTCTTATGATGCTAAAGTACTAATGGATCACCCATCATGTTACACATTGCAAAATAATCCCTTATATTGGGTAATTTGCACTTTGGTCCAAAACAAGCAAACATTGCTCAAACAGCATTCAAACGGGACCAAACTTGAAACTTAAACTCTCCTTAAGTCTTAATTACTTTTCAAAAGATTAAGACAAGGTTCTAATCATATTACTTAGGCAAAACATCCAGGTTTATCCCAAAACCCAGGTCAGGTCATTACATGGTCAGATAGGAAATCAATATGTTTATTGTTCAGAACCATTCTAATCATTTATTTAGTTGCAAACTTAAATTAGCTTTTACATCCTTATGTATGTGACCCGGTAGGTTCCTAATTATGTTGGTAGTAATCTTCAAAATAACACAACAAAACATTGGTGTCTAGCCACACATCATTGCCACCTAAGTAATAGGAATGTGCAGAAAAACTAAAATCCATAAAGTGACCAATGTTGACATGATTGCATGATCCCTTTGTCATTGATATATCCAGATTAAAAATAAGGCATGGAATGGCATCCTCTTAAAACTCAATTTGTGTTCTTTGAATTAGAGAAAACTATTAGAGATATTGTGATCTCAATATCATATATTGACTCACATGAGCATGGCCATACATTTCATAGTCTCACTTATCAAGTGACCAGGGATATCACTCTAAAGGATGTATAAATTTCATCTACCTCACCCACAATATTCCCCATGTGTCACAGTGTACCCAATCAAAGTCTTTTTTAGCAACTTGTATTTAAGAGCATGTTGGGCTAGTGCCAAAGTACAGATAACATTTGTTACTGTAGTGACTTCATGTATAAGGATCACAGTCACCATTGTCATGTTGAGATATGACTCTGACATGTCATTACATTACTTCCATATTTCAATCTCAAAGTGAGTTTGTTTGGTACAACTTGTTCTCTAACAAGTATACATGCATCTTAGTTGATATCCAATATCATGACTAAAGAGACATAGTCATCACTCACCATATGTGCTAGTATTGTGTATTATTGTTTCCTATAATATCCACAATAATAACTAACAAGGGACCTAACAAGAATGAATACTTTTCTCATACATATGATATCATGTTTAGGTCCTTAACCTAAACCATATGTCATCAAGTTAAAACACTGTTAGGACATCACTAAGTTTGTTCGTTATCTCAATTCTAAAATAGACATAATAAGTAGAATTTCCTTTTATTAATTATCAAATCAAGTACAAAATATCCCTTTCACAGTCATCACATGATGGCTCTCAGGGCATATAGCCAACAATTCTAGACTTGTTAGAGCCACCAAGAAGGGATTGATTTCATTAGTTCCAAAATTGATAGGATCTTGTACAAGTTTGAATTTCTTGATGTGGATCCTATGTTTTGGAAATATTATGTCTAATATTGTGAGTGACCATAGAATATCTCTATTAAGATTGAACATCCTTGTGTTGTTAAAGCTCAATGTAATGTTTTGACTCTTTAATTCTTGAAGATTACTTTCTAAATTTGATCAAGTAGACTTGGGATATTGAGGTTGAAGGCTATGCTATGTACTAAGTTAATAAGGAAACTTCACAATCTCATATCCATTCTTAAAAAATGGTATCAAGGTTGCAATGAAATTTATAAAGAAAATGCACAAGACTTAAAGAATCTATATCTTAAGTACCAAGTTGATGTTGATCTAAATCATTTAAATATGAATATTTTGAACATAGCTAATTCCTTAAGGAAAGAAACCAAAGAAGCATCTTCATGAAGAAGCTTTGTTGAGACATAAGTCAAGAGTGTGGTGGTTGAAGGATGGGATTTCAACACATGATTTGTCTATTCTCTTCTAAAGAGAGGAAAGAAAAGGAATCAAAATAAGTATAAAGCATGGACCCACTACCCAAGACTCTAGTAAAGTTTCAAGAATGACGACTGGCCCTAGAGACCACCATTAGCCTTAACTGTGTTTTGCCCTCACTCATGAGCAAACTGAGATCAACTTCTTGACTGATCACCCATCCTTGTACTACTCTGGGTTGATCACGCTCAATCACATAGTTCTTAGTGATGGGCTCCCTAAAAAAGAGGTGCACCTTGGTGATATGGGTATTCTAATCACTCCTATTAAGATCCTTTTATCTAAGGCATCGAATCCTGGGACGTTACATTCCACCACCACCACCCCAATTAAGACTCTTGATGTTCTCGGTAAGGCTCAACTATATGGCCTCATACTATTTCCCCATTTTAGTACAAATCCAAAATGGCCCATGGACACCTATCTCCCGATCACAGAATACAAATGCAAGGGTGGATACATCACCATAGACAACTATTTCCGACATTCCTAGACCGCACGGCTCGAGACTAGAATGCCACATGTCCATGTGGGCCCCACCCACTAGAGAGGTTATGGTTCTGATACCATCTTGTAAGTACTAGAACCCAAGAGAGGATCCATGCTTCATTTAATTAGAGGAATAAACCCATCTAATTCAAACACATTGATAAGTATGTTGCAATAGGTGACCTTTTTCATTTTTAAAATGATTGGTATACATTATCAGAGTATAGAAGCAAAAATAACTGTGATGAATATATTCAATTTTAAAAGTGCATAAAAATCTCCCGCTAAGGGGCTTGCATGTAAGTAACAACATCGGGATCTAAGTATAAAATATCTTAAGTCTATCTCCCAAGAGTCAGCTTCTCTAATTGAGGTCCATGTCATCATATCAAGTCTTCCATATTCTTTCACCTAAGAGGTTGGAAGCATACCCCATAAGAGATGACAAAATGGATGTTGCCAGTATAAAATCCGCCATGTGCATAAAATATGGATTTATCAATATAAGCTAAAGAGAACACAATGTAATTATAAAGGCTTTGCAATCAAGAGAGATAAAGAACATCCAAGTGGATATCAAAGACAAATAAAATAGGATCTTAATAAAAGATTTTTTCCCTTGAATAATATCACATCAATAATATCACAAAACATAAGCAGTGCATGTAAACAACATTAGATTAATGATATTTATAGTAGGACTGGAACACCATAGGATCTAATCTTTAAAGTATTGGGTGGAAAATGGACACCCTGGGCGAAATACATGCGTCATTTTTATATATACGAGTGGAATAAGCACACTCGGGATGAGATACACATGTCTTACATGTATGATTGTACAGATGTACTTCTAGTAGAAATAAAATTAGTCTAGGACATGCAAAAAAAATGTAGAGGCAAGATATAAGTTTAGTCAAGCATCAAATAAGGGATGACAACCTCCAACAGTTATCATGTGGGGTCACTGGACCCATAAAAAAATATAAAATCATGTTCATAATCAAGATGCATCATAAGACCACAAGATACTATCACATTAGAAAATAAGATTCTAGTTAACTCAGTTTCTCAAAATAGGGTTACAATGTGTAAACAGATGAAGAAGATATAAATCAAAGTTTAATAAGAATATCCATCAATTTAAGTAGATCATGATATCAACATCAACATAGAATCCTTTGCATGAAACAAACTTTATAAGAGAGAGAAATTGTGTAGGGTATATGTCCAATGGACCAAGTGAGAGGAAAGTTAAGTCAATTTTTTAATATGATTAAGGAGATGCAACATACCACATACCAAGTCTACATATGTCCAAAGACAACCCTAGGTCCTATCCAGGGTCTTCAAAACACCAATTAAACATACTCTGTAGAATTAGGGTTAATTTCACATTAGTTACATAAACCTAGAAATCATCTTATTATGAATGAATTAGGTTATTAGAAGTAGGTTATCTTATACATTATATCCTTATGAGTGCATAGCATATTTTATCTTATTTTTCTTATTTGTAGATTATTAGCTATGAATTTTAGAAATTCTGATCAGCTATAAAATTCCTTAAAAATCACATTTCTATAATATTAGAATAAGGTGACAAAAACTATACTATTATATAAAGAATAAAATGGTGGTTCCAAAACATATTTTATTTTCTTTTTTCTGAGCTACATATAATTTGTTATGTATTTTAAAAAACTAGACTAACCTAAAAATCCCATAAAGCCATGTATGTATTATTAACCGTCTTAAAACTCAAATGAGGTGGACATGTAAATGCTTGACATGTGGCACTAGATCCTGCTTAAGTTAAAACACAGACAATAAGGTAAGCATGGACAAAAAGATGAAAATACCCTTGCTCTTAAATCAACTAAAAGAGAGGCGAGGGACATAATAAGAACTCGTGAAAGGGCTAGTTCCCTTTTTTTCTTTCCATGGACATAACTAGAGAAGAACAACGCTCAAAACAACATTGGTTATTCACCCACCCTAGTCATTGGAGAAAGATTGTGGTGAAAACATGACTTTGTGCTAGAGATAGTGAGCCCAGACATGAGGGTCGATCAGACCTCTCAAATGCTCTTTCTCCATGGCAGGAAGGAGCAACATGCAGAGCATGAAGATTCCAAATTAACTGAATAAGAAGCACAAAGAAACTAGGATAGCGAACGAGATGTGTCACGAGAGTACAGAGAAGACAGGGAAGTAAGCACCAAGTTGAAATGATGATAGAGTCCAAAAATCATCGTTTAAGTTGTCGCCAAATATAAGGGTGACAAAGTTTGGATTCAAACTCTGCAACACAGCACACGAACCCATAAACCAAGACTAGGGAAATTATCTATAAGCCTCGGTGGACTCTTTTGGTGTCTTTCTAGAGTCGAGTTATCACTGGAGACACCCGACAGTGAGCATCATCAATGGCCAGAAGGTGGACCTTGAGGGGGAAGAAAATGGGGAAAACAAGATCCAAAGCGATGATGAGAAATGAACTAGAGGATGTCAATGTTGCTTATTGGTTAAATGATTTCACAAAATTTGGTGTCTTTGGTTGTAGTGAGACAAAAGTCATTGGCAATGCAAACTGGACTCTCCATTGAGGCATAGAACACTGGAGGTGAAATCGAGGGAGGAGGAGACTTTCTAGGGGGTCAGCAGTGATCTATTTATGTATATATGTAGATTTTTCTTGGTAACCCACAACCTCTAGGAAAATTAGCGAGGAGAAGTAAATTAGGGTTTTCTCTAGGAAAGGAATTAGATAGGGAAAGTATATACCATTGTGTGTGGATTTGTACAAAGAAAGAAATAGTGAAGAAATCTTTGAAAAACATCAATATATGAGGGAGATATGATAGAAAATTGAGGTGTAAAAGTATCCAATTTCCATAATTGGCACAAGGTAGATGACAAGATTTTGGTTGTTGGATCAGGCCAAGGAAAATGTGGAAAGAACTGCAACCATTTGATTTGCATGTAGAAGGGGGATTACAGGAGACGCATGACAGTGAATATGTCATAGAAAGCTCAATTGAGGAAAAAAATAAAAGATAACATATGCTTGACAGTGACATAAATGTGAACTATAGAAAATCCAAGCTATTTCATCGAATATCCATCAAATTAGGTCATATTTAAACACTTTTTCTTTCCTAATTTATTTGTGGGCTCAAATTAGTTCCAATTAAGGTGAAAATTGTCATCTATGATAATTAATACATGTAGAATCCAAATTTATCATTAATTTTTGCTTTTGGGGTCAATAAGTATATTATTAAATATTTTTGAGTTTATCTTATATTTCTTTTCCTAATTGAAATTAAGGCATCAAAGATTGTTCAATTAATGTGAAACTTGGTGTCCAAGCTAATTGAGACCCGAGGAACATGATTTTACCACTGTATTTTGGTTTTGAATTTTTTTTAGGAGTTCTAATACAATTATGGTTTAGGCCCTTAACCATTATATTTATTATAACATAACAACATTACCATCAATATTTGTTACCTAGAGTCATATTATCTTCACATTTTTTACCAAAAGGGTTTTCTTATATATTATGCACGGGTTTTCATATTTCACTTATTTAACCTATCAAGCCCATTAATCCAATATTTGTTTATATATTGGTTCATTATTCATATTTATGGACATGAAAATTCACATTGTTATTCCTATTCATGTGTTATGCATATTGTACCGCTTATTAAACATACCTTAGCCATTATGTGAATATTAGTTATCAAAGGAAACATGCGTGCCATATATGTGATGTCATTAAATGTATAATATTTGTTTTCAACCATATATATATATATATATATATATATAAGGTTACCATTGGGTTAACCATTTTACATGTATTAGCTATATACATTCAGCTATAACTCTATTCTTGTATGGTCAAATATGAGGAACCAAGCTTCCTGGCCTATTAATCATATAATAGGGTAAGATACTAGGTTTTAGTATGTTACAATAAGTCATTATCCATTGATAGTATCATTTGTATCCAATTTCTATTGCAATGTTTTCAATTAAAAATAACACAGGAATGGTTATTCAAAATGTGAATTGAATGGACCAGTTTTATGTATTTATTGAAGGAACAAATATCAGTGCTCCTATTTCTCATGATGAAATTAATGTCATTGATATCTTGAATGTAAATAAGGCCACAAAACCTGATGCTTTTAATGCAATATTTTTAGAGAAAGCATGACCCTTTGTTTGTAAAGACATGAGTGTGGCAGTCCAAGAATTCTTTAGAAATGGTGAAATCCTCAAAGTGTCTATCACTCTTATTCGTGAGGGTTTTGACCTTTCCAAAATCAACAATTGGAGACCAATTTCTTCATGTAATAGTGCTTCAAAGATCATTTTGAAGATTATGAAAAATAAGCTTCAAAATATTCTTCCTAATATCATTAGCACTAATCTTTGTGCATGTATGAAAGGAAGAAGTATTAGAGATGCAATCATTCTCTCTAGTGAAAATCTCCATGATTTTCATTGCTAGAGTTCAGGGTAAATGTGGTCAAAATTGATATTTATAAAGCTTCTGATTTTGCCAATTTGAATTATATATATTCTGTCAGGTTCAAAATTGAGGTTTTCCCTTACTTGGATAAGCAATATTGAATAAAAATTTAACCCCACCTCTTATCAAGTTCTCTTGAATAAGGAAGATCACACTAGCTTCAAGCCATCCACTAGCATTCAACAAGGGGACCCAATTGCCCCTTATCTACATTATAGTAATGCATGAGTTTTCGAAGCTCTTCAAGAAGGTTGTGAAGTCAGGGAAGATTAATCTCGTCAAGCTTCAAATGACATGTCTCTGTCGCATCTCATTTTTTTATGAGTTAATGGTTTACTCTAAAGCCAATGCTTTAGATGCCTTCAACTTGAAGAATATATTTCATAAGTTTAGTGGTCTTTCTGAGCTCAAGATAAATGCTATCAAAAGCTTGGTTATTTTATCAAAGGAGCTTAAAGAGGTTGTATTATAACATTCATGGTTTTCTATATGTACCTTGCTTTCTATATACTTGGGCATTCTCCTTTCTGGTATAAAGTTAAATAAAGCAGCTTGTGCTCCTTTGCTAGACAAAGCTAAATGTAAATGAGACATAGGAAATTGAAAACCCTATTTATGTATGTTAGACCTAAACTTATACATCTTCCCTCACGTCTACGCATTTATATTGCACCTTTTCATTTTCTCTATCTAGATTGGTCATTGAAGAAGTAGAGAAGAGTTGGTGAGACATTCTATAAGGAAAAAGTGATGTCAAAGTTAATATTCTCTTAGTTGAACGAAATGAAGTCATGATGCCTAAATCAGAAGGTGGACTAGGCATAAGTCAAGAGCCAACTTATGCCTAAATACTTGGAATATTACAAGTAAGAGAGATATATCTGTGAGTGAAGTGGATTGGAGAAAAGTACTTAAAGAAGACATCATTTTAGTATGTTGACCCAATCCCTAGCACGTCATGGTTGTTTCTAAAGTTACTAAAGCAAAGATATTTATTAGTTCATCTACTAATTTCAGTATTGGTAATGGGGAAAACATTAAGTTGTTGCTTGATCAATTGAGATTGTGATAAAGATCTTATCCCTAATATTATTGGGAAAGAAGCAATCTTCAAATTTGGCTTTCCCATCGTCTGTCTTGCCAGTAGAATTATTTGTAATGATACATGATATATATATATATATTATAGGCTATTTACTTGTTGCTCGCGTATATATATATATATATATATATATATATATATATATATATATATATATATATATATATATAGGCTATTTACTTGCTGCCTGCGCAGGTAGATAAGCCAAGTTACCCGTGTTGAAGAAGTGGTGGCACACAATTGTAATTAAATGGTAAGTATTGGTCTGGTGGCACACGTTGTAAATTTTCAACATATTTGACTTGCTGCTTTATTGACCGGGTCTTTATTTCTGATTGCATCTGCTGGAAAAGTATAAAAAAAAGGATCACGACGGGAGATGTGAGGATGAGATTGGGATATTTTTATTATATTACTCACCAAATCGTATATCACATTGAATATGATCCCCATAGAGAAAAAGGCATGAACATAATAATTATTTTCTAGCTGATCACGTATCAATCTTGAAGTATACTCATGTCTAATGTAACGAGTCTAAAACCATTATAGTAGTGTCCTTTTGTGAGATAAGCAAACACATGGGAAATAAAATGATACTTCCAGATTGTATTACGTAACGTCATATTTAGTTACAAATTTCTCCTTTCCATTACAGATTCATTATTCTCATTACAACATATCATTTATCATTACAAGGACAATAATTATAAGAAATAGCAGCAAGTAAACAAGTGGCATTCTGACGACGTATAGTGAATTACAACGACAAGTAAAGAAAGATGATGTTTTGTAATAAGAAAGAAATGTCCGTAATCAAAATAGATAATTTGTAATGGAAAGAAAACATATGTAATCAAGGGTGACATTTTGTAATACAAATCTCTATGATGCAAACATATGTATTACAAAATTTCATCCTTGATTACATATGTTTCCTTTCCATTATAAATTATCTATTTTGAAAATAGGCAATTTTGTATAATTACAAAATGTTATCTTTCTTTACTTGTTGTTGGAATTCACAATACGTCGTCAGAATGTCACTTATTTACTTGTTGCTATTTCTTATAATTATTGTCTTTGTAATGATAAATGATATGTTGTAATGAGAACATAGAATCTGTAATGGAAAGGAGAAATTTGTAACTAAAGATGACGTTACGTGATACAATCTGAAAGTATCATTTTATTTCGCATGTGTTTGTTTATCTCACAAAATGACACTACTATAATGGTTTTAGACTCATTACATTAGACATGAGTATACTTCAAGATTGGTACGCGATCAGCTAGAAAATAATTGTTGTGTTCATACCTTTTTCTCTATGGGGATCAGATTCAATGTGATATACGATTTCGTGAGTAATATAATAAAAATATCCCTATCTCATCCTCACATCTCTCGTCGTGATCCCTTTTTTTAGTTTTCCAACAGATGCAATCAAAAATGAAGTCTCAGTCAATAAAGCAGCAAGTCAAATACGTTAAATAATTACAACGTGTGACATCGGACCAATACTTACCATTTAATTACAATTGTGTGCCACCGCTTTTTCAACACGGGTAACTTGACTTATCTACCCGCGCGGGCAGCAAGTGAATATATATATATATAGAGAGAGAGAGAGTCAGGCTAGAATACACTCGAGTGTACGGATCGCACGAATACACTCAACTGTGTTTGCATATCAATACATTTTTTTACAAAATGTAAACTGTTGATCTTCACCGTCATACTATAACTAGGCTACATAAAAATTTTGAGCCCATTTGGATGAGTGTAAGTCACTCATCCAAGGGCAACAAAATCAACTCGCAAAACTAATTTGAAATGCATAATTTTTACGGTCTTCATAACATGAGTTATACATATCCAAATGTGCTCAAATTTTGCGTATGAGTTGTTCACGAGATGTTTAAGAAGATCAACGGATTAAATTTTTTAAAAAATATTGCATCATGAAAAATTATTTGAGTGTATTCCGCTTCGGATACACTCGAGTGTATTCTAGCCTGACTCTCTCTCTCTCTCTCTCTATATATATATATATATAAATATATATATATATATATATATATATATATGCAAATCATATGAACCTAAGATTTTTATATCTTAGCTATGTACAATAAGAACCTTCAGGCTCATTTGACAGGATCATATTCAAAGGAGAGAAAAATCATAGTGTAACGCTTTTCTGGAAAACTGTGAGATGAAGAGAACCTAGATCTGTGAATCTGGCCCCAAAATGTTTTTAACTTCATAAGTGAAAAGCAAGTATATATAGAATTCTTACTGCTAACTATGCAAGGAGGATTTAACAGCTTCTAAACATTTTCTTTACAAAATAAAAATAAAAGCACCTACAAAATTCTCTTCAATCGTTCCTTTGTTGCTAAGCTATGGGGTCTGGCAAATACACTTATATGAATTTAATAGCCACTATTGGGATAATTTGATTAAGTTCACTAGTAATGATAAATTTCTATGCATGCATATCTATTAGAATGCTTGGTGGGAAAGGAACTTAAAAAGCTCACGAGAACCAAACTCGTACTTCCAAGACTGTACAAAACACATCAAATGTGATCTCTACGGCCTATTTGGTAGATTAGAACCAAAATCTTGATTTTATCTTCCATTTGATGCATGATCTGTTGTGATAGTAGCATGTGCATCTACATGTTCATCCCTTCGATGAAAGTACTTACTGATGTCTCGTATCATCTATTGACTTCACTAGATGAGATTATGCTACTGAGTTTTCTTTTATGAGGCAGGGTTTCTGGGATATTATTCTTTGTAAATCTTTCCTCGGACGTTGCTAATCATTTTTTATTTCCATTTAGATTATTACTTTTAGGTTGTGTTTGGTATGTGGTGAAAAAATTGATGGTGATAGGGACGGTGATAGTGTTGGAGAAGGGGACGGTGATGGGGAAATTGTTAAAATATGTTGTTTAGTAACATGTACTTGGTGATAGTGATGTGATAGGAATGGGGAAAAACATAAAAAAATATTATTTGTTACCGGGAGGGGGAAATTCTTTGCAAAAAGTACCCTATACATCATATTTATTAGAATTTTTTTTTTCATGTGTCTTAGTGGAGTCTTGAAAGAAACCGCTTTCACCATAATTCACAATGCTTTTTCAAGGGGACAAAAACATACCAAAATTCACCAAAGATTCATTATGGATTCACCATGATTCCCTATCACCATGGCAAACAAACATTCTATTTTATGTAGCAAGTGATTAAGCTCATGAGAGTGGATGGAGGAAACAAGTAGCTCAGATGTTTTCAGTTCTGCTCTTCTAAACGGTAGGTTCGGTGCCATCAGCTTACTCCCGGCGAGATTCTTCCTGCTCTCTGTCGTTTAGTTTTTTGCTCCGATCCTTGGCGGTGACGATCCTCCTCTCTGCGTCTGTCCGCGATCGACTCTCTCCCGCTTCTGGAGTCATACAGCTTCAATCAGGGGTGCTTCAAGCCACTCTACGCCCCTCGCCATTTTCTCATCTCATTGGCGGTGGTGGCTTCTTTCCATCTCTGTGAACCAACTTTCCCCCGTCTAGGGTGCTTCATCATAACCTGGCTTCTGTGCTTTCCAGCATGCACAAGGGAAGCACCAGTATACTTGCAAAAATCACTACAGCATCAACTAGATTTGACTTTGTTGCGATCCCCTGTCAAGTGCTTCTTTTCCTGTTTCACTAAGTGGTGATTCCTCTTCGCCTGCTGAATCTGTGGAAGCGGCGTTTTTAAAAGTCAGGTATCACCCTCTTTACTCCTCCTTCCTTCACAGCCCTCCACAATAAATTCTGAGGATATCAACAACCTTCGAGACATATCTTGGGCATCACCTAAGGTTTTAAGAAACATGCAGGTGTTAAATCCTTGAATCCAGCCTACCACATCCCCTGATGCTGGGGATATTTTTCTTGCTTCTCACCAGTTAATTTACAAAGATATTCTGCTAGCTCAAAACTCGCTTCAAAAACTATCAAAGCTTCAAGCTCTTTTGTCGGCTTCTGTACTCTTTCCCAAGTTTTTCTCGGCTGTCAGATCAAATCAGAACTTTTATCGGTTCAGAGAATATCATTTAAGATCCTTCAACTACTTTGAAAATACCATGCGTACAGGAGGTGTACTCACCCTAGCTTCATGCATAAAAAAACCTTGCATGCCTAGATGCGGCAAGCCTTCTGCCTTCCGCCGTGCCTTAAAGAAAAAAAAAACCCTCAGCGACAAACAGAAGCACAAGAACTCCTGCCGCACACACCGATATGAACTCCCGCTTCTCCTTTATGGAAATCCCTCTCTCAAACCCCTCTTTTTCCTCTAGCATTCCCTTACCACGAGCTTGGATCTATCATAAGTTTGATATCTCGCCGGGATCTTGCATGATCAAAATTGGTCACCGCTCCTTCCAGGTGACGGTCTCATGGTCCCTCCCCTCCGATCAACTATGGGGTAAAAAAAACCCCATCCTTCTCATCTCTGAGGGCTGGAGTGACATGCTTGTTGAGCTAAAACTCAAACCAGAGTGGTCGATTTTCATCAAACTGATTGAAAATCGTACTTTTCATGCCTGGGTGCGTGATTTCATCAACGATACGCCTCCTGAGTTATCATATCTATACAAAAGACACGACCAAGCCAGTTCTTCATCATCAAACTTTGCGGACCAACTCTTCGTTCGGGACGAGTACCAACCCCCTTTGGGTTCAAGATCATGGCCCATTTCCGTCTCCTCAAGTTCAGAGGAGGAAGATGATGCTGGCACATCCACAATGCAACAAAAACAAAGTTCCATCGCAGAAAGGTACAAACTTTTCCCTTCTCCCTTGGTTAAGGAAAAAAAATTTGCCCAATTTGTCTTCTCTTCATAAAACCCTAAAACCCCGACCCCTCCTGGTGGAAGATATCATCCCAAAAGACTTGGATCACCTAAATGTTGCTTTCCCTATTTTAGGCCAAGCAAAATCTTCTTCCCTCATAAACAAACTCCTAGAAAAAAAAACCCACCGCCCAAACCTGGAGATTGGTCCCCCCCAAAAAACCTTTTCGGGTGCTGCACTGTTCTCTTTGCCTCAGAAACAACCACTCGACTTCTAGATGCTTTTCCCGCCTCACCTGCTTTGAATGTCAATAAAAAGGACACATAAAAAGATTTTGCAAGGCTCGCCATCCCCCATACCAGAGCAGATCCCATGCAGACTCAGCTTCCTCCTCCATGCACTCTTTCTCAGATAGAAAATCGTCTTTTCGCAAAAACTTTAGAGTCCCAAAAAAGTTCATCTCAGATCACAGGCACATAAAACAACCCCCGCTACATCATCTCCTCACTAAAAATACCTTTGCATGTCTCACAAATCTCCCGCTTGAACATGCAGACTCTACCCCTTCACATTCCTTGAACGCAAACCCCAGGGCTCTGCCTATATCAAAACCCTACCACAACCTGAAGAAACATACAGTCTCAACACCTAAACCCCACCTCCCAAACCCTTTCCATTCAAACCCATATCCAACACATAACACAAACAACCCATTTGTTGCTTCAAACATGAAAACACCGGACCACCTGGAGTATGCGATTGCTCTCGACCTTCCTGCAAACTCTATGCGTCTTCTTAAGGTCCTCACCCTGAGAAGCATTCTCATCTCAATTGAAAACAACCTTGACAACAACCCCATCAATGTCCTAGACATCACTCGTGCCTTAGCACTTCTCATTCCTGGTCAAACCATCTTAAAACCAAAAATCTTCTCTCCTACCCAACTCATCTACATTGTCCCTGAAGGAACAAAAATAAACCACCTATTCAATCAAATTCTCACAATCCCATGTGGATCGAGCTTCATTTCGGCCAGACTATCAAAATGGTCAGCTGACTTAGGTGCTTTCCCAACTCCCGCTGGTGGTTCTGACTGGGTCGCCATTACAAATCTTCCTCGACACCTTTGGGAAGTCGAGATCTTCAGAGGAATAGCCCACTCTATCGGGGCTACACTTCAATATATCAGCCCTGAAACCTTGCATCCTACACAATATATCAAAGCTTTTTGTCTCTTCTCCGTCAAAGCTACTATTTCATTACCGCCTACCATAAATATTAGAATCGGTGAATCTATCTATAACATCAAACTGTCTGCTGAACATCCCGCTGAGAACAGAACAACCTTCTCAGACCTCTCAAAACATCCTCCCTCTTGGCTTTGCCC
This sequence comes from Alisma plantago-aquatica, assembly GCA_963693085.1. NCBI lineage: Eukaryota > Viridiplantae > Streptophyta > Magnoliopsida > Alismatales > Alismataceae > Alisma > Alisma plantago-aquatica. Next base: position 1,443,024,122 of record OY856410.1, on the reverse strand, counting down.
AAATAAAGACAAAATGACTAACTTGAATACCCGGTCTTCTGGTGATCAAAATCATGTTTGGATCAGAAAAAACTCTACCTCTTCCGACAACACTTACCTCCACATAAACAAGAAAAGAACCAGATCATCTGAACCATCTATTCATGAAAACACATACATGACTGTAGGTTCCACCTTCCCTTCCCCTACCTCAACTAAGGAGAGTTACCCCTCACAAAACCAAAAACAACTAGCTATAAAAGACCAAAACATTTCTCAGCATAAGGATGACAATTCTTTGCAGAGTTCGGAACAGGAGAGCCTTCAACAAAGGCATGCTTCCAGCTACCTTCAGAAGATTATGAAGCCAAATCAAAAAGAAACAAAAAATAATATCATCGTCAACAGGATAAAGCCAGGTAACCAAGTTGAAGGAGGACATGATGAATCTAATGAAGGTGAATCTGAAGCAAAGTTTTTGTGCGACCTCAAAGCTATGGTTGATGACGAAACAGGAGTGAGTATAGTCCAACAACAACTTTGATTACACCTATCGAGAAGATGCTTTGTTTCAACAAACTTGGGCTTATCCCCTTTTTTCTTAAAGAGGCTTGTTTAAGGGGTGTCTCCCCCACTTCATCAAAACTTTGTTTTTATCTCCACTAGGCACAAACGTTAAGCTTTTTTCTTTCAGTTTATGTTATTTTCATCATGTACGGAACTCACATAAGCAGGTGTTTTCTTGCTTCGATGTGTTTTTTTAATATATGCCATGACATTTCCTCAAAAAAAGAACCATGGCAAACAAACAATATTTTTTTTCACCATCATCCCCCTCCCCATGATCCACCACGTAACAAACGAAGCCTTAGCCTCTTTGCTCTTTTTTTTTCTCTCTGCCTAACTGGTTCATAGAGCTTTTCTAGTACACTTCACTAGTACTTACCCCACATACCCAAATACAAAAAGCATCAAGAGTTTTCATTACCTAAAAAAAGGACCCATCAAACAAAACAAAACACATGCATCAGTATCTAAAACTACATTCTGAGTCCCCACGCAAGGATTAAAACACATAACATCTTTTAGGTTGTCAAGAGTATAATATTGGAAAGGGGTATAACCCCGTCACACATGATGCTAAATGTGCACTGAAATATATGGTCACAGAAACGTAACAATTAGAGAACTAACACCTTATATGGTATCCAAAAGGGCTTTTGATCAGTTATATTCCAAAAGGTTCCTGATAATGTTCTTTGCTAAGGAACAAGAAATAGATGCTTCAGAAGATCCCCTTCCCCCTCTCTTTTTCTTGGTTTGCACGTTTGGCACATGGCCACAAATTGAGTATAGTAGGTGGCTAAAGAGTGTCTTGATCTTTTATCAAGAAAGACATTCCGAGTATAGCTCCACTAACAGTCCACCTTAGTTTGACATACAGTTTCTTCAGTAAGATTTACAACAAGGACTACTGCAAGAACCAACCAATCCTAGCTTTGGTCAAGATACAGCAAGATCGCCTGACCCAAATGTGTGGCCCCTCTGTAAACAAGCTCAGTTTCATCACCATTCTTGTCTTGGTTAACATATGAATGTTCCTTGCTATACGGGCTGAATTTATTTCACAAGTACCGCCAGCTACACACAGGTAGACGAAGATGATGGCCTGTGGATATCAATCCATCTAGTCTCCATATAAACTCCACAGTGACAGCATGGACTATGGAGGTTTGCGTTCACAATCATTGTGCACGATTTAAGAGCAATATCTACCCAAACTCTTGTGTCATCAGGCTCATCTGCATCCCATCACGACACTCTGAACCAATTGGCTAAGAAATGCATCTGTGATAACTCGTAGGAATAACTGGATTACCTCTCAGATGTTAAAAATCGAAAAATTACCTCAGTTGGCCCAAAAGATGATGTAAAACAGAGTTGCAGAAAAAATCCTAACTAGATATGTATCCTGTAAAACAATCGGATAGTTGCGTAAAAGGGAACTGGAGGAGTTGAGGAACAAGTATAAAGAATAACAGCTCCAAATGTGGTAATTTAGAAATAAATAAGCGTTATTTTACGGCTTTGCCCCTCAGAACAACGATGTAGACTCCGCTGAAGCGTAGCAGAAGCCTCACCTCCATGATCATTGGACAGTATTAGCCAGCAATGAAGCATACAAGAGACACATTTGCACGGAACAGAAGAAGCTAAACTGACGGAACTCAAGAAATCTACCCTTAGTCCCCCCCCCCCCCTTAATGGCAATTAGATAGATCATCCGACTGCAATGTCGAAAGAAGGGTATGAAGTGCTACTTAGACATCGCTATTTTCCGCAATCCACGATCTCTAATATGATACAATTAGGTCTGACTGCACGAATTTACCCGATTGCAGATCAACAACGCACCAACCAACAGTCGGTTCTAAACGTCGGATCCCCAACTGATCATACATCGACCGCCATAGCCTCCGCTTTTTTCTGGAAGAACTGGTCGATCCTGCGCGCACCGTGAGGGAGAGGAGCGGGTACTGCGTCCGCCTTGTCGGCTTTCTCTCTAGGTTGGTGCTTCGGTGCCGGCTCCTCCTCCGGGAGACAGTCCAAGAGGAAGTCCTTCGTGGGACGGTGCGCCCTAACCGCGGCGCGGATATGGTCCAGTCGCACGGTCTTCTTCTTTTTCCCCCTGGCAACCCGAGCCGCCTCCTGGGAGAGGTGGCCGAGGAAGAGCTCCGTGGCAAGGGTGATGACGTGGATGGACTCGGCGCTGATCGTCTTGATGTCACGGTCCAGCTTCGCGATCCGCTTCACTCGGCCAGGCGGGAGTGAGGGTCGCAGGGGCGAGGAGGCGGGGGCGTCGTCGGGCTGTGGCTCCGACGGTGACGGTGATGGCGACAGCGGCTCGGGTTCCATTTTTTTGGGATGGATTAGAAACTGAGATTGGGGAGGTATTGGGGGTTTTCCTGTGAGCCGTGCGATGGACTTGATTCCACGAATATACCGAGAGGGGTTTTGTTTCCAAAAATTGGTTCCCGCCACAACCTGGGGACGATGAATAGGATGGGTGTAAATCCCGCCAAGGAACGAAAGTGGATTTGGCTCGGTGGGTGGATAACGGTTGGGAGCTAACCGACTTTTGACGAGAATGATTTCTCCACTATTTTCGTTATGTACATAACCGGAAGAGTTATGCTACACGTTTGCCCACTCATTTAGTCATCCACTTTGTGGTTGGGATGTGTAGTCAATGTTAATGTGACAGAAAAAGTAAATACATCATGAAACAAAATAAAAACTGTAAAGAGAAAAATGTTTTGCACATAACTCTTAAATTGTAAGGAATTTTAGGTTGAAATAAACAACATTAGGTTCGTCATAAAAAATATTTTCTATCAAGACCAATGTTGACATACTTCGAAAAAAATAATATTAGAAGTAAATTAAGAGAGAAAAGAAATATACAAAAGTACAATACATTTTCGGGTACTACACTCAAATTGACCATTCATGTACAGTATTTATTGCTTCTTTATTTCTTCATATTCCATATTATGTCATAAATCTATAAGTATTGTATTTTTATCATTTATATTAATTTTTGCATACATTCAGAATGTAGTGTTTGCCAAAAATAATATACAAGGATAACTGCACATTTTACAAGAAATACATAACTAACAATCAAATTTTGTAATAAAAAATATACTATTAGAAGTACAGTACTAACAACCACATTCTATTTTTTAAGTATTTCACATTCGTAATATGTACAGACGTACAGTACTAATTGCTTCATTATTTTTTACACTCAATATTTTGTCACAAATCCGTAAGTATTGTATATTTTATCATTTATATTAATTTTTGCATACATTTAGAATGTAAGGTATGACAAAAATTGTATACAAAGATACACACACATTTTACAAGAAGTACAGTACTAACAATCACATTTTGTAATACAAAGTATAGTACTAGATACTAGAGGTACCGTACGAGACATAACAACAATGCATAATTTGATGATCTTGTTAGTACAGTACGAGACATGTCATGTATAAAAGAATGTAGATAACCACATACAATACCTATATAAACTAATTCACATTTCACTAAAAACATACGCATTTTACTAAAGTACAGTACGTTCAACTATTGTTTAAGAACAACTAATCCTTGATCCTCTTCATTCAAAAGTACAGTACTAAACTCATTTCTACTGTTAGCTCAATCGAATCCATAGAAGAATAAGTTGATAGAGAAATCATACTCGGATTTGACGGAGTTTCCATCTGAGTGTTCTCATTCCTCTCTTGAAGGTAGTGTCGAACAGTCTGCAGAGAAAGAGCGAAAGCGAGAAGCAAACAGAGTAACCGTAGTCTTCTTTAGGGGCAATGGTTCTCTCTCCTTATGGGTTCTCCGTAAGATGGGATTCCGGTTACCGTAAAGAAACCATGGAGAGAGGACCAGTCCTTATTTATGATATCATGTGTTATCTCCTCAGCCATCATGAAGAGACACGGTGGTTACAGTATCTCTTCATAACTATAACAGACGCATCCTTTTGGAAAAGTGCACTGATAATATTAATTTATTAATTTTGGGCAACACTAAATAGGATTTAACATTTTTTTACTAGGCCCAAAATTCCATGGCAATAATATTTATTTATTTTCCATTGATGTTTTAGCATAAACACATTCATATAAGTGAATAATATGAGTCATAGTGCTTAATACCCAATAAGTGGGATCTTCCTTCTATGCACTATAATATCTTATATGTAGTGAGATAAAATTTATGAATAAATTGACCTCAAACTTATTCTCTGGTCCAACTTTATGTCAAAACATAACTAGTATTAAAATAGATTTTGCGAGTTAAATATGTGATCACACAATAAATATTACATTGTCAAATCAGATTAACCATTACACATCAAATGACTTTCTCAGATCCATATTCTTTACATAAGATGTATACAATCCTAGAGCTAGACCTTTAGTAAGAGGATCTGATATCATGTATTATGTACCAACGTGATCAATCTGTATCATCTTGTTGTCAACTCGCTCATTAACAACATAGAGTTTTATGTCTAGATGTCTGCATGCCATTGTGCTTTTATCATTATTAGCAAAAGTGACCGCAGCTTCATTATCACAATATATCTACATTGGCTTATGAATTGAATAAAAAACTTTAAGATCTTGTATCATATTCTTAAGCCAAATTGCATGTGATGATGTTTCATGGCAAGCTATAAGTTCAGCTTCCATGGTGGATGAAGTTGTAGTCCTTTGTTTGACACTCCTCCATGAAACTGCACCATCGACTAGTAGGAATATATATCCTATTGTAGATTTCCTACTATCTAGACAACCAGCAAAATCTGTATCTAAAAATCCTATAATCTCAAGGTGGTTTGTCCTTCTATATATAAGCATGTAATCCTTTGTTCCTTGTAGGTAGCGCATCACCTTCTTCACAGCTCTCCAATGGTCCATGCCAGGGTTACTTTGGTAACGATCAAGCATTCCCGTAGAAAAAGCAATGTTTGGTCAGGTGCAAATCTGAAGATATTGTAGGCTCCCAATTGCAGATGCGTAAGATATTTTTCTCATTTCATTCCTTTCAATATCATTACTAGGACACTGCTTGGAGTTAAATTTATCTCCTTTCACTATAGGTGCAGGTCCAGGTGAACAATTTTTCATCCCATACTTCTCTAAAACTTGAGATATGTAAGCTATTTGGGATATACCAAGTATGCCCTTAGCTTAGTCTCAATGAATCTCCATGCTGAGTACATACGCAACTTCTCCCATATCTTTCATCTCAAAGTTAGAGGAAAGAAATTCTTTAGTTTCATTTAATATGACAATGTTGTTACTTGCTAGTAGAATGTCATCTACATAAAGATTCAATATTATAAACTTATTCCCACTGACCTTGAGGTATGTACACTGGTCAACAATATTTAGTTTAAACCCAAAAGTTGATATAATGGTGTTAAACTTTATATACCATTGTCGAGATGCTTGTTTAAGTCCATAAATTGATTTCTTTAGTTTGCAAATCATGTGACTTCCACTATCATCAATGAAACCTTCTAGTTGTTCCATATAAACTTCTTCAGATAAATCTCCATTTAAAAATGTTATTTTCACATCCATTTGGTGTAGCTCAAGATCAAAGTGAGCCACTAAGGCCAAGATTACTCTAAAGGAGTCCTTTGATGAGACTGGAGAAAAGGTCTCTTTGTAATCAATGCCTTATTTTTGTGTGAAACCCTTGGCAAAAAGTCTTGACTTATACCGCTCAATTGCACCATTTGAGTTTCTTTTAGTCTTAAAGACCCATTTACAAATAATAGGTTTAGTACTCTTTGGTAAAGGTAAAAGGTCCCAAACTTAATTCTTATCCATAGATTCTAGTTCCTCCTTCATGGCATCAAGCCACTTAGAAGAATTTTCACAATCAGTTGCTTGTGAAAAAGACAAGGGATCAATATCTTCAAAGTCCATATTTGACTCTTGAAGGTATACAACATAGTCAGATGGAATGGCATGCCTCCTTGATCTGGTTGATCTTCGTAATTCAGCATTGGGTTCTACATTTTCTATAGGCTCTTTAGGTTGTCCTTCATCATGAACATGATCAATTTGTTCATTTACAACCTGACTAGGAGCATGATCTACTTCTTTTGGCGCATCCACTTGACAATTATTCATGGGAATAATAATTGGATAGCTTATCCAAGTTTGACTAGGTACAGATGTGACAACACTATCCTGCACTTCATCAAAAGTTATATTCTGAAGCAGATCATTCCCAGTGACTTGATGATCCTCCAAAAATCTAGCCTTACCAGTCTCGACTATCTTTCGTGGAGGAGATGGACAATAAAACCTATATCCCTTTGACCTCTCTGGGTAACCAATGAAGAAACTACTAGTGGTTCTTGGGTCAAATGTTGTCGGGTCCCACTCTTTTGATCAGTATAAATACCAACCATTAGAGATAATCCCAAACCTAAACCCAGATTATGAAATAAAACAATGAATTCTCGACAAAGGCGATTAAACAATATATGAAAAACACAGATAAATTTTTCCTTTTTCTTTCTTTACAAACTCATAAATCAATGTCACATCAAGGACATCACATTCAGATATCACAAATCATATTCAACTCCATTAAATCTAGAATCAAATCTTGTTCTCATATGCGGTTCAGTTTACATCAGATACATGTACACTGATGAACAAACTTAATCTACAACCCATCCTGGGAAAGAGAGAGTACATGGACATTCTAATCTATCTAGATTATACTATTTATATCTTCTTTGTCACGACCTCTCCGCTGGATAGAATTATACCTAAAAACATTTGAAACAACCTCATGAGACTCATATAGAGCCCCAGTGAGTGGATACCTCCCACTCAAGCTAGGTACATGCATCATCATCAGATTAAGTATAATAAACTTAACAGAGACATGTTGATATTGAAAAGTCTATCAGATAGTTCTATCATGAGTCAAATCTATCTTACAATGGTAATCTAATCCAACAGATAAGGTAATCACTTAAACCAATTATAACTTTGAAACATCTGTTAAAGCATGTCTATGAACAAATTAACAAATACTTCTCAGTTCAAATTAAGAGCCCTATTGCATGTGAAATAAGATAAGTTCTAAGCATTTTTGAATCAATACATATCAATAACATTATATTTGTGACACTCCACCAGCTGGACCAGGAACACATCCTACAGTCCTGAAGCTGAAGTACACATAATACATATCTACCAAACAATACTATCAAATAGCAAGCAATCCAAATCATATTCAGAATAGATATAAATTCCAACATTTATAACTTGTCAGCATGACAGATCATAATATGAAATAGGAAATGTCCATAGCAGCATGATTATTTTCCACTACATGAAGCTTAATCAATAATGACAAATCATCAACTAGAAGCACAAGGAATGTAATAATCATTCAAATCATGTTCTACACGGCTTATCATCTTTTATTCATTTGCCCTAAAACTACTTGGCTTGTACCTCACCAAGTAGAAGTCGCCACACCTGATTCTCGTGTCAACGACTCACCATCACTATCTTAGGGTTTAGTCGGCCACCCTAAGATATCAACAACAGACCCTGGCCACCTCAGGGTTGCCTAAAGAGGCTCACATCCTCATCTCGGGTACACGAGATAGGAACCAACAAAACAGTATATCACATATCACAATATTTCACATATTTTTCATTTCACATTTCACATATTTCATTTCAACAGAGTCTATTCCATCTGGACATAGACTTTCACAGCAAGGATTTAGGGCCAGAGCCACTCCAGATGACTCACTCCTAAATCCTGGTGGTCTAACCTTTAAGGTCTCGATCCACACTTCAGAAATCCTTCTCATAATTCATTGATTACTACAAGGAGATCCGTTTTGTTTCCCCAGTGTGGTCCTCGGGGGAAACTCACGGTGTTCAGGACACCTAACTAGATGTTCCATCATTTCACTTGTTATTAATCTCTTTTACTCATCTTACAAGAATTCAAAACATCATATATCATATCTGTGTATTCTCGCGTAACTATAATAACATGAAACAGATTAAGTTTATCAATAAGGGCAATGATCAAAGCAAGTAGCACAATAAGTCTATAGATTGCAACAAATATGATTATTTCTATCTTCTGCATCAACTCATAACAATCATCAATAGTGGGCCTTCAACCCAAGACATAATCTTATTGTCCATCATTTACCCCATCAGGGTTTTATCATCATCACTGGGCCTTCATCCCTAGACATAATCTCATTATGCATCATTTACCCTTATCAGGGTTTCTCAATGTAAGGAGTGCATATTAAATTCCATTTCAACATAAATCTTATCAGCTCATTGTATATCATAGTTCTGAACAAATATTAGCAGAGGCATTAAAACTAGCAACAGTAAAAGCATATAGATATCATGTATCATTCCTCATACTCAGAATGGATTTATCATACAACATATGCATGTTCCATCCAATCTGAATAGATGCCAATAAATTTCATGCATATACATGCACACCCAACTTAGTTCTCTTCTTCTTTTATTTCACATTCTTCATATGGGGTTACTAGTCATCACATGTTCACTATCAATTGAAGTTTTTACTATTAGTCCATTCTCATAGTACAATTCACAATTCAAGAACACATTCTTATAAATCAATTCAAATACTTGACTTTCATCTTTTAGTTGAATTCAATTACAGTTATGTTCATCTCTTAATTCCCCATTTGATATTATCATTCACTAGCATCATCAAACTCATCATTTTAGGGTAAGAGTTACATTCTTAGAATCATCTATTAATTCCTATCTTTTTCCATCATTTTATACTCAGTAGTCTCAACTTCTTTCATTTCATGTTCATTACATTACCTGGACCAATCTTTTTTGATTCACTTTACATACAATGCTTCTCTTCTACATAACATTTACCAAAATACAGTTCTTAGTATATTTCATTTAATTTGGGTTAATCTACATGTAATTAAAATAAAAGATAAAATACTTCATCATACTATCTTCATTAGTTTCATCTTTATTTTGCAATCACCATTACGTACATCATGTTCATATTGTCTCTTATATTCAGATAAGTGTACCTTAATGTTGACTACTAATGTCATTCCCATAATCAACAATGATCATTCTTTATTATACTAAAATAAATGCATTAGACTTAGATGATATAGTAAGACTCATCATATTCAATTGAAGTATTAATACTTTCAACTTCAACATTTCATCACATTTCAAACATCATATACAAGTTCTAGGTTTATCACTCATAATTGTCTTAGTAATAAACTTTTAGAGTTTTCAAGAAGTCATTCCTTAGTTCAACATATCATAAGAATCATATCATTTAGTAATCCAATCATGACTCAAGGGTTCATTAGGGTTATTCACAAACATGGAAACCCTAGTTTCCATTTTCACACATTTCATTCATCAATCATAAGTATACATTGATTAATTGACTCATTTGATTCATTTCCTCAACACAAATCCTAATCAGGATATGTGGTCATTCAATTCAATTAACATTCAACAATACACTTGTATAATACAACCTAGTACAATTCAAATATGACTTTATACATGTCAGTTCAATTCCAAGCATATCGGCCATTGGGCTGATTTTTAGGCAAAATTCACATAAAATATCATATTCATCTACCCATAGGAATACCCATGTATCCTCAATCAATATAACAAGAACTAATCAAGTTTCAATTAATGAGAAATAATCAAAATCAGTAAAATTGGATTCCCCAATATCTTTCCCAAATCAAATCCAATCACATACATATACAAACAAGGTTTCTGATTGTTTTAGCCGGATTGAATTAGGCTTTCAACATGAATACAAATCTTAGGAGGGAGAAAAACACTCACCTCAGGTGCCAAGCACCTTAAATTCGTAGGTCAACCTCTGAATTTTTGGAAACCCAATCAAACTCTCGCAAAAGAATCCAATTATTTCTCCTCTCAACTCGGAAACCCTAGAAATGAAGATCAGAAGAGAAAGAGTGAGAAAAGGGGGATATTTGATGTAATTTCGAATCAAATCAGAGGAGGGACGGAATCTTGACATGTGAGAGAAGATTCACCATGAAATTCTATGCAAAGAAGCTAAACTTACTTGATTTCATCATATCTTGGATAGAGAAACCCTAGGTCATCATCTCCTCCACTTTCTCTACTCAAAACCCTAGCTCTCCTCTCTCTCAAGAATTTCGTTTCTTTGATAGGAAGGACGAGTTATGAGAGCTTCTTGTGTGTTAGTTTAGTGATATAGATGAATTGAGGTGCTTAGAACATTTGCAAACAAGCCCCTCAATGTATTTTTATTTTGCTCAAACTGGTTGGTCGGCTGAGTTATAAACTCGACCAAAACCACATGTTTCAGAACCCAAACCTCATCCAAAAATTATGAAACTTTAAAACAATGTCTAAAATTGTGTTTTTAAGATAAAGTAAAAATATTACATTATTTAGAGTTACCAATAAATAAATAAAAATAAAATACTACACTACTATATTATAGTCAACAGCATGGTCGGTCGAGTTTGTCCTGCACAGAACTCGACCAACACCCTATATGTAGAGATCATAAGTCATCCAAAAATTACGACAATTTAATAGGGTTTCTATAATGGAGTTAGTAAACTACATTTAAAATTTGAGATCAATTGGATATACCAATAAAAAGATAAAATTCAATTACCACACTGCTATATCAATCTGAAAATATGATCGGTCGAGTTTTAAACTCGACCGATAAACAGGTCATAACATTCTTCAAAAATTCTGATATTTTTCAATATTGTTCAAATTTTATATATACAAATCATATCCAAATGTGATATAAATCAGAGTTACACATAAAATACTAAAAATCATTTAGTAAGACATTATACTTATCAAATTTTGTATTCATATATCACCAAAACCCTAATTTGGGTCGATTAGGGTTTCTGAAATGTTAACCCTAATTAGGTGGATCAAAGTATGATTAAAACTTCTCATTATATTTAAAACATGAAAGTTTAACTGCCATCACTAATCAAGCTTTAAACAATGATCAACTTAATTAAGCATACAATTATCCAAGTAAACCCTAATCAGATGACTAATTTGAAAACGGGTCATTACAAATGCCTTCTCATGTAGATTGTATATTCTAGCTTTTGCACGACATCCCCATATGTGCATATAGTTCAAGGATGGCTTTCTTCCTATCCATAATTCATATGGGATTTTCTGGATAGACTTGCTAGGAAGCTTGTTTAATACATGCACTGCCGTCTCTAAAGCCTCACTCCACATTGAAGAAGGAAGGGATGAATAACAAAGCATTGCAAAAACTATTTCCTTTAATGTTCGATTCCTTCTTTCAGCTATACTATTTTGACTTGGTGTGCCTGACATTGTATATTGAGGTACAATACCTTCTTTTTGAAGGAAATATGCAAATGGTCCATTTCTTTGTCCCATCTCAGTGAACCTTCCATAATATTCACCTCCTCTATCTGATCTAACAATATGAATGTCATCTTTCCTAATTGTTTCTCCACTTCAACTTTAAAGTCCTTAAAGGCTTGAAAAACCTCACTTTTATCATTTAATAAGTAGAGAAACAGATATCGTGAATAGTCATCAATAAAGGTTGCAAAATACTTTTCCCCTGTAAAACAAGGTGTGAATGGTCCACATATATCTATCTGTGTGAATTATTTCTCGTGTTCCACTACTCCTCTTAGCACCCTTTTTATAAGTGTTGGTTTGCTTAGCGTTTATGCATTCAATACACATTCCAAAGTTGGTAAAATCTAAAGGCTCTAAAATGCCTTCTTTTACTAATCTTTGGATTCTTTCTTTGGATATGTGTCCCAACCTTCGGTGCCAAAGTAGTGATGACTTTTCATCTAGTAATGTATGTTTATTTCCAATAATATCATGCTGCACTATAAGTGATTGCTCAAAATAAGGGCTTAATTGAACTTGATAAAGATCATTTATTAAAAGACAAGTACCAATAATGCTAGAGTTTTTATAAAATGAGAGTCGTCCACTTTGAAGAATAAAAGCATAATTTAGTTTGTCTAATCTAGAAACAGAGACTAAATTTCTACTATAGTTTGGTACATAGAAAGTATTTTCTAAATCTAGCATGCTTCCATTATCAAGGATTAATCTGCATGTGCCAACAACCTTTACGCGCGAGCCCAATTTATTTACAGAATAAAGGACTTTTTCACGCTCCGTTGGCTTCTTTTGATTCAGAAATCCCTATAATGTATTGAAAATATGCACAGTGGCACCAGAGTCATGCCACCAACTATATAAAGGAACATTAGAAAGATGACATTCATATGAAATCAGAGACATAATACCTTTCTTTTCTAACCATTTCTTATACTTGAAGAACTCCTTTTTAGCATGTCCTTTCTTATGGTAGAAGAAGCATTTCATATTAGGCTTGCTTCCCCCAGCCTTGCCATCTCTTAGCTTGGACACACCACCTGATATATGAGTTGTTCCTTTCATTTTTCCTTTACCCTTGCATCCATGCTTGTCATTGATGCTCAAATGTACAGTAGGGATCCCTTCATTCTTAAGTCTCTCTTCTTCTTGAACACACATGGCCAACAAATCATTTATTGACCATTTCTCCTTTTGTGTATTGTAAGAGACCTTGAATGATCCCATACTGACTACGCAAGGAAGTTAAAATGAAGTGAACTAGAAATGCATCAGAAATTGATAGCTCCATCTCATTAAGTTGGGCAGCAATGTCTCTCATCTCCATGATGTGTTCACAGATCCCACAAGAACCATTATACTTCATAGGTCACATCTTAGCCATCAAGGTACTGACCCTAGACTTACTAGAAGAAACATATTGTTCATCCACCACTTTTAGAAAATCTTTTGCCAATTCAGAAGAAGGAATAGACCGTCTAATATATTTTCCTACATGTGCTTGCATAAGCAGCAAGCTGAGCCTATTAGAACGTTCCCACTTATCATAATTGGTTTTTTCAGCAGTGCTACTTTCCTCTGTTAGTGGTTGCGGTTTTTCCACTCGGAAAGCTAAGTCTAGATCCATACACCCTAATGTAAACATGACCTTTTCTTTCCATTCATTAAAATTTGAACCATTTAGAGTAGGAATATTATTGTTTTCACCATACAAGGATGAGGAAATAACTGTAATAATTAAAATTTTATATTAAAACCACAACTGAAATATGAAAGTAACTTATGAGGTCTACTTTATTTACTTTTATGACACGAATCACAATTTGTCATTACAAATTATATTTGGATGAATTTATAATGCATAATAGGATTCGTATATAACGTGAGTTAGACCATTTATAGAATAAAAATAAATGAAATATGCATTTAGAATAATACAAATATGTTGTCTTTAGACAAAAACATGTTATATATCTAAAAGCATATCTGAATCAACTCACTATATTTAATACCAACAAAATAATACACCTTTGGGTGCTACTTTATTTACTTTATAATACACCATTGGTAAAGGGGTTGACGTCACCACGTGATTCAAGTGCCGAGTTGACAAGTCTTTGTAGATGACGCCATTAATTAAACTATGGTCACTTTAAGTTGAAAAACAAAATTTTATGGTTACCCATAAAAGAAGACGCATCACTGTTGCGTTGCTCATTATACATAGCCTTTACAAAAAGGAAGAACACATTTGATATATATATATATATATATATATATATATATATATATATATATATAGAGAGAGAGAGAGAGAGAGAGAGAGAGAGAGAGACAGGCTAGAATACACTCGAGTGTACAGATCGCATGAATACACTCAAGTGTGTTTGCATATCAAGACTATTTTTTCCAAAATGTAAACTGTTGATCTTCATTTTCATACTATAACTAGGCTACATATAAATTTTGAGTCCATTTGGATGAGTGTAAGTCACTCATCCAAGGACAACAAAATCGACGCACAAAACTAATTTGAAATGCATAATTTTTACGGTCTTCATAACATGAGCTATACATATCCAAATGTGCTCAAATTTTGCGTATGAGTTTTTCATGAGATGTTTAAGAAGATCAATGGATTAGATTTTCAAAAAAAAATTATTGCATCATGAAAAACTACTTGAGTGTATTCCGCTCCGGATACACTCGCGTGTATTCTAGCCTGATTCTCTCTCTCTCTCTCTCTCTCTATATATATATATATATATATATATATATATAGGGAGCCGATCCTCTACATACTGCAGACCGTGCGGACCTGACTCCCCTCTCTATTCATGTGAACGTTAATCCATCCTTCCCGTTACCGTCCGTCTACTTCCCTGTTTACTTCCCAGTTTTTTAGTTTTTTTATTGTAATAAATATTCACAGAACCTAGATACATCCGCTTCTTTTATCTATGAAATACTCCTCTTTCCCTTTCACTTCCTCCGTCCTCACAGTACAACGACCTGTCGAGAAAGCTTCTTCCTCATTGCAAATAAACCGGCTCGCCGTTCTCAACTCCCCTCTCCCTACTGGCTTTGTTCTAGTGATTAGTCTCAGATCTTTTTGATGCCCAATTGGGGTGCCTAATCATTCCGACAGAAATCGGAGATCTGCCCATTTCCAAAGTACTCCGAACTGGCGAACTCAATTTCTTTGTGGACCACAAGAAGAACAATGATTGTGGCCTCAACACCATTGGTGGCGGTAAATGTGGAGGCTTGAAGAAGCGCGACACTGGCCAACAAGAAGAACAACCTTGCATCTTTTCCTAACGCCCAGAAAACTAGAGATGCAGACAGAGCAGGAGTTCGTGTCATCAGTGGGTGCTGGAGAAGATAGAGCGTGTGTTGTTTGAATCTGTCTGTGGTGGTAAGTGATTTTTCTATGCGTTATGCTGAAATTTTATATAGACAAATTATGTGCAGAGATGTTAACGATAACGCCACACTTGCTCCACGCCCTTAACTGAAATACTATGTACATTCTATGCCATTCCTTTTCTTTTATCTCTGTGTGCTCCTTGGACCCGATATATGTGGATTTCATCTTATAAAAACCGACATTGGTGGAACAACTCTAGCAAATAATCCATCTCAACTTTCCTGGATCCTTCGATTGTCTAGAGAGTTGCAGGCCTTAACTTCTTGTAGACTTGGACGCCACAGGCGAGCTGAGCGTGTACTTGATTCTAATTCAGTGCCGGTTCACCCTCCTAGTGTGCCATTTGGGCACCCAATTCTGACTAGCAGTGGGTGCTATTATGCTCAGGAAACCTATTGTGAGATTGTCAATTGGGTACGTTGCTACGATGGCAATTTTGTGAATTTTGAGCATTGTTAGTTTCAGTAATCCACATGGCACCGCAGTGAATGAAGAATCGATATTATAGAACAAGAGTTGAGGAAAATTGGAGCTGTGCATGTATATGACAAAGGGCATATGTATAGAGATGGGGCTCAATAGTTAATCATTTATATATGAAGATGTAGTATATTTGTTTGTTTTTTCCATTTCATTCAACCTTTTTTCCCGTGTGAAGAACACATGACTGGTGTTTCCTTTTAGATGGTACCTCGGGTGTTTTTTCCATGCTTGGTATAAGTTTTCAAAGCATTTAAGTTTTCAACATTGTACATTGTTTTATATAGAGAAATCCAAACACATGTTCCTTCTACTTACATAAATTAATTAGTAGACCAAATACGATTTCGCTGTTGGAACAAAACAAGTGCATGATAAACACAAACAGTAATACAAATAGATAAAGCTTCCAAACATATTGCCAGATTATGAACAACTGTAATTATTAACTTGTTGCATTATGTTTTCAAAAAACTAACGTGCTCATAAAATATTGTATGCATGATTTTCGTCCAAACCAAATCTATGGTGGTCTTATCTAAGACAATACACTTTGTAATAATCTCAAAGGCAGCCAAATATTACATTGAAGATACAAACTCTTTGAATTGTTCAATCTATAAGTGAAAAGAATGCTAGCCGAAACTGCCGAATACCAATTAGGATGCATCAAAACTTCTAACTTGGGCATATTTTCATGCATTTTCCCCGCTATGATCTGAAGTGTCATCTCTGGATAATATAGTGATCGAATCTTGTGTGTCGAGTTCACTGTTATCATCAAATTTTCTGTAAAACCTACATAGCAATGATGTAATTCAGTTCCAAGTAAATGTAAATTATATAACACTAGAAATGTTAGATTACACATACCTTTTTTTTGGGTTCACTGGACAATTTCTTACATCATGATTAGCAAGTGTATTGCATCCCTTGCATAATCGTTTTGGCTTCTGTCCTTTTTCCATCGTTGTTTCTTTTCCGCTTTTAAGCCTTTTCCACTACCTTTCGTATTGCAATGATTTGGTGGGTGAACTTCAACAGTAATAGGTCCCATTTGATTGTGGATATTATCAACTTCTCTTGGTTGCATAGCATCTAGTTCCTCAATAAGTGATCTTACGCATGTCCTCGCCCTTTCATATTTCTCATTACTTTGAAATGATTTCCCCAATGCTTGTGAGAACAATTTGGCTAACTCATGTCGTTTTAGATCCTTAGTAGGATTGTCTACCTTTTCAAGAGCAATGCCTTCATCATCAAAGATAGTCTCTTTCATAACATTTGATGTCCATCTTTTCATAATGTACTTGTGTGGCAATTCCATCATTAATTCATTTCTAAGTACAACGAGAACATGTCGGCATGGAATGCCATCTGATTCAAATAACATACATGCACAAGAAGCAAACCTCTCACTGGTGAGGTATTTGACGTTGTGGGTTATTGATAAATTTTCACAATTCCGCACAACTAAATATTTAGTATGACCTTCATCTTTAACTAATTCAATGGTATGGTAAAGGCTGTGCACCAACTCATCTTGAAATTTGTAAAAATTGATCCTTGTATAAATAGATGTCATTTGTTGCTCGACTTGTAATTTTGTTCTTAATTTTGGCTTTGTATATTCAGTATCATGATCAGCCTTCTTCTCATTATGTCTTTGACGTTTAATAGCCCTTTCAATCCGACCATAAAACTTTTCTAGTGAAATTTTATTTCCAACATACCCACTATAATACGCGTTCATGCCTTCGCTCCTTTGGATACTTTTAATTCCTACAACGTTATGGAAAATATAATATACAAAAGAATATGTCATAATAATAGTTTCAGTAAAAATTTGGAATTAGATAACAAACCTGCAGTGAAAATGTGTCTAGAGTATATAGGTACCCATTTGCTTCTCAAGTTGTATATCATGTGAAGCCAAAAATTCTCTTGTAATCCATTTTCAACTATAATCTCTTTCCATTTCTTTTCAAACTCATCTGGACTATTTGAATATCTGATGCACGAGTTGAAACTATTCATAAATACAGATTTTTTGGTTATTGCACCTAACTTTTCAAGAACTTTGTCAAGGATATGCCAGATGCAATAATTATGTTTTGCAGTTGGGAAAATATTTTGAATAGCTATTGTCATTGCAGGATCTTGATCGGTGATGATAATAGTTGGTGATTTTCTAGACATTGCCTGGAGTAATTTCTCAAATAGCCAAGAAAATGACGAAACTTTTTCATCCTTAATCAATCCAAAACCAAAGTTAATTGATTGGCGATGATGATTAACTCCTGTGAATGGTGCAAATATAAGAGAATATTGATTTGTATCATATGTTGTATCAAATACAACAATATCACCAAATGTAGCATAGGCTTTTCTTGAAAGACCATCTGCCCAAAAAAGATGAGTTAGTTTGTTCTCATCATCAGTATTGTATGCATAAAAAATGATGGATTTATCTCCTTTTCTTCTTTGAATTGATCTAATAATAATTGTGCATCCAAATCCTTGACTTCTTTTCTTTTATCCCTCTCATAATTCCTGAGATCTCGTTCGGTACATCCAATATTATGATAGCCTCCCCTCTCTATGTCAAGAACCGTCAATACTTTTGATGTTCTAATGTTTGCTTCTTGAAAATTTTCATGAAGACACTTGACTGCAGGAGTTACTTTCCTATGTGATCTAATAAAAGAAGTTTTTCGAGGAGTAGATAACACATGATTATGTTCTTCATTAAAGATACTGACAACCCACTTTTCATTTCCATCTTTGCGAATGACTAGTTTGGCAAGACAACCTTCTCTTATTAAACCTCTATTTCGTTTAACCTTGGTAGTGGTATGTGTAGTAGTTGTCTTACATTCATCTTGTACCTTGTCGTCCTTTAAATCTGGGTAGCCTTGTTTGCAACATACAAACTCCTTCCAATAAAGTTCCTTTGTTTTGACACGATGCTTTGTTGTATTTTTACGAACGCCAAAGCCACTTTGTTTGGCATAATTGTAATAGAATTTTTCACCTTCATCAAATGAATTGAAGGTCATCCCAACATGTGGCTTCAAGTTGTCAGCAACCATAGGAATCCCAATATTAGACCGGTTAATCACATCCACAGTATCATCGAATGTTTCATTTGAACTGTAATGGATTAATAGTAATAAGTAAGAAACAAGAATGGAAGTAACTGACCAAAAAAAAAGAATGGAAGAAGTAGATGCACTAGTTGATAGAAGACGGAGATGCATTACATAATTGAGAATATGTAATAAAAAATTAAGTTGAATGCTTTGGACATAGAAAAAAATAACAAAAACTTTGGAAATTTTTTATTCTACCTATGTGTTCCTGCGTCCTCCATTGATATGATTTGTAAGAGAATATAATACCAAGTTTATTCTGCCATAACATAACAAAGCATAATATCAGTCTTGATTGTTAGAATTGACAACGTTTCTGCATGGGTTATGCGGTTGAATACAACGAAGGTACGGAGCAAAAAATAAATAATATCATAGGAAGTGTTATTCGTGCACCCAAGAAAAAATAAAAAGTCTGACTAGTTGCGACAGCCGTGGAGGAAAACCATCTTGACGTCTATGGTCTTAGAATTGGCACAACTGTCTTATTATATAGAGATAAAAAACTAGGGCTTCAAATAGGAGTAGTATTAAATTATTAATTAGTGGACCAGGAACAAAAGAAGGTAAAAGAAATATGCAAAGAAGAATGATCCACGTTGTCAAAACATTGCGATCTCGGCTTCTACTTATTACGCAAGAATGGAGGAAGTAAAAGCGACGGAATATATATTCTTGTGACTAAAGGAGCAAAAGTATCGTCGAGGTTCTATAAATATTTATTATGATAAAAAATTGGAAAGTAGACGGATAGTAACGGGAAGGATGGATTGACGCTCACGGGAATAGAGACGGGAGTCAAGTCCGCACGGTCTGTAGTATGTAGAGGATCGGCTCCCTATATATATATATATATATATATATATATATATATTCAGTGCAGTGGAAATCAAAACTGCGAATATAGTGTTTGAAAACCAAACAAACTCAACATCCAAAAGAGTGACCAGAGTTAAAACCAATATAAATGTATAAGTCCTAATGACAAATAGGTCTGCTTGCAATTAAACAAGTATACAACGACTTTGACTAGAATGAGAGAAGTCATTGTAACATTTTCGAGTTTCAATTTCTGTATTTAAAAAAGTCATTCGCATCCCGGAGCACACCAAAAGGCAAAACCGTAAAATTGTTTGTTGCATTGATGTGGTTGTTGTTTCCGTAAATAAAAGTATATAGCTATCGAATCCCCAAACTACCAGAAGGGAATAAGAGGAAGGTTTAGAGACGTGTCGGTGCTTTACTTTTAAGAAAGAGAGCGACGCAATGCCCAAACATGGCATTGAATTTCTTGCACAACATCCAGAAATAATATCGGAACCAATTCACGAATATTGTTAATTCTCGGGACAATTAACCATGGCGTGAAGGATCCAACAATGGCTCTTATGCCAATTGATAGAGAAATCATACCCGGATTTGACGGAGTTTTCATCTTAGTGTTCTTGTTCCTCTCTTGAAGGCAGTGTCGACAGTCTACATAGAAATAGCAGAAGCGAGAAGCGAACGAAGTAACCGTAGTCTTCTTTAGGGGTAAGGTTCCTCTCTCCTTATGAGTTCTCCGTAAGATGGGATTCCGGTTGTCGTAAAGAAACCACGGATAGAGGACCAATCCTTATTTATGATACCGTGTGTTATCTCCTCAACCATCATGAAGAGACACGGTAGTTACAATATCTCTTCATAATCGCAACAGACGCATCCTTTTAGAAAAGTGCACTGATAATATTAATTTATTTAATTTAGGCCACACTAAATATGATTTAACATAAGTAACTATTGTACATCATTTGAGAGAAACACAAAGGTGTATATATTGTACTCACGAGTATTGTACGTCTATACCCGGAACATGTGAAAGTGATGTACTATACTCTCGAGTATTGTACGTATGATATCCTAAAATATGGATATTATAATTCTCACGTATTATCACTATTTCAAAGTATGTGAACACTAGTCTTGTTGGAAAGTATTTTTTACAAGGATTCCAATGCAATTTATTTCATCAAAAAATACACTCCAAATTGAAAGTTATGGACAAAAACATTTTCCTTTTCTTCTACTTCCATCATCCTTTATTGCTGCTGACAGCATGACAGCTGGTGTCAGTTCTCATTCCCCGAAATCGGGTGGCCGAGCAGGTGGGAATGTGACTATGTCTAGAAATTTTCAACTGAAAAGATATACACACTACCTTATAAAGACATGGAGTTCGAGTATTAATTGTATATGTCAAACCGATTTCATAATCTTATATATAGTCGATCATTTAATCTTAACAGGTTTGTGATACTTACAAACTACCCCAAATTTTTGGGGATATTGAGGACTCACATTGCTGCACGTCTACGTCTTGACCAAGCTTTTTGTGTGCGCTCGGTAGCCAGCATGGTATGTCAAATACTCCATTTATACACACTTTACTTTTGTGCTGAAAGAAAGTACCACTCTTCTATATAAATTCAACATAACTATGTATGAAAAAATTAGCTCAACTCTCAACAATAGAAATTTTTATAAAAATATCTTTTTTCTCTCTAAAGATGGGTTCTGTCGTATTCATCATGCACCCAACGACAGACCAAACAAAAGGGAGTTACATCATGAGTTAGCCATCTAAGAAAAAAGGCACAACTCGCGCTCCAAAGATCCCAACCATTGAAAACAAAAATCCTCTAGCGAAGAAAACAGAAAAGAAAGTCATCTATCAAAGAAAACATCCTTATACTATGTATTGGTCATCCCAAAAAATCAATGAACTTGAAACTCCTAAAAACCAACACAACATAACCGCACCAAAGAAACAAATTACGGTAGAGCGTCAAAAATCAAAGAGCATTCAACTAAGTGACTCGCTGTCATCCGTCCTCAGCCTTCTGTGAGCGTCTTAGAAGTTGAATCTCTTTATCTTTGAGCCTCGACCAACATCAAAGAATTTTCCAAGAACATCCCCATAATCATGATCATTGTCTGCATACATGTTGTGACTACAAACTCTCCTGGAACTCCCTCGACTGCTACACAAGCGTGTCGCAATGAAATCATTCCAACTGCCATAAAAACATCTTCACATAGTACGTACAACAAATTTGACTGTCAACTTTTTCTAGATGATCACATAGATTTAAATAAAAAATTATAATAGATGTAGATGAAAGCAGAATAAGATTCCTATTAGTTATGTGTTTAAGGTGTCTCATAAGAGATGTCGTGACATCTCCCAATGTATCAAAAGTAAAAGATAAAAAAATGATGATAATTTGGCATACATGTTGTTCCGTGTTTTTGTACCTTTGTGCAACGACGTCACAAGTTGTATGGTCTGCTTTAAAGTTATTTGAAAGAACGACAATCAGGGAAGACTCTGGTCAAGTCAACTATGGGTATACTTGTCATCTGTCCAGTCAAATAATAAGATACCGACATGACAGTGGGAGTGGAGTCCATCAGGTCATGTACCAAGGAAGACCACAAGAGCTTCTTTGAGGACCTTCAATCCCGCTCGAGAGACAATGTCAAAAAGATTATCATGAACTACATAATGTCAAAACTTATAGTCGATAATGCACATCATGATCACCGAAGGCGTTGAGGTCTATAGTTGGCAGTGTTCATCACATGGGTGTACGGAAAGCATGAGCCAATGTCGAAGAATATCTTGGTATTCAACATGTGACATGAACAAATCAAGATCGTCAAGAGGAACAAAAAGTAGGTAGCTTGTACATGGTCGGCTTGGAGAAGCAACTAGTTGTTGTTGGGAGAGGCCACTTCTAATGTATTGTTGGAGAAAATTTTGTACTAAACATCTACCAATATAGAATGGGTGTTTGAGGTGGCAAAAGGTGTGAAATATAGGCACAGAATAGATAGTGAAAACAAAAAGAATATCTATTCATATTTCTAAAACAGCAAGATCATGTCAATAACTATGTAATAGAAAGAATGGTTAATGAGTTCATACCCAGTCTTGGAGCAAATCCAACAACTATAACTCGTTACAATAGTCGTGCACTCTTGGTTGTATTGGAACTCATCTGCAGCCACTGCTGGTCTCCACTACGGGCAGCAGACTCGAACAACGACAACAACTCCTATGGTTTTTACCACGAACTGCAGCCTCACGTTGTCCTCCTAGCGACAGGCAAAGGCCACCTCAAATTTATGGTAGTCTACATGGACCACCTAGAACTCCTATCATTCTACTAGAACAAACAGGAAGGAGTCGTCTCCTTCTATTGGCGTACTAGTCACCAACCTGCTCTCCCACAATTATTCTCAATTGTTCTCTTCCTCGTTGTCCCTCCCTAGTCAAGTAGGATTTGCTTGGGCTCTCTCAGTTACCACAACTCGAGAAGATAACAATTGTTAAAGCAACTAATTCTCAATTGTGTGTGTTGGGAAACCCCCAGTACCCCTCTATTTATAGGAGGGGTTAGGGCTAGTATTCCCAATATGTGTGGGAGTAGAAGGATCCAGAATTTTCATGAATTAATTGCCCTACGATAGGTGAACTGGCCGGTTCACAGGTGAATCGGTCGACTGGCACTGAGAGCTGAACAGTTCACTCAGAGAACTAGTTGGTTCACATGTTTCCCAATTATAATTTAAATTGACAATTCATCTCCAATTAATGTTCAACATTAATTCATTGTATCAATCGAAATGAACAAGTGAAACGATCAACTATTCTCATGCATCGGGAAAATCACCAAAAGCTTTGGTTGGCATGACTGAGTTGATTGGTTCACTAGATGAACCAGTTGTCTCACCAACCTCATTCGGTCGGTTTACCTAGTGAGCCGATCGGTTGGTGTCACGAGTCATGCAAAATTTAGCCAATTCCATTTCCAATCAACCTGACACCCTAACCAATTTATTCAATACTTGAACTTGATGGTCATGAGTCGAGTCAGTTAATTGGTTGTTTAATTGAATACATAAACATCTTTAGTAATCAACTTAAACATTAGTAACGGATGAACTCCTAATCCATGTGATTTCCTATAAGTGTGACCCTATAGGTTTGATGTCATGTTGGCAGTGAATGTCGATAACTAGCTGATGACATCACAAGCAAAAAGTGGTGCCTAGTCACACATCAGTGCTACCCAAGTGAATGGAAAGTTGGAGAACAACTTCAACCTACAATTTGTGTAAGGTGTTATAGTGATTGTATAGTTATTTTGTCTTTGATATCCAGATTGAACTCAAGGCATGTAATCATCACCCTTTCAACGTTCAATCTATGTTCCTTGAACCAAGTATAGACTGACTGAGATATATGTGACCTTAATATTGTATATTGATTCACATGTGCATGTGCATGCATTTCTTAGTCTTGCTTATCAAGTGTCTAGGATATCAAACTCCAGTAGGAGGGACAAATCCCATCTACATCACTCATAGTCAGTCCCCATGTGTTGCAACTACCCAGTCATCACCGTTATGGAAATCCTCATTCAGGGTTATGTTGGATGATGTCACAGTATACCGAACAAAATGTGATGAGTAGTGAATTCAAGTCTCATAACCAAAATTACCACCTCTAGTATGATAGATGACTATGACCACCAAGCATGGTTTCCATGTGTCATTCTCAAGGTGAGTCTGTCTAATACATTGTTCTCTAACAAGTATATGTGTGCTTGGTTTGATATCACATATAATTACTGATGAGATTCTATCATCAACCAACCCTCAATCCAATCATGTGTGTTATTGTTGTCTATCTACCTTCCACAGTAACAACTGACCAGTGACATAATAAGAATTTACATAATGTTAACATATGTATGATCTCATTGTTCAAGTCACATACTTGAAGACCTACATAATTGATATTGTCCTTCTTTAGACATTCATTATGTTTCCTCATTATCTCGTAACTGAGTGAAACAGAATGATCTGGAATCTTGTCTTTATTGTTATTAATCAAATCCTTTATGTAATATTCCATCACAATCACCATATGGTTGGCTCTCCGGGCATACCATACCAACGGACTCCCACTTGCACTTAGAGCCAATCACCCACAAATCATATTCTTAGTGATCTCAACATGTCCATCATGTTTCTACTACACAAGTGCTAATCCAGCGGGTTAGCAACACTCTTGTTTTGGTCTATATATTGCATGTTCCTCATCTCTTCACTGTACAATTTCTCATATGATATGGAATTGCCGTGATATGGTATATGATATTCTTTGCCTAACCATTAGATCCATT
This sequence comes from Alisma plantago-aquatica, assembly GCA_963693085.1. Classification (NCBI taxonomy): domain Eukaryota; kingdom Viridiplantae; phylum Streptophyta; class Magnoliopsida; order Alismatales; family Alismataceae; genus Alisma; species Alisma plantago-aquatica. The sequence continues at coordinate 1,442,998,762 of OY856410.1, read as the reverse complement.
ATTTGTCACAATGTCTCTATTGTGTCATCAATAGTTGGAACATCTTTAAGTTCATCATATGAACTTCTAGATCCATATAGTACCCATTCTGGTGTTCACAACACTAGGATACTCAACTTCAATTGTAGAATTGGATTTATGGCATGTGGTTTTGAATTTTTCCAACTTTACAACTCTTTTCTTAAAATTAAACACAATTTATATTGTGATGACTTTTGTCATTGCGGAAGCTTGCATCGGTGTAACCCCTTACACCCAACTCTTCCTTGTAGCCATGATCTAGCAATTAATTGGTTAATGCTTCTCAAACTCTAGTAGATATCTTTAATGACATTCCAATGACCCTCATTGGAAACTAATATCATCTTGTCATGTCTAATACATACAAGATTGTGGGATGAGTACATTTTCATAACATGCATGATAGATCCAATTATTGTTGCATATGGCATCTTACTCATAACTTTTCATTCTTCTTAAGAATTAGAACTTTGGATTCTTAAGAAACTAATCCCATTTATATGGATAGATTCTCCCTATTGAATCCTTCATTTTGAACTCTTTCAGTACTTTGCTATTATATGTTCTCATACTTAGGTTATGAAACTTTCAAGAACCATCTCCATATATCTCAATCCCTATCATATAGGATGTTTCACCTAATCCTTCATTGTTGAAGGTGTTTTCCATGTTAGGTCTCAATACTCATAGTTTTGATATGCTATTCCCTATCATCATGTGGAATATTCATATATACTCCCACTAAATCTTTTGTAATCATAGATTTCATCTTTTATCTTATCTCAAGTCAAACTCTTTGATTGTTTTATCAAGCAAAATATCCATCTCTAAGATGCTAGTTTTGATCTGAAGATTGTTTGTAGCTTATAGACTTTATTTGCATCAATGAAGTTATAAAACCTTTGCTTTATATCACATACGCATCCTCTAATATATTCCTTTTCAGGAATGCAGTTATAATCCCCATATGCCAAATCTCATAGTATGTACAAGCTGCAACAATAAGCATGGTGATTGGGGAAGGAATTTCTTCATGTTTAACAATTTGAATTTATTTGAATCATTTTCCACCAATCTGTCCTTTTTGGTTATCCATGTAGGTCTTTTCAACAAAACATGACTTCACCCTTTGAGTTTTACTCAAAGAGGTGGTCCTAGCAAGGTCATGCCTTTTTAGTGTACATGGACTCCTTAATGGCCTTAAGCCACTTCTTAGATTCTAGTTATTAATAGCTTCTAGTTGATTTTTTGGTTCATCATCTTATGACCAACCTATCAGAGTTATTAGATTCACAATATTTCAATCTCAGATGTGTTCTACTAGAACTTATGAGATTTTGTGTTAAATGAGGAACTTGAGATTCCACAACAATTTGTGATTCTCATATGTTCTCATTTTACCTTCTTGTTGACCTTGAACCTTTTGAGTTCTACTTTTACTCCCATTTATTCTTCTAGAACTCAGTTAACAACAAAACCCTTTTGTTTTTAGATTGGGATTAAAGGTAGTATTCAACAATTATAGTTTGTGGATAAAATTTTCCAAGAAACTACTTTCTTTATAAAATTTTCTATCCTTAAGACTCATCATGACATTCCCATATCATATCTCATATGATGTCTTTAAACCATTTTAGATGGTTCATTATTTTAGTGTAGAGTATATATCCACGAGGAGATTAGAAGATTAGCATAAATGATAATCATGTCATGACTCAACATGATGTGATTCCTTCTTTTTGATACATCATTATGTTTTAGGTGGATTTGACTTGCCTTCCAAAAGGTCCTCAAACTGTTGATGTAAAGTATTTCAACATTTGATCATATCAAAGTTGTTGACCTAAGTGTTACACATTGTCCATAGTTTGATAATGACTTAACCATTCCATTCATATGTATCTAATATGTTTGTTTAGCATTGATTTCAGGCATTAGGTACATGAAAAGGATCAAATCGCTCAAGCCCTAGCTTGGTTTAGTTCAAGTCAAAAGCAATGCAAATGCACGTTTTGGGAAAACACTCAAAATCACCTTAGAATATTTTTGTAATCATTTGTATTGATGATATGACTTGTAACTAAGATGTGAAAAAACCAAGGACACATATTTTGATCATTTGATCACTTAAATAATTTTTTGTAGAATTATTACAGACACTTCATCAGTCGAATTACAAACTTGACCAATCCTTAATGGATTTTGAGAATGATATCGATCAGTTGAGTTGTATATCCACAAAAATTGTCCGAGGACCTCTGTGCCCAAAACAAATTTAAGTGGATCGGTCGAGTTTCCACCAAGACTAACTTGATTGATAGTTTAAATTAGCTTTATCACACAGTGTGATTGATAGAGTTATCTTTATTGAAACTTGACCATATGCACTGTATGGAAAACATAGAAAAGGTGAATCTAACTGTTGGAGTGTTGCAAAACTCAAAATGATATCCATTGCAACCCTCCAAACGGCTAGAAAACATTCATAAGTGTTCCCACACTCTAGTGGACACCCCTAGATATAAATAGGACCTCTTGGAGTTCATTCCAAGGTTGCTCATTTATGCTATTCAAGGTCCTTGCCATAGTTGAGTACTTTTAGTCCACTTGAGCTCCTTTATCTCTCTTGATTACACTTCATTTTTTCATATGAATGAGATAGGATTTTTGTGAGAGATCTTCCTCATTGTACATTTTTAAATCTCTTAAAAGCTACTCCTTCCCAATCCCTTTCTTCAAGATCATGTTGATGAAGGCTTCTCCAAGTGAAGGAGGAGGTGCATGCTTCTTTGAGCTGTAGAAAAATGTGCTTCAAGCTTCTCTGATGAAGGAGGGGGACAAGGCGAAAGATCCAAGGAACTGAGTGGGTAAATACTTCAAGGCTAAAGACTCGGTGTAAGAAGAGGATCTCCTTGGTGAAGGAATCCAACTACTTGTAAGAGTGGGTAAGACCTTGATGAGGTAGAAGACTATCTCTTAGATCGGTAAGACCTTCTTTGTAAGGTTGTTGGCTCCATTGGATTTAAAGGGAAGTTGGGTATCCTTGTCCTAAAAAAGAAAGGTCATTTGTTGTAACTCTTATAAGTGAAGGAGTAGACATGCTTAAGAAATCCTACAGCTTGACCTCTCTAGGTAGTGAACTGACTCTCTCCTACTTTGGAGAGTGGAACCACTCTAAAATAGCTTATTCAATTGGTTTCTTCAATTTCTCTTATCCTTGCTATGCATGTTTAGATTGCCATCAAATTATTTGAAATTATGCCTAGTTGAAGTAAATTGAAGGTCGAAGCGCTCCCGTTCTGAGCGACAGAGAGGGCGACTAGGGCACGACTCTCCGATCCTGGGGGAGGGGGCTCGACGGCCAGGCTCGCCACCCTGCTCCCCCGGGGGCTATCTCAGTGGCTGCTCCAGCCGGATCGGGACTCCTTGGTTTGCTTCATTGTGGTTTCCTCTTCTCATTGCTTCACGCCCCTGTCTGCGGCGGCTGGGAACGGGATCTTAGATCCGGTTTTTGCTGGTTCTTCGAAGGGGTGTCGTCGACTGGGTAACCCCTTCGGGTGTTGCCGGAGGTCGCTGTGACTGAGGAACCGAAGCAAGCATCCAGGGTTTCCCCTTCTCTGTAGTGGTTCGCTGCTCACCTTCCCCCTATTTCACCGTCCTTTTTACTGCTTTCTATTATTTCCGTTGTTGTTTGTGTTGTCTGTTGTTTGTGGCAGTTCATCTGCCTATTTAGTCTCCGTTTATCGGTGTGTTTCAGTCCTCACTCTAGTTCCTCTCTTGGAAAGTGATGAGATTTTTAGCCTTTGCTAAGTCTCAATTTTGCACCAGTTTGATCTTGTTACCTGGTTATGTGGTGTCTGAGGAGATCATACATCAACGAGATATGTATCAAGTTCAGTCTCTCTACTACTGCTCAATGCTCAAGTTGAAGGATTTCCTCGTGAAAAGCTGCCCGTGTCAGCCTCAGAGAAGAGGAAACAATACAGAAGATCCCCAATCTCATTCCGATATGAGTCACAGTGGTTTAGTGCTCCTGATCTTGTTTAATGATTGTTATGATGTATTTACAATCCCCTCTTGTAGATGTCATATGGCTATCGAGTAATGAATCTTTCTGTTTTGCTCTAAAAAAAAGAAGTAAATTGAAGGTCTAACTATTTTAGTGCAAGTTTTGAAGTGTATTCACCCCCCTCTAGAGCCCTCTGATCCAACAAGTGGTATCAAAGACATGCTCTTCTCCGACACATCTCCCATGAGATGAGAAGATGGACGACTTATTTGGGTCTCTCAATCTAGAGGGAATCTTCTCCATGAGACCTCCGGTCTTCAATGACACCAACTTTGTTTATTGGAAATGGTAGATGCAATTCTTCCTTTAAGGGACCAACTATGACATCTGAAACATGGTGATTCTTCCATACAAGGAGCAAAATGGTGATGTAGCTACTTGGGATGAAGCTATAGTCAAGAAGGCACAACTAAATGACAAGGAGATAGGCATCATCTATGATGCCCTCACTCCCTCTGAGTTCAACCGAATCTCATTTTGGGACACAACCCATGATATTCAGAACAAGTTGTTCATCACATATGAAGGCACGCAATAAAGTCAAGGAATCCAAGATCTACATGCTCAATGGACTGCTTGAAAACTTCAAGATGGGCAAGAAGGAAAGAGTGGCTGATATGTACTCAAGGCTTAACACCATCATCAACAGACTTGCATCCTTGGGTCACACCTTGGATAGAGGGGCAATCAACTCCAAGATCAGAAGATCTCTTCCCAATAGATGGAATGACATGGTATATTACCACACTAACAAATTCACTTGGGGTTGAAATACCTGAGTTTTTAACCAAAACCTTGTGCAATAATACCACCCACAAGTGGACGGGTCTTATCGCAGTATAGTTGAGGATCAAATCCCAAAGGACAACATTTTTAAGAATCATTTCTAGCCGAGTCTAGCTCAAGTAAAACTAATATTTAGAACAAAGGTTTGATTTGAGGTTAACTAAACTAATTGCAAGAAAGCAAAGAGAAGGATTAAAGTTGAATCTAGATTAATGATGGGGATCACTGGGGTGATCTCGGGTTTCACCACCACTACACATGCAAACAAATCCAAACACAAACATCCAGGCTAGATATAACTATCCAAATAGAGTTGTTGTGAACCCTCCGTTAGGATGTTTAGGTTTGCGTAAGCATCACCTTAGGCATCAAATTTCTCATCGCCATACGGATCATGCACTTATGGCTCCGAAGATACAAATATCCAATTGAAGCTGTGGGCCCCCCATACGGGCGTTAGGCACACAGAAGCGTCACCGTGGGATAGATGGTTCGTGTCCTCACAGATCACTCACTTACGACTTCAGGGAATCCCATCTGATTTCTCGTTAGAGAGTCAAACACGTTAATCGACATTCAAATCCTACATAATGAAGTTCTAGAAACATAGGAATGAACAAGATAAAAGCAAGCAGGTGATCAATCCACAAGCACACATCAACGATTAACAACGAAATGAAAAGTTACATATAACCCATGGAAAGTTTAATAAAAGGACATATAAGTATGGGAAGGGGGGCTGGTCCCCGCACCCCAACGAAAGGAAACTACTCACTCATGATGAGTGAAACAAAAAGAACAAGAGAGAGGGAAGATTCTATCATGAACATGGTGAAGGAGACAATCACATATTGGTGAAGATTGTGGTCTTCTATGCCACGTTGGAGAAGATCTGGATGAGGAGCGAGGGATACCGTGGTAGACGGGGTAGACAGGGTAGACCTTCTCTCTCCTCCTTCCTTCTCTTCTCGTCCTCTTTGCTCGTAGTAGGAGGAGCAGCTTGTGGAGGCGTAGGCGGGCATGGATGATAGGATGGAAGCGCAAGGCCACCGCAAGGCTTGGTTGTGGAGATCGTCCTCTACTAGGGGTTGAATGTGGATGAACGTACCCTAGTGTTGGAGGGGGCGCTTGCCCAGGGGTTGAGCGTCTGAGAGCGCAGCCTGACATTGGTTGTTTTTGATCAAACTTCCTCCCAAGGGTCAAGTCTACGTGAGGCATCCTGGCGGTGTCCCCCTGGGTCCCCCTTTCCTGTGGCTGTTGGACGTGGCTATTTATAGAAGTGGCGGGCAGCTGGATCTTCGGTTTGGAGACTGTTTAGGACTTTCACATTCTTGAGACTGAAAGCATCCCAACATTCTTGAAATCTCTAGGATCTTCACGCACAGTTTGGAAACCGATATGTTCTTCGCACAGTTTGGAGACTGTGAAGCCTCCACACAGTCTTGGGAATGTGAGGAGCAGATGGTTAGGGGGCGTAGGTTGAGAGGGTGAAGAGTTGGTGGTTCACGGTCTCAGGACCGATAGTATCCTCACTATCTTAGAAACTACTAGGGGTACGATCGGTGTAGAGAGGACCGTGAAGGCAGATCGCGAGGGTAGAGGGAGATGGAAGTCACAAACTATGAAGGTCCTATCGGTCTTGGGACCATGAGGAGTAGACCACAAGTAGGTGTAGAGAGTGCTGGTGAAGGTGGAGGTCGCCTGTAATTAGCTACAGACCTGCTGGAGGTGGCGATGGCAACTGGCGGTGATGGTGGCTATTGATGGAAGGTGAGGTGAGGAGGAAGGTGGAAGGAGATGTGGTCGAGATCAACAGAAAGGGTGAAGTTGATCATGGAAGTGGTGTTGATCGGAGGATCTAGGGTTGGTGAGAGTCCTCTTGAGTGAAGGTGGGCCCGCAACTAGTGGGTGGGCTCAATTGAAGATTCAACTTCATCACGACCTACTTAACCTGCATGAAATTCATATAGACCCTAGTCAATAAGCTTGATAATCAATCGATTAAGCAAGATTGCATATTGTAAAATTTAGGAGATAAAAGTGAATGTATTGAGCCGAATTGGGCCCAAGATGGAAACTAAAATCATGATGAATATGGATTCATCAAAACACCCCAAACTTAAACATTACTCGTCCTCGAGTAACACAAAATCTGAAACAGTCGCCAAATGAATACTTTCAACTCGTGTGATTGCCTCATCTTCACATCATGATTGTTTCCTTTCTGCTCAGTATGACTAAGCATCTCAACTTCCTGAGATCACCGAACACATCTTACCATATCTTCGTTCCTGAGTTTGTTTTCCAACATCACTTCCTCCTCACCTTTTCCAACAGCAAGCATTTCTAAGAGCTTTATAAGAGTCCATAGATACCTGTAGAACAACAAGTGTGCACCTGATCTGACACTGGTGTTTTTTAGGATAGGGAGGCATTCATTGTGCCTTTAGGTGGAAGAGGGAGTGAAGGGTGGTATGGAAGGAAGTTGTATATCTCTCCTCTATTCGACTTGAGATTTATTATATGGTTGCAATTACATTGATTGCATTTTTTTGTGCGAATCTCTCCTCTATTCGACTCGAGATTGCATTTTTTGTGTACACATTGGCATCTTTTCTTGGTGGTACACCACAACTAAATCGAGGGGTATGGAAGAAGTACATAAAGAGATAGGTGGCGTGCCACCCCAAACATAAGGTTTGGCACTATTTTGGCTATTTTTATTTCTTTTTGATGGATACAGGGGTAATAAGATGGTGGAAGAAGCATAGAAGAGAGTTCAGATCAGAATGCTACATGATTTACAATTTAGTGCACCGGGTCATTCTCTTTATTGTACTCTGCTCAAATAATGACTTGATGAGGATTTGGTGGAGATTTCATGCTATTGTTCCACTAGTCAGTTAGGAAGCACGACATGTTTGATCCCTATTAGTTCGACAGACACTTGCCATTTTTGCAGAATGATCATGATGTTAGGATTCATAAGCTTCACAAGATGATTTCAATCAATAGGCTAGTTTAAAAAAATGGTCCTCTTAAGGATTTGCTTCAAATAAGGAGGGTGTAGTGATTCAAAATGCATAGAAAGAGAAACTAGTTGGCTAGGCAAATGCTTTATTTCAAATAAGAAACGTCAGAACTTCATCAAGTTTCTGTACAATTTCTTTGAAAACTTAATTTTTTTTTGAAAATTTTGATCAAAATTTGCAACGATGAAATCTTAAGTCTGAAATAGATAGGAGCAAGTGGAAAGTAAAGTACGTACCACCCACCCTCCACCCCAAACTTTGAAATTTTCTCATCTCGAGCAAACTCAAAATCTGAGATGGAGGGGAAAATTTGTGCCGGTTGGACCTTCAGATGTGGTTGTGTTCCAATCAACACATGTCTTCCATCTAAAAATCTAAAAAATGAAGACTATCAGAACTTAAGATAGCATCTTGCGATGCAATTTCTATTTAGTGCAAAATTTTCTAATTCAAAACTAAACGTAAAAACAAAATTAGGGATTGGGTTGCCTCCTGACAAGCGCCTTTATTTTACGTTGATGACTCGACGTGAATCCTTCAATTTTCTGGTGGACACTTTGGATTGGTAAGATCCAGCATTGCTTCGGTGCCTATGTCAGTTGAGGTGAATTATCTTTTCAAGCGTTGGCCATTAGCCACAAATTCTCCTGACTATTCACTCCATAAAACAAAAGCACCATGCGAGTAGATGCTCTTGACAATGTATGGTCTAGACCAGTGGGAACGGAGTTTCCCTGGGAATAACCTCAGTCTTGAGTTGAACAGTAGAACTTGGTCTCCCACTTGTATGTATTTTCTTTTCAGATGACCATCGTGCCAAAGCTTCTTGCGTTCTTTGTAGATTTTTGCATTCTCATAAGCTTCCATCTAGAGTTCTTCCAGCTCTTGAAGTTGCAGAATCCTGGCTTCGCCAACTTTCTTCATGTCAAAATTTAGCTGTTTGATTTCCCACCATGCTTTGTGTTCCAGTTTTACAGGCAGGTGACATGACTTTCCATAAATTAACCAAAATGGTGTAGTTCTAAGAGGAGTCTTAAAAGCGGTTCGGTAGGCCCACAAGGTGTCATTGATTTTCACTGACCAATCTTTTCGGTTGTGGTCTACTGTCATTTCCAAGATAGCTTTTAGTTGACGGTTAGAAACCTCTACATGTCCACTTGTTTGGGGATGGTAGGGGGAGGCTACCTTGTGTGTTACATGATATTTCCTCATCAATGCTCCGAAGCTTCTTTCCAGAAAATGAGAACCTCCGTCGGATATCAAAGTTTGTGTGACTCTAAAATGGGGAAAAATAATATCTTTGAACATTTTGGTGACATGTTTTGAATTACTAGTGACTGTCGGTATGGCCTCTACCCATTTTGAGATGTAATCCACCACAACTAGGATGTAGGAAAATCCATGTGATGATGGGAATGGACCCATGTAGTCCATTCCCCAAACATCAAAAATCTTGACTTCTTGCCACATCATAAGCGGCATTTCATCTCTATTTGTAATGTTACCAGTTCTCTGGCATTTGTTACATGATAGAACAAAGTTGTAGGAATCTTTGGATATGGTTGGCTAAAAGAAACCACATTGTAAAACCTTCAAAGCAGTTTTCTTAGAACTCATTTGGCCTCCAACTGGGCCTGAGTGGCATTGCTCTAAAATAAGTTGGGCTTCTTCCTCAGCAATACAACGTCTGTAGAGACCATCAACACCAAGCTTGAAGAGGTACGGTTCATCCCAGTGATACTGCTTCACATCATGCATGAATTTCTTTAGTGCATTCCCAGTGCATTCATGGTGGATGACACCAGGGGCAAGGTAGTTCACAAGTCTGAGTACCAAGGGGTAGCTTCTGAAACTTTTATGAGTTGGTCATCTGGAAGAGAATCGTTAATCAGGATCTTCTCAGTTTCTAGAGTGTGGATACGACTGAGGTGGTCTGCCACAACATTCTCTGTACCTTTCTTATCTCTTACCTCCAAATTAAATTCTTACAAGAGGAGAATCCATCTGATCAACCTGGGATTTGCATCTTTCTTTACTAGGAGGTAACATATAGTGGCATGATCTGTGTAGATAGTGACTTTAGAACCAACGAGGTAGGACCTGAACTTATCAAAGGCATACACGACTGTAAGGAGTTCCTTCTCAGTAGTTGCATAGTTCCTCTGAGCTTCATTGAGGGTCTTCGATGCATAGTAGATCACATAATGTTTCTTCTCTATACATTGTCCTAAAATAGCACCCACAGCGTAATCACTGGCATCACACATATTTTCAAATGGGTGATCCAAATCAGGAGCTCTGATGATGGGTGTTGTTGTAAGAGCATTCTTCAGGTTGTTGAAACTCTTGACACATTCTTCGTCAAAATGGAAATCAACGTCCTTTAGCAACAAATTCATCATCAGCTTGGTTATCTTGGAAAAATCCTTTATAAATCGTCTGTAAAAGCCTGCATGAACAAGGAATGTGCAAACCTCTCTTACATTTATCAGAATAGCGAGTTTGGAAATTACTTCAATTTTTGCTCTGTCTACTTTGATCCCTCTACTGCTGACTCTATGGCCAAGGACACTGCCTTCCTTTACCATAAAGTGACACTTCTCCCAATTTAACACAAGATGTGCCTCTTCACACCGTTTGAGGACTAGGGAGAGGTGCTTCAGGCATGAGTCATAAGAATCTCTGTAAATGGAAAACTCATCCATAAAAACTTCCATGATGGTTTCAGTGAGACTAGTGAATATAGCCTCCATGCAACGTTGGAAAGTTGCAGGCGCATTACAGAAGCTAAACGACATCCTTCTAAAGGCATATGTTCCAAATGGGCAAGTAAAAGTTGTTTTCTCTTGGTCATCTGGATGTATTGGAATTTGATAGATTCCAGAGTAACCATTGAGATAGCAGAAATATTCTTGGTGAGCCAACCGCTCTAAGACTTGATCAAGAAAAGGCATAGGGAAATGATCCTTACGCGTCACCTTGTTCAACTTCCTGTAATCGATACACATCCTCCACCCGGTGACTGTTCGAGTGGGGATGAGTTCATTATCTTCATTTCGTATCACAGTAGTTCCACCCTGCTTTGGGACCACATGCATGGGACTTACCCATGGTGAATCGGAGATCAGATAGATAATACCTATTGTGAGCAACTTAATAACTTAAAGGCAGACAACTTCTTTCATATTCAGATTCAGCTTCCTTTGGTGTTCAACAGTCAGCTTGTGGTCTTCCATCATGGGGATTTTGTGCATGCACAATGCTTGACTGATCCCAGTGAGATCACTCATCTTGTACTCGATGGCTTTTCTTATTTCCTTTAATTCCTTCAGGAATTTATCTTCTTGTTCTGCCATTAAATCAGAATTTATGATGACTGGGCAGACCTTGATATCATCTAGAAAGACGTACTTCGGTCCCTCGGGTAGGAGCTTTATTTCAGGAGCTTCTAGTTTCTCACACGGTTCTTCAGTAACATTCACAGCCTTGAGTTCCTCAACTTTGGCTTCATGATCTTCTTCAGCAGTGTCGAGGTGGAGAACACAATTTTTCACTTATTCATCAACTAAACCATCTGTATTTTGATTAGTTAGAGCCACTCCTAAAGGATCTTCTTATTCATAATCCTCTTGCATAAGGAGTGACATCCACTCTATGCAATCAATCAAGTAGACTTCTTCTCGCATGCTTGGTCTTTGCATACTTTCAAAAACTTTGAACTCAAGAGTTTCTTTACCTAGTCAAAGGAGAAAGGTTCATGCTTCAATATCAATCATAGCTCTTGTAGTGGCAAGGAATGGGCAGCCAAAGATGAGAGGGTATCTGGCATCTTCTTTTATGTCCATGATGACAAAGTCACACGGAACATAGGAGTCCTTGCCTACCTTGACAGGGACATCTTCAATGATTCCCAAGGGGAGAGTCATAGAGTTATCTGCTAGTTGTATGGTCATGCCGGTCAGGAGAAGCTCAGCAAATCCTAGCCTTTTGCAAAGGCTAAGTGGCATGATGGATATGCTAGAACCAAGATCGGTCAATCCCTTCTTAAAGGAGGAATCACTAATATGGCAAGAGATCCCAAAAGATCCTAGATCTTTCTGCTTCTTCAACATCTTGCTCTGAATAATGTCAGAATTGGTTGTTGCTAACTTGACTGTCTCATATTCTTCAGTTATATATTTTCTTGTGAGAAGTGACTTCAAGTACTTCGTCCAGGCTGGTATCTCAGCCAGCGCATCTAGAAATGGTATATCAACGTGAAGCTTCTTCATAGTTTCCTTAAACTTGTTGAAACGAGTATCAAGCTTGGTCTGCTTCAAACGAGCAGGGAAAGGGGGACGAGGCTTGTATACTAGTACAATAGGTTGTGGTGTTTCTATTTATGCAACAGTAGGTTTTTCAGAACTTTCCTTGTCTGTCTTATTAGCAGTTACTGGTCCTTTTGATTGAGACTCAGGTGTTGTAGAGTCTTGGACAATCACAAAGTCATCCTCGTCTATAATAACCACAAGTGTCTTGATAAGAGGATTGGAATAGTCTTTTCCATACCTGGTGGTGACAACCTTCAGTTGCTCAGAGTGCTTAGGATTGTTCTCTAGTTGGCCAGCAAAGGTTCCAGCAGGTGGCTTCAGGCTAGCTGAAAGTTGAGCTAGTTGAGATTCAATAGCCTTCTAATTGGCTTGCTGGATAATTGCGTAGAAGCTCATTGTATCTTTCCCATACTTCTATAAGGGATTCTCCAGGGACCTGAGTGAACTGTGTTATTCGGCCTCTGATTTCATAGGTGAGTGAAGGAGGATAGAATTTTTCCAGAAAAATGTTGTGAAGTTGTTCCCAAGTGGTGATGGGTTCGCATGGTAAGGAGTTACACCAACTCATGGCTCTATCAGCAAGATAATATTTGAAGAGACGGAGTCTGATGGCATCATCTGTGACTCCATTTTGCTTTGTCATAGCACATAGATCTATAAACCTCAGAAGATATTCTTGACTATCTTCTCCTTGCTTACCATAGAAAGGGTTGTTCTGAATCAGAGTGACCCAATGTGCCCTGATTTCAAAATTAGGAGCGTTGATGGGAGGAGGTTTCACTGGGTGACGAACGTATTGATAAACCCCTAAGGTCTTTTTGTAACTCAGCTTGTTGAGCTGCTGCTTGAGCTACTTGGATTTCCTCTTGAACTGCAACTGGGGCTTCTTACATAAGCCTATCTCTTTGCACATTAAGGGCTTGAGCTACCCTTCAAGAAATTTCCTCCTCTTGAGCCATACTTGCTTGGTTCTCTCTATTCTGGCAATGAAAAGTTCTATCTATCTCAGGGTCAAAGCTAGCAGAGAGTCCGGGAATGTTCGAACGGTGCATACACTAGACTTTGGGGGTACCTGGGATGGAAAGATCTTTCGGAAGTAAGATTGACGAAGTAGAACCGAATTCAAGAGAATGATCGATAGTATCAAAACAAAAAGCAAAAACATATATTAGCCTTAATGGAACTAGATTTGACTAGAAGATTCCGTTGTCCCCGGCAACAACACCAGAATTTGACGTGGTATATTACCGCACTAACAAATTCGCTCGGGGTTGAAATCCCTGAGTTTTTAACCAAAAACTTATGCAATAATACCACTCACAAGTAGACGAGTCTTATCATAGTATAGTTGAGGATCGAATCCCAAAGGACAATGTTTTTAAGAATCATTGATAGTCGAGTCTAGCTCAAATAAAACTAATATTTAAAACAAAGGTTTGATTTGAGGTTAACTAAACTAATTGCAAGAAAGCAAAGAGTAGGATTAAAGTTGAATCTAGATTAATGATGGGGATCACTGGGGTGGTCTCAGGTTTCACCACTGCTACACATGCAAACAAATCCAAACACAAACATCTAGGCTAGATATAACTATCCAAATAGAGCTACTACGAACCCTCAATTAGGATGTTTAGGTTTGCGTAAGCATCACCTTAGGCATCCAATTTCTCATCGCCATCCAGATCACACACTTACGACTATGAAGATACGGATATCCAACTGAAGTTACGGGCCCCCCATACGGGCATTAGGCACACAAAAATGTCACCGTGGGGTAGATGGCTCGTCCCCTCACATATCACTCACTTACGACTTCATGGAATCCCATCTAATTTCTCGTCAGGGAGTCAACTGCGTTAATCGACATTCAAATCCTACATATTGAAGTTCTCACAACATAGAAATGAACAAGATAAAAGCAAGCAGGTGATCAATCCATAAGCACACATCGACAATTAACAATGAAATGAAAAGTTACATACAAGCCATGGAAAGTTTAATAAAAGGATATATAAGCATGGGCAGTGGGGCTAGTCCCCACACTCCAGCGAAAGGAAACTGCTCACTCATGATGAGAGAAACAAAAAGAACAAGGGAGAGGGAAGATTATGTCATGAGCATGGTGAAGGAGACAATCGTAGCTCGGTGAAGGTTGCAGTCTTCTACATCACGTCGGAGTAGATCTGGATGAGGAGCGAGGGACACCGCGACAGATGGAGCAGACCTTCTCTCTCCTGCTTCTTTCTCTTCTCATCCTCTTTTGACGTAGTAGGAGGAGCAACTTGTGGAGGCGTAGGCGGGCGTGGATGATAGGATGGAAGCACAAGACCACCGCAAGGCTTGGCTATGGAGATCATCCTCTACTAGGGGTTGAATGTGGATGAACATAGCCTGGTGGTGGAGGGGGAGCTTGCAAAGGGGTAAAGTGCATGAGAGCACAACCTGGTAGTGGTTTCTGTTGATCGAACTTCCTCCCAGGGGTCGAGTGTATGTGAGGCAGCATGGTGGCATCCCCCTGGTCCCCCTTTCCTGTGGCTATTGGACGTGGCTATTTATAGAAGTGACGGGTGGCTGGATATTTAGTTTGGAGATCGTTTAGGACTTTTACATTCTTGAGACCGAAAGCATCCCCACGTTCTTAAAATCGCTAGGATCTTCACGCACGGTTTGGAAACCGATATGTTCTTCGTACAGTTTGGAGACGGTGAAGCCTCAAAACGATCTTGGGACCGTGAGGAGCAGATGGTCGGAGGGCACATGTCGAGAGGGTGAAGAGTTGGTGGTTCACGGTCTTGGGACCAATAGTGTCCTTACGATCTTGGAGACCGCTAGGGGTACGATCGGCATGGAGAGGACCGCGAGGGCAGAGGGAGATGGAAGTCACAAACTTTGAAGGTCCTATCAGTCTTGGGACCATGAGGAGCAGACCACAAGTAGGTGTGGAGAGTGCTGGTGAAGGTGGAGGTCGCTTGTGATTAGCTGCAGACCTGTTGGAAGTGGCGATGGCAGTTGGCGGTGATGGTGGCTATTGATGGAAGGTGAGGTGAGGAGGATGGTGGAAGGAGATGTAATAGAGATCAATAGAAAGGGTGAAGTTGATCATGAAAGTGGCATTGATCAGAGGATCTAGGGTTGGTGAGAGTCGTCTTGAGTGAAGGTGGGCCCACAACTAGTGGGTGGGCCCAGTTGAAGATTTGACTTCATCACGACCTACTCAACCTGCATGAAATTCATATAGACCCTAGTCAATAAGCTTGATAATCAATTGATTAAGTAACATTGCATATTATAAGATTTAGGAGATAAAAGTGAATGTATTGAGCCGAATTGGGCCCAAGATGGCAACTGAAATCATGATGAATATGTATTCATCAGGGAACCCAAGGTAACTTCAATTGAAGAAGTTAGACGCCTTAGAGACTTAGCCACCGAGGAGCTCATTGGAAACCTTCAAGCTCATGATCCAAGGCTAGACAAACAAGAAGAAGATGACAAGCAAGAGGAGAAGGAATCAACACAATGCCTTCAAAGCTCAAGTGGAGGTAATGATTCTCTAAAAACAACTTGATTTCTAGTCTTCTCCACCCTCTTCAAGTGAAGATGATGGCCCCAGTGATCATGAAGCAAACTACTCCAAGGGAAAGCACTTCAAGGGAAAGTCTTCCTCATCCTCAACTCCTAGGTGCTATGAATGTGGACAAAAGGGGTACTACAAGAATGAATGCCCAAAGGCCAATAAGAGTCACCACAAGGGCATCCACAAGAAGAAGGATGACTTTAAGAAGGAAGGCAGGTACAAGAGGAAGGATAAAAAGGAGAAAAGGAGGAAGGATGAAACTCATGTAGCTTGGGAGGAATCCTCCTCTAGTGGCTCAAACTCTGATGAAGGAGAATGCCATCTTGCACTAATGACTTCTACAAGTGAAGACATTGGTGAGGTTAAAGGTAAATGGATTATTTATAGTGGTTGTTCAAAACACGTGACAGGTGAAATCATACATTTCAATCATTTCACCAAGAAGAAAGGAGGATCAATGACATTTGGGGGCAATAACAAGGGTAAGGTAATAGGTGAGGGTGATGTAGGTGATTCACTATGCACCAAGAATGTACTTCTTGTCGATGGCCTACATCACAATTTGATAAGTGTTAGTCAACTTTGTAATAATGGTTATCTTGTTCTATTTACTTATTTAGAATGCTTGCTTATATAATCCCTCTCCTACAATGTCATATATAAGGGTACTAGAAATGGTAATCTTTATATTATTGTTCTTGACTCTATTAAGCCTATTGTTGGTAGATGTCTTGTTGCTAGTTTGAATGATATTTCTTTATGGCACCGTAGGCTTGGTCATGTAAATATGCATCAAATGAAGAAGTTAAGCAAAGAGGATTTGATCAAGGACTTCCTAAATTGGATTTTGAAAAGGATGAGGAATTCCAACCGTGTACCCAAGGAAAGAAAACCAAGTCCTCCTTCAAATCCAAAGGAGTCCTTAGCACCAAAAGAGTTCTTGAACTTCTTCACATTGATCTATTTGGACCAATGTGTATACAATCGCTTCATGGTAGCAAGTACTATCTTGTGATTGTTGATGATTTTTCACAATATACTTGGACCTTCTTTATTATTTTAAAAAGTGACACTCCCGATGTTTTCTCAACTTTTTGTAAATGAGTTGAAAAGGAAGCTTCTTTCTGGATTGTTTCTATCCATAGTGATCACGGGGGAGAGTTTGAAAATGATTTGTTTGAATGGTTTTGTGAGTAATCCGACTATGCACATAACTTTTCTTCACCTCAAACACCTCAATAAAATGGGTTTGTAGAGAGGAATAATAGGTCACTATAAGAGATGGCTAAGACTATGCTTCTAGAGTATGACACTCCAAAGAAGTTTTGGGCTGAAGTTGTTAGTACGTCATGTTTTGTGTAAACCTGGGTTTTCACTCATCCATCTTTAAAGAAAACCCCCTATGAGCTATTATGTGGTAGAAAGCCTCCATCGATTCCTATCTTATTTTTGGTTGTCCTTATTTTGTTTTGAACACCAAGGATTCCCTTGACAAGTTTGATCCAAAGTCCTATGAGGCTTTCTTTCTTGGCTATAATACTACAAGAAAGGCTTATAGAGTATTTAACACTGAATAATGTAAAGTACAAGAATCTATCAATGTTAGATTTGTTGAGACTAACCCCTATATTTGCAAGAATGTTGTTGATGATGATATTATAGATCAGGTGATCCCTCACTTGAAAGAGCTTGACATTGGTGAAAAAGAAAAGGAGGTGTTAGTTGATGAAGAAGAAAAGAATGAAGAAAAGAAAGATCCAACCCTTATCTTGCAAAGAATCATCCTAAAGATACCATAATAGGCAATGCTTTTGAAAGGGTGAAGACGCAGACTGCCTACAATAAAGAACAAGAATATAGAGCCTTCATCTCTTAGTTTGAGCCTAAAGATGTCAAAGAAGCCCTCAAGGATGATGAATGGATCCTCTCTGTGCAAGAAGAGTTGGAACAATTCGAGAAGAACTAAGTTTGAACTCTTGTGCCAAGACCAAGTTATAGAAATATCATTGGCACTAAGTGGGTCTACCGCAACAAGCTTGATGAAAGCAGAAAAGTGGTAAGAAACAAAGAAAGTTTAGTTTCTCAAGGCTATAATCAACATGTAGCTAGACTTGAATCAATTAGAATGTTGCTTGCTTTTGCCAGTCACAATAATTTTCTACTTTATCAAATAGATGTTAAAAGTGTGTTTTTGAATGGTACAATGGAGGAGGAAGTATATGTTGCACAACCTCCAGGATTTGAACATGATAACTTGTCTGGCCATGTTTACTTGTTACAAAAAGCTTTCTATGGTATCATGCAAGTACCTCGATCTTGGTTTGAGAAACTAAAGAACTTTTTGCTAGACAATGGCTATATCATGGGCAAAGTCGATTCTGCCTTGTATCTAAAACATCCTTCTAGGAAATTCTTAATCATTTAGATTTATGTTGATGATATTATTTTTGATGGGACTGATCTTGATCTTTGCAAGGATTTTAGTTCTCTTATGTAGAGTGAGTTTGAGATGAGCATGTTGAGGGAGCTTACTGTAGCATTCAACTCACAAAACAAGAATTTCTTAAGCGGAAGCGAATCATTTGCAGCGGATTACTAAAAATCACTAAAAATTAAAACTTTTTGCAAAGAGATCCAAACATAGGAAAACTCTTGCATCAGGAACCAATGTAATACATTTACAACCTGGTTCATAAGTACATGCCTTATACCATCTCTTCTCGAGGATTACAAACATTAAATGCTCTGTTAACACTATATACAAATAGTATAAAACCTCGAGGCATCAAGCCAAAATCTCAGATTGATTCATTAAAACATTATCTATAAACTCTGAGGACCTGAGAGTACAGAGACGACACATAGGACTACTATCTATATGACTTGACATGCAATATCTCCACCTCAGATATTACTGTTGTCCCTGATGCTGCTGTTGTTCTTTCTCTGCTATGGGGTTTCTATCTCTTCGATCACGTCCACCTAAAACCATTGGATCCCACGGGGGTGAGACAATTGTAAATTGTCCCAGCGGGATATATAACTTTCTGCCAAAACATTGTTATAGCAGTTTATTATAATAGAAACGAACATGAATTCTTATATATTAATAACAATATTAGTCATTGAATGAACAGAGTAAAGTAACCTCCTTTCCTAAGGAGAGCATTGCATTTATCCATGGTAAAATCATAATTCATCCATATACTTGCAATGAGTATAAATAGATATGAATAACATCTATCAACTAAAGATGCATAAAAGAAATGTAACATCAACCAATGAATTTCCGTATTCAATCCTTAAGCAAACATGCTATACGACTGATTACATTTTACATTCACACTTATGCCCAGAGGAGATGAGGTATACCACTCATACTCCAACCGACCACTGCGAAGTTGAAATCGGTACCGTACATAGGTCAATGGAAGAGATGGATTCCCATGACCTCCCACATCTCGGTCAGTATGAGACAACATGCAGGACATCTTGTGTCTCTGCTAGATAGCTTTCTAGGGTATACTGGAAACTTCTCTATAGAGTTACAACGTCAACTGCACTCTCATCGGTAATCGAGAGAATTAATGTTTATCTCCATAGACCTGACATTAATATTATTGGGAGATGTGTACGACATCTATCCCAATCATCAGGAGATTTGTGATACATCCATCTCGACACATGAAGGATTGAGAGGTTTAATGTTTACCTTCTATCAATCTCTTCACCAGGATGTAAGGATATTTTTTCCCATTTACCCCCACATATTCAAAATATGCATTCTGGGTTTTGCCGCAGAGCACCCGTTTCACCATCACCTATTCCTGACGATGATGGATCTATGGTCATGGCTCTACATGATATGATATCACTTGCTTAATTAAGTACATTATCATATTTTTTTAGCATCAGCCAAGTTCTCAACCATAACTTATTAAGACAAATGCTATAAAGAAACATGTACTATTTGCACCATTCACTTCTCATTCTTTATGAGACATTGGGATCTCAGTCCCTTATCTTATTACTTGAAAGTTCACATCTCACAACAACATCATTATCTTACTTATCAAAACTGGGTATCCATACCCTCAATTCATCACTAATCTCTGTTACCATTTGTTAGGTAACTATTATCTCTAGGTCCTCAGACCAAGGTATACATGATACTTGTTATACAAGCATCACACATGGCTCACAAGGCCCATTATTTGTCTTGTCACCTTTTACTAGGCAACAAGTTGATCACATGGCTTACAATGCCACTGCACATTTTGTTACTTCTCATTAAGCAAAATATAATATAATGGCACACCAAGCCAATGCATATCTTGTTACTTCTCAGTAAGCAACAAAAGCATATCACAACATTTAATACAATAGTAACACCACTATTTCCTTACTAGGATTAGGGTTTACCATCAAATAGGGTTTTTCATCCTATTAACCAAAATTAGGGTTAGGATTTCCCATTACACATTAATTAGGTCTTATGTTCATTTTATGAATCCAACCCTAATTAATTTCTCCACTCCTCTAAGAGCCTCTTTTAATATCACAAGCATTCACACATGCTTATTGCTTTCATCACATATCATTAAATATTATTAATGCAAGGTATGAGTTTATTTCTCATCCTTGCCAGGGTATGATTACATCATACTCATTAGTTTGGCTTAACCCCTTTCTCAAGGTATGTTAGCCTATACTTATCGACATGTATCAAACTCCTTACATTTCATTGTATCAGTTTATATAACACATTTCATGTGTTTCTTATCCAACTAAATTGGATTTAAAGTGTAACAAGGTGTATCAGTCCTGAAGTGCTGAATGTGATATCTATCATTTCTTGATGTATCACTTTTCTCATCATTTCTAACTCAATTGAATTTACCAACTTATCTTGTATTAAGGTATTTCCCTCTTAATATTGTTAACCACTCTCCTATCACCTTTATCATATAGTGCATAGGTCACACACTAGATTTGTCCAGCTATCTTTAATGATATGGACTTGTCTAATGGTTAGGCATCATTGATATCATTATCAACCACTTTAGGTATCTCAACTCTCAAAATACTATCCACACCATTATTTAGTGTTGCATACATCACTCCTAAGAGTGTCATGTCCTCATCTTTGTAAGGTGTATAGGGTTGATACATGTATGTCAAGTTAATCACATGTATAGAGTTGGATGTATAATAATATAAGCATCACCTTGTCCCTTATACCCTTACATATTTAAAGTATCAATATTACCATTCATATGGTTTATCAATTTCACCTTTCATGGTGTAACATTCTCATCTTACTTGATTATGTCATCCACACTCTACTTTAGTGTATTGGCCATTATACCCTCATTAGGGTTTCATATCTCATTACATGGCATCACCCTAGATGATAATTTCACATCACATCATTACATCAGGGTTCCACATAACATTATTCTAATTCAGGGTTTCACATGGCATTACCCTAGATTAGGATTTCCCATGGCATCACCCTCAACTAGGGTTTCTCATGGCATTATCCTCATTTAGGGTTTCACATGGAATCATCCTCAATTAGGGTTTCACATAGAATCATCCTCAATTAGGGTTTCACATGGAATCATCCTCAATTGGGGTTTCATCCTTACCCTAGATTAGGGTTTCACTCAAAATTGCCCTGAATTAGGGTTTGGGTTCAATAACCTTGTCAATTAGGGTTTTATGCTCATGGTTAGGGTTTTATGATCTCTTTACTAAGGATCATACCCTTAATAACCACATGAATCATACTCAAGTGTGAATTCCATTACATCATTCTCTCCACTTGATTTGGTTACATCAATCATACGATCAAGTATATACAACTATGATTAACATAGTGTACTGAGTTATTGCAATTATAAGCAATTAGGGTTTATCCCTTTAAAGGTACTAATCATCTAGGTACTTTAGGGGTTCAACCTTTATACCTATCATTTATTATCATTGCTATCAATCATTGGATCAATGGAACAATCATCACCTTCAATTTCCAAATGATTGAATCACATTTGACCTCCATTCGGTTTTGGGGTTTCATCACAAAATGGTTTTGAAACCGAATGGACTTGGGTCTTCAAACGGTTTCAGACCGTTTGGTATCAAACGGTCTTGAGACCGTTTGTACCCAAACGGTCTTGAGACCATTTGGACTCAAATAGTCTTAAGACCGTTTGGTCCAAACCCTCTCAAAACCGAATGGACCAAAAAGTCCTTTCAACACTTACACGATTCATGATTTCAATGGATGAATTGATTATCAATTGAATCCTTGATTTCTTTGTTACTTGAACTATTGAATCAAACTTCAATTAGACCATAAGTTAGGGTTTTGAACCCAAATAATCTAAGCAATTCTACTCAAGAATCCTTCAATTAGGGCTTTGAATCGAGTAGCCATCAATGATCAACATTGTGGAATTGATTCCATTGCAACTAATGAATCATCGTTAAATTTTTGATATGACCTGACCCCAAACGGTCTTGAGGTCATTTGGATGACCTCCAAATGGTCTTGAGACCGTTTTCCCCATCCTATCCTTGGATTTTGTAAAATTCCATTAGGGTTTAGATCATTGGATTAATCATCAAATCAGCACTTGATTGCATTTCAATTTGGTATCTCTGGGCCTTCAATTGCTCAACCATACTTAACCATAGACCTCCAAACGATCTTGGGTGACCTCCAAATGGTATTGAGACCGTTTGGGTGACCTCCAAACGGTCTTGAGACCGTTTGGGCTCAAACACCCAAAAATCTAAATTAACCAAATTGAATTTCAGCACTTAACCCGATTAGGGTTTGCTAATTGATTAACCTTCAACTGATGAACCCTTTGGAATTAATCAATAAAATTTTATGGGTCATTAACCATAAATATTAGCATCATATTTTTCCAAATGGTCAACCATGGTAAACTCTCCCAAACGGTTTGAAACCATTTAGCTTCAAACGGTTTGATGAAACCGTTTGCTTTCAAATAATTTTGTTGAAACCGAATGAGCAAGTTTGTTGAAACCGAATGAAAAACAATTTCTTTGGGAAATGAGTCCAAGATGATGTCATAATCATCTACCTTCGTCCCTGTAGATCTTAGTACCTCTGATTTCATGGAATTACCAATTTCAACCAACAATTAATCAAGAAGATGATGGAATCAATGAAATTGCAAGATTGATAGTTGAATAATAATGTAAAGGGGTTCAAGTTATATAACCCGCTTCCAATTGAGCTCCAAAGCTACAAGCTCACTTTAAAAATGGTGGATGCAATTCCTTTTACTATTCCAAGGCTCGTCCTCAAGCTTTGAGTGAAAAGGAATGGTTAGTATTGAAGAGGGGATCGAAATAAGAAGAAATCATGCATTGATTTTCGATTTCCACCATGGATTCAAGGTGAACAAGGGTCAAGAAGCTTACCAACAGGTTGGGGGTCGTCCTCCTGATCCTACCAAGCTCCTTTGGTCGTTTTCCAAGCAAGGAGAAGAGGTGGGTTCCGAAAAAGCCTTTGTTTTGGCTTGTAAAGGGTGTTTTTATAAGAAAATTGATGAGAGAGAAAGTGCCTTATAAAAATCATTTAATCCCAAAAATAGTGCTGCCTCTTCCCCCACAACTCCTTGGATCTGAGGCTATATTGTTTGCCTCTTATTACTCTCAATTATCCATGATTTAAAGAAACGTAAATTAAGCACCTCAAATCATATAATAGTAATATCCATAAGTTAGTGGATATTACTTTTTCATTTAATAATGTGAGTGAGTTATCCATTCCTTTGGATATTTTCGTTGCCTTTGCAAGGCATAAGAACGTTCACACTTGAAAAAACTCAACCATTTCGTTTTTGGCTGAAGGCCCTTCAATTATTTTTATTTATTCTTGCATTAAATTGAATTAGGGTTTCAATTATGCTTAAATCTTGATTATTTTAATATCAAGATTCTCTCTCCTCCAAAGTGATTCAAATGAGATGCCCCTCTAGCTTTCTTTGCTTTACATAATTACAAGAAACATTAGGTACTCTCTAGAAGAGGTAATTTGCATATTTAACCCTAGGTTTTGGGTAAATTGCACATTACACCAAAACTAGGTTTTAATGCACAAATACTGCTTTATCAGCTCTTTCTTGGTACTCAGGCTTCTCTCAAGCCATACCAGTACATCATACTCATTCTCATGATGCTTTAACACATGAGGAGCATTTAGTCATGTAAAATTTGCAAGTTAACCCCTCAACTTGGGTAATTTTCACATTAGTCCAAAATAAGCAAACATTGCTTCAACATTATTCAAATAGGACCAAAATTGAAACATAAGTTCCTCTTGATCCTTAATTACTTTTCACAAGATAAAATTAAGGATCTAATTAACTTGCTTAAGCAAAAATACCAGGGTTAAGGCATAACCCAGGTCAGGGATGTTACAAATTATAAACCCCTAACAAGGATTTCATCCCCGAAATCTAGATAAAGGAAGACAGATATATTTCATTCATCATACTATCCAGTCTTCACATAAAATCTCCTTATTATGGAGACATCATAAAACTTTGATCAACACAAAGTGTTTCCATACAAGATTCTCATAGAATCAACACACAAGACACATGCTCCACTGTTCTTCATCATTGACTGTGGAATTAATTTTGTGTCAAGTAACACTTTTCTTGTTCAGAGAAATATCATACATTCTTTATTAATATCATGTTTATGCAAAGAATAAACCCCTAACATGTGATGTCCATACTATTTTACATGATTAATCTGGCTTCATGGTTGACCATTCCAGGTAGTCAGCATAAATCATTTGATATTTCTTAGATACCAGAATTTCTTACCTTGGTATCTATCACATGTGTTGAAAACATCACATTTATATCTTCCTTTCAACTTGGGTCATTACTTGTCACATATATCTTCACCTTTGAACCAAGTCCAAGATAAAATGATACTTTTCTAAGTAGCCATCACATGGACATTTTTATCTTATGCACATCAAGTGTCCTAAGACCTACTTGATTTCCATGTCCCCGAAAGGGAAGAAAACAAGGAATCATATTCCTCTTATTATTTCATGATACTCATTAGATTGTCTCAGAATGACTACTTGATCAGAGCAATAAAAAAGACAACAATCTAAGAGTCTCCATACTCACTTTATCATCAATAGTTGTATACTTGGCCAGGGTATATAAATACTGAGATTTAGTGGTATGCACTTTTTATACCATCATATTCCTTCTTGGTGCAACATTGCTGCTTTCTACAACAAACTCCTCATGAGACCCAATCATCTTCAAGCTCCTCTTCTCCTATATGAGCAGAAGACACTATCAGATACACTGGAAGACACTAGAACACACTCTACTATCTTAGTCCTATGTCTCTGTAGACTCAGCAAACTTAGAGCTCTGATACCACTAAATTGTGGCATCCAACTCACAAAACAAGAATTTCTTAAGCGGAAGCAAATCATTTGCAGAGGATTACTGAAAATCACTAAAAAATAAAACTTTTTGCAAAGAGATCCAAAAATAGGAAAACTCTTGCATCAGGAAACAATGTAATACATTTACAATCTGGTTCATAAGTACATGCCTTGTACCATCTCTTCTCGAGGATTACAAACATTAATTGCTCTTTTAACACTGTATACAAGCAATATAAAACCTCGAGGCATCAAGACAAAATCTTAGATTGATTCATTAAAACATTATCTATAAACTCCGAGGACCTGAGAGTACATAGACGACACATATGACTACTATCTATTTGACTTGACAGGCAGTATCTCCACCTGAGATATTACTGCTGTCCCTGATGCCGTTGTTGTTCTTTCTCTGCTATGGGGTTTCTGTCTCTTCCACCGCGTCCACCTAAAAACATTAGATCCCACGGGTGTGAGACAATTGTAAATTTCCCCAGTGGGAGATATAACTCTTTGCCAAAACATTGTTATAGCAGTTTATTATAATAGAACTGAACATGAATTCTTATATATTAATAGCAGTATTAGTCATTGAATGGACAGATTAAAGTAACCTACTTTCCTAAGGAGAGCATTGAATTTATCCATGGTAAAATCATAATTCATCCATCTACTTGCAATGAGTATAAAGAGATATGAATAACATCTATCAACTAAAGATGCATAAAAGAAATGTAACATCAGCCAATGAATTTCCGTATTCAATCCTTAAGCAAACATGCTATATGGTTGATTACATTTTACATTCACACTTATGCCCTAAGGAGATGAGGTATACCGCTCATACTCCAACTGACCACTGCGAAGTTGAAATCGGTACCATACATAGGTCAATGGAAGAGACGTATTCCCATGACCTCCCACATCTCGGTCAGTACGAGACAACATGCAGGACATCTTGTGTCTCTGCTAGATAGCTTTCCAGGGTATACTGGCAACTTCTCTATAGAGTTATAACGTCAACTGCACTCTCATCGGCAATCGAGAGAATTAATATTTATCTCCATCGACCTGACATTAATATTATTGGGAGATGTGTACGACATCTATCCCAATCATCGGGAGATTTGTGATACATCCATCCCAACACATAAAGGATTGAGAGGTTTAATGTTTACCTTCTATCAATCTCTTCACTAGGACGTTAGGATATTTTTGCCCATTTACCCCCACATATTCAAAATATGTGTTTCGGGTTTTTCCACGGAGCACCCATTTCACCATCACCTATTCCTGACGATGATGGATCTATGGTCAGGGATCTACATGATATGATATCACTTTCTTAATTAAGTACATTATCATATTCTTTTAGCATCAACCAAGTTCTCAACCATAACTTATTAAGACAAATGCTACAAAGAAACATGTACTATTTGCACCATTCACTTCTCATTCTTTATGAGACATTGGGATCTCAGTCCCTTATCTTATTACTTGAAAGTTCACATCTCATAGCAACATCATTATCTTACTTATCAAAACTGGGTATTCATACCCTCAATTCATCACTAATCTCTGTTACCATTTGTTAGGTAACTATTACCTCTAGGTCCTCAGACCAAGGTATACATGATACTTGTTACACAAGCATCACACATGGCTCACAAGGCCCATTATTTGTCTTGTCACCTTTTACTAGGAAACAACTTGATTCATGGCTTACAATGCCACTGCACATTTTGTTACTTCTCATTAAGCAAAATATAATATAATGGCACACCAGGCCAATGCATATCTTGTTACTTCTCAGTAAGCAAAAAAAGCATATCACAACATATAATACAATAGTAACACCACTATTTCCTTACAAGGATTAGGGTATACATCAAATAGGGTTTTTCATCCTATTACCCAAAATTAGGGTTAGGATTTCCCATTACACATTAATTAGGGCTTATGTTCATTTTATGAATCCAACCCTAATTAATTGCTCCACTCCTCTAAGAGCCTCTTTTAATATCACAAGCATTCACACATGCTTATTTCTTTCATCACATATCATTAAATATTATAAATGCAAGGTATGAGTTTATTTCTCATCCTTTCCAGGGTATGATTACATCATACTCATTAGTTTGGATTAACCCCTTTCTCAAGGTATGTTATCCTATACTTATCGAAATGTATCAAACTCCTTACATTTCATTGTATCAGTTTATAGAACACATTTCATGTGTTTCTTATCCAACTAAATTGGATTTAAAGTGTAACAAGGTGTATCATTCCTGAAGTGCTGAATGTGATATCTATCATTTCTTGATGTATCACTTTTCTCATCACTTCCAACTCACTTGATTTTACCAACTTATCTTGTATTAAGGTGTTTCCCTCTTCATACTTTTAACCACTCTCCTATCACCTTTATCATATAGTGCATAGGTCAAACACTAGATTTGTCCAGCTATCTTTAATGATATGGACTTGTCTAATGGTTAGGCATCATTGATATCATTATCAACCACTTTAGGTATCTCAACTCTCAAAATAATATCCACACCATTATTTAGTGTTGCATACATCACTCCTAAGAGTGTCATGTCCTCATCTTTGTAAGATGTATAGGGTTGATACATGTATGTCAAGTTAATCACATGTATAGAGTTGGATGTATAATAATCTAAGCATCACCTTGTCCCTTATACCCTTACATATTTAAAGTATCAATATTACCATTCATATGGTTTATCAATTTCACCTTTCATGGTGTAACATTCTCATCTTACTTGATTATGTCAGCCACACTCTACTTTAGTGTATTGAACATTATACCCACATTAGGGTTTTATATCTCATTACATGGCATCACCCCAGATGATAATTTCACATCACATCATTACATCAGGGTTCCACATAACATTATTCTAATTTAGGGTTTCACATGGAATTACCCTATATTAGGATTTCCCATGGCATCACCCTCAACTAGGGTTTCTCATGGCATTATCCTCATTTAGGGTTTCACATGGAATCATCCTCAATTAGGGTTTCACATGGAATCATCCTCAATTAGGGTTTCACATGGAATCATCCTCAATTTGGGTTTCATCGTTACCCTAGATTAGGGTTTCATTCAAAATTGCCCTGAATTAGGGTTAGGGTTCAATAACCTTGTCAATTAGGGTTTTATGCTCATGGTTAGGGTTTTATGATATCTTTACTTAGGATAATACCCTTAATCATCACATGAATCATACTCAAGTGTGAATTCCATTCCATCATTCTCTCCACTTGATTTGGTTACATCAATCATACGATCAAGTATATACAACTATGATTAACATAGTGTACTGAGTTATTACTATTATAAGCAATTAGGGTTTATCCCTTTAAAGGTACAAATCATCTATGTACTTTAGGGGTTCAAACTTTATACCTATCATTGATTATGATTTCTATCAATCATTAGATCAATGGAACAATCATCACCTTCAATTTCCAAATGATTGAATCACATTTGACCTCCATTTGGTTTTGGGGTTTCATCACCAAACAATTTTGAAATCGAATGGACTTGGGCCTTCAAATGATTTGGGACCATTTGGTATCAAACGGTCTTGAGACCATTTGAACTCAAACGGTCTTAAGATCGTTTGGTCCAAACCCTCTCAAAACTGAATGGATTAAAAAGTCCTTTCAACACTTACACGATTCATGATTTCAATGGATGAATTGATTATCAATTGAAGCCTTGATTTCTTTGTTACTTGAACTATTGAATAAACCTTAAATTAGGGTTTTGAACCCAATTTATCTAGAAATTCTACTCAAGAATCCTTCAATTAGGACTTTGAATCGAGTAGCCATCAATGATCAACATTGTGGAATTGATTCCATTGCAACTAATGAATCATCATCAAATTTTTGATATGACCTGACCCCAAACGGTCTTGAGGTCATTTGGATGACCTCAAAATGGTCTCGAGACAATTTGACCCATACTATCCTTGGATTTTGTAAAATTCCATTAGGGTTTAGATCATTGGATTGATCATCAAATCAGCACTTGATTGCATTTCAATTTGGTATCTCTGGGCCTTCAATTGCTCAACCATACTTAACCCTAGACCTCCAAATGGTCTTGAGACCGTTTGGGTGACCTCCAAATGGTATTGAGACCGTTTGGTCTCAAACACCCAAAAATCTAAATTAACCAAATTGAATTTCAGCCCTTAACCCGATTAGGGTTTGCTAATTGATTGACCTTCAACTGATGAACCCTTTGGAATTGATCAATAAAATTTTATGGGTCATTAACCATCAATATTAGAATCATATTTTCCAAACGGTCAACCATGTTAAACTCTCCCAAACGGTTTGAAACCAGTTAGCTTCAAACGGTTTGATGAAACCGTTTGCTTTCAAACAGTTTTGTTGAAACCGAATGAGCAAGTTTGTTGAAACCGAGTGAAATACAATTTCTTTGGGAAATGAGTCCAATATGATGTCATCATCATCTACCTTCGTACCTATAGATCTTAGTACCTCTGATTTCATGGAATTACCAATTTCAACCAACAATTAATCAAGAAGATGATGGAATCAATGAAATTGCAAGATTGATAGTTGAATAATAATGTAAAGGGGTTCAAGTTATATAACCCACCTCCAATTGAGCTCCAAAGCTTCAAGATCACGTACAAAATGGTGGATGCAATTCCTTTTACTATTCCAAGGCTCTTCCTCAAGCTTTGAGTGAAAAGGAATGGTTAGAATTGAAGAGGGGATCGAAATAAGAAGAAATCATGCATTGATTTTCGATTTCAACCATGGATTCAAGGTGAACAAGGGTCAAGAAGTTTACCAACAGGTTGGGGGTCGTCCTCCTAATCCTACCAAGCTCCCTTGGTCGTTTTCCAAGAAAGGAGAAGAGGTGGGTTCCGAAAAAGCCTTTGTTTTGGCTTGTAAAGGGTGTTTTTATAAGAAAATTGATGAGAGAGAAAGTGCCTTATAAAAATCATTTAATCCCAAAAATAGTGCCGCCTCTTCCCCCTCAACTCCTTGTATCCGAGGCTATCTTGTTTTCCTCTTATTCCTCTCAATTATCCATGATTTAAAGAAAAGCAAATTAAGCACCTCAAATCATATAATAGTAATATCCACAAGTTAGTGGATATTACATTTTCTTTTAATAATGTGAGTGAGTTATCCATTCCTTTGGATATTTTCGTTGCCTTTTCAAGTCATAATAACGTTCACACTTGAGAAAACTCAACCATTTCGTTTTTGTCTGAAGGCCCTTCAATTATTTTTATTTATTCTTGCATTAAATTGAATTAGGGTTTCAATTATGCTTAAATCTTGATTATTTTAATATCAAGATTCTCTCTCCTCCAAAGTGATTCAAATGAGATGCCCCTCTGGTTTTATTTGCTCTACATGATGCCAATAAACATTAGGGACTCTCTATAAGAGGTAATTTTCATGTTGAACCCTAGGTTTTGGGTAAATTGCACATTACACCAAAACTAGGTTTTAATGCACAAATATTGCTTTATCAGCTCTTTCTTGGTACTCAGGCTTCTCTCAAGACATACCACTACATCATACTCATTATCATGATGCTTTAACACATGAGGAACATTTAGTCATGTAACATTTGCAATTTAACCCCTCAACTTGGGTAATTTTCACATTAGTCCAAAATAAGCAAACATTGCTTCAACATTATTCAAACATGACCAAAATTGAAACATAAGTTCCTCTTGAGCCTTAATTACTTTTCACAAGATAAAATTAAGGATCTAATTAACTTTCTTAAGAAAAACTCCCAGGGTTAAGGCATAACCCAGGTCAGGGATGTTACACTTACATTCTTCCTTGTATTTCAAATCAAGCAAATGAAAAATGAGAACTTCATCAACCAAGAAAAGTACACCACTGAACTACTTAAGCGCTTCGAGATGGAGAACACCAAGCCAATTGACACTCCCATGTGTAACACCACCAAGCTTGACACAAATGAAGAAGGAGAAAAGGTAGATAAGAAGCTCTATAGAGGTATGATTGGAAGTTTACTTTATTTAACTGCCTCTAGACCTTATATAATGTTTAGTGTTGGTTTGTGTGCTCAATTTCAATCAAGTCCTAGGAAATCACGTCTTATAACAGTTAGAGGATTTTGAGGTATCTATCCAAAACCTAAAATTTTGGACTATGGTATCCTAAGTCAAGGGACTTTACTCTTACGACTTATAGTGATGTTGATTAAAGAGGTTGTTTGATTGATAGAAAGGGCATAAGTGGCATTTTCTTCTTACTAGGACCATGCCTAGTTTTTGGTTCTCTAAGAAACAAAGCATTGTGTCTCTTTCAAATACCAAGGCTGAATAAATTGCAACTGGGAGTTGTTGTGCCCAGGTCCTATGGATGAAGCAAATGCACCAAGTCTTTAACATTGATTTTAATGCTTCTCCTACCTATTGTGGTAATACTAGTGCAATTAACTTATCTTACAATCCTATATTCCATAGTAGAGCTAAAAATTTAGAGGTCCTTCATCACTTTCTTCATGATCAAATTTCCAAGAAGGATATTTATATCACATATGTGTACATGGAGAATCAGCTTGTGAACATGTTCACTAAACCTCTAGCTAGATAGCAATTTTCTTTTATTAGATCAAAATTTCTTATAACTGTTGTTTTTGATATTGACATGCCTTATAGCTATTTGTTATCTTACCTATATGTTTCTTGCTTGAAATGGATCATCTCTTGCTTGATATGTGCTATAGTTATCTTATTTCTTGCCTTGTTCGCTTATTTTGGGTATTTTTCACAAGTGACTGGTTTATCACAAAATAGTACCCTGTGATGAGTGATATGTGCCTCAATATGTCTAAAATGCTCAATAGGCTAAAGAAATATATTTAATTATCACCCTAGAGGTTAGGAATTAAAATTTCAAGTTTTCAAACAAGCTACCTGTTGTTTGAGTTACCAACTCGGCCGATCCCTTGGCCGAGGTCATGTAAATATCTTGATTGGTTGAGTTTCCCAATATCAGAACTCGACCAACCAACGGGTTGGATAAAACTTAAAAAGGGTTTCAAGTGACATTTCCCACTCTCAACTAGAGAAACAGTCGTCTGATCTTGACTCCTAGTGTGACGTACAAATCGATATCGACTAAACGGAAGCGACCATTAGCAGTGGATTACTAAAAATCACTAAAAATTAAAACCATTTACAAAGATATCCATACATTGGAAAACTCTTTCAAAAAGAACCAAAGTAATTCAATTACATTCTTGTTCACAAGTACATATTCTGTACCATCTCATCTCGAGGATCACATACATCAATTGCCCTGTTAAAATTATACATAAGAAGCATAAGAACCTCAAGGCATCAAGCCAAAATCTTAGGTCGATTTATTAAACTAACTATTGACTCCGAGGACCTGAGAGTACATAGATGACACATATGACTCTATATATAAAACATGACAACCATTGTCTCCACCTGAGAATTCACTACTGTCCCTGCTGCTGCTCTTCCCCTACAGTAGGGTTTCTACCTCTTCCTCCGCGTCTACCTAAAAAGTTGGATCCAACGGTGGTGAGACTATTGAAATTGCCCTAGCAAGAGATATAACTCTCTGCCAGAAACATTATTATGCTAAGCAGAGGAATCATATATATTCAACAACAGTTAAATCAGCATCTAAATAGGTTCGAGCAATATTCTTATTCAAAGCATTTCAACTATAACTTGATAAAGCAGCATGTCACTTATCCAATAAGGAATATGAAGAACATGTATAACTTTTATCCGATATACTAAGCAAGATAACATCAGCCAGTGATTCTCGTATTTCAACCTTAAGAAAATATGCTACACGACCGATTACATTTTACAATCATACTTAATGCCCTGAAGAGATGAAGTATACCATTCATGCTCCAACCGACCATGATTACATAAACCATAGGTACCACACAAGGTCAATGGAAGAGCCATACTCCAAGACCTCAACCTTCTCGATCAGTACAAGATTACATGGTAGAGACATCATGTGTCAAACTGCAATTAGCTTGCCATGGTATATTGGCATCTTCACTATAGAGTTATAGCCCACATCATATACTCTCTTTAGGATTATGGCCCATAGCCAATGCCTGGTATCATATCATGGAGTCATGGCCCATAGCCATACTCATATTGGGGTATGGTCCGTAACTAATCCCATACATAGGATATAACCCACAACCATTCCTATGGGGCATGAGGATATAATTTCCCAATTACCCCCACATATTCAAAAATATGCGCTCCGAGTTTAACTCGTTTCACCATCCAGCAAATTCTGATGATGATGGATCTGTGGTCAGGGCAACTACATTATATGATATCACTTGATTAATTAAGTGTATTACCATATTCTTTTAGCATTAAACAAGTTTCCAAACATTAATTATTATAACAATTGCTACAAAGAATGTGTAATACTTTCATCAAGTACTATTTAAATCTTTAATAAAGCATTGGGATCTCAATCCCTCATCTCATCAGGAGCATTCTCATCCTTTCACAAACTCATCATCATGATTATAGAAAATGAGTATTCAAACCCTCAGTACATCAAGGAATGCTTATTACCACTTATCAGGTAACTAATACCTTCAGGTCATCTGACCAAGGTAAACATGATTCTTGCTATACAAGCATCTCACATAGCTTACAAAGCCCATTTCATCTCTTGTTACCTCTCACTAGGCAACAAAGCATGTTATGTCTCACAAGGCCCATTAACAATAATAAATGAAACATCATAGCTCATACCTGGCTATGCTCATTATCTCATGATACCTGCATGGTCAGTACACTTGATAACAGTTATATTAATTACATTTTAGCACCATGCTATACAAAGTAACACCACTTATACCCTTATTAGGGTTAGGGTTTCCCAATTCATATCAATCAGGGTTACTCATCCTCTTACACAATTAGGGTTAGGTTTTCAAATTAGGGTTTCATAATGCATAACATCACCCTGGATTAGGGTTTCACATCACATTACCCTGTATTAGGGATTCTCATCACATCATTACCTTGAATTAAGGTTTCTTATAACATTTCCCTTAAAATTAGGGTTTTATGTAGCTTTACCCAACATTAGGGTTTTCATGAAGCATTCCCTTACATTAGGGTTTTTCATTAAAATACCCTGAATTAGGGTTTTTCATATCATTACCCTAAATTAGGGTTACACCATCACCCTTGATTAGGGTTTCACCTAGCTTTACCTTAAATTAGGGTTAGAGCTCATCAACCTTCTCAATTAGGGTTTCATGATCTCATCATCATGGATCAAACCGTAATTACATATTTTATTCATGTTGAAAGTGTTGAGGATAAATCACTACATGATTATCACTCATGTATAAGTTTCCTCTCTCTCATCCCCTCTAGGAGGTTAATTACTTTAATCTTGATTACATTGAATCAACTTGATTGAAGAGTTGACATGGTGTATTAAGTCATTGCTTTCATAAGCATCAAAGGTTAATCACTCTAAAGGTAATAATCACCTAAGCACTTTAGAGGTACACACATTATAATCAATTTTGAGTTACTTTAATAGTACTCACTTAGTTCTGAGATCAATTGAACCTTCAACAGTTTTGACTAATAAATCTTCAAACGATCTTGATCAACCTTTCAAACGGTCTTGACCAATTGTAAATTGAATCAACTCATTCGGTCTTGAAACCAAATCCATCCATTCGGTCTTGAAACTGAATCATCCATTCGATCTTGTAGTTAAATCCATCCATTCGGTCTTGAAACCCAATCATCCATTCGATCTTGAAACCAAATCATCCATTCGGTCTTGAAATCGAATCATCCATTCGATCTTGTAGTTAAATCCATCCATTCAGTTTTGAAACCGAATCATCCATTCGATATTGAAACCAAATCATCCATTTAGTCTTGAAACTGAATCATCCATTCGATCTTGAAACCAAATCATCCATTCAGTCTTGAAACTGAATCATCCATTTGGTCTTGAAATCGAATCATCCATTCGGTCTTGATCCATTCGATCTTGAAACCAAATCATCCATTCGGTCTTGAAACCGAATCATCCATTTGATCTTGAAACCAAATAATCGATTTGGTATTGAAGCCGAATCATCCATTCGGTCTTGAAACTGAATCATCCATTCGGTCTTGAAACCAAATCATCCATTCGATCTTGGGTTCAATTGTCAATTCGGTTTTGAAACCGAATCAACTCAATCGGTTAAAAAAACCATTTGCCCATTCCTTTGTTGAGGTGTGTGCTTAAGATGACATCATCATCTTCAATATTGAAACCTTCTAAATCCATTATGATTCTTATGGTGAATTCAACAACCAATTAAAAGGAAATCTGAAAATAAAGGAGGAATCAACATATGATAAAGGAATGGAATCAATAACAATGTTTAAGGGTTCAAGTTATATAACCCGCCTTCAAAATTGAATCCAAGCTTCAAGATTCACGTCCTTGATGGTGAATGAAGCTTTCTCAACTTCCAAAGGCTCGTCCTCAAGTCTTTGAGTGAAATGAATGACCGAGGTTGAAGATTGAATGGAGAAAAGAAGAAATTAAGCATTGAATTTTGATTTCCACCATGAAATCAAGGTTGAAGATGACTATGGAGCTTACCTACATGTTGGGGAAGGTCTTGATATTTCTCCTAAGCTCCTTTGTGTTCAACCAAAGTAAGGAAAGAAAGAAGGGTCGAAAAAGCCTTTCATTTGAGTTAGAAATGAGATGTTTATAAGGGAATTGTAATGAGAGAGAAAGTGATATAATAATCTTTTAATTCCCTAAATTGATGACACATACTCCCCTCCATCCCTTGCATACGAAGCCATCTCCCCCACCATGTAATTCCTCTTCATTATCCATGAATTAAAAGAAAGCAAATTAAGCACCTTAACCTTTATAATAATAATATCCAAAATTGAGTGGATATTACTTTTTAGTTAACTAATGTGAGTGGGCTCTCCACTCACTTTAGATATTTCATGGTCTTTGCAAGGAACAAGGACGTACATACTTATACAAATTCAACCATCCCATTTTTGGTTGAGTGGCAATTCAATTAATATTTTTATTTTTGCATTAAATTGAATTAGGGTTTCAATTATGCTTAAATGTTGATTATTTTCATATCAAGATTCTCTCTCCTCCAAAGAGATTCAAATGAGACGCCTCTCTCATTTTATTTTCTCTACATGATGCCAAGAAACATGAGGGACTCTCTAGATGTGGTATTTTGCATATTGAACCCTAGGTTTTGGGTAATTTGCACATTACTCCAAAACTAGGTTTTAATGCACAAACATTGCTTAACAAGCTCTTTCTTGGTACTCAGGCTTCCACAAGCCATACCTCTACATAATTCTCATTCTTATGATGATTCAACACTTGAGGAACATTTTATCATGTAACATTTGCAAGTTAACCCCTCAACTTGGGTAATTTGCACTTTAGTCCAAAACAAGCAAAACAGTGTTTCAACATTATTCAAAAAGGACTGAAATTGAAACATAAGTTCCTCTTGAGCCTTAATTACTTTTCAAGATAAGAGAAAGCATATAATTAACTTTATTAAGAAAATCATCTAGGGTTAAAGCATAACCCAGGTCAGGGATGTTACAAATTATCCACCCCTAACAGGGATTTCGTCCCCGAAATCATCAAGAGAAAAGAGAAGGGTACTTCCTCCTCATCTCTTCCTCTAGCTCCCACGTAGCTTCTTCAATGCCACGATGATGCTAGAGAACTTTTACTAGACATATGTCTTTCTTTTTCAACTTTTTAATTCTTTTATCAAGGATCATCACATGTCCTTCAACATATGATATATCATCATTTAATTCTACCTCCACAGGTTGCAAAACTAACTCTGTGTCAGGATGACACTTTTTCAGCATAGAGATATGGAACACTGGATGCAACTTATGCAGATCGGGTGGCAACTCCAGCTTATAGGCTACCTTTCCAATCCATTCAATGATTAGATAAGGCCCCCTAAATCTAGGAGCTAACTTTCCCTTCTTCCCAAATCTAAGGACACCTTTCCAAGGTGAGACCTTGAGATATACTCTATCTCCAACTTGGAATTCTAAGGGTCTTCTCCATTTGTCGGCGTACGACTTCTGTCTATCCTGTGTAGTCTTTAACTATTGTTGCATTATTTTAATCTTCTCAGTTGTCTGATGCACAAAATCATGACCCAAAAGTTGATATTCTCCTGTTTCATACCAACATAAAGGAGATCTACAACGTCTACCATATAATGCTTCATATGGTGCCATATCAATACTGTGCTGATAGCTATTATTGTAGCAAATTCTATCAAGCTCAGGTGTAGATCCCAACTTCCTACAAACTAAAGGACACATGCCCTAAGCAGATCCTCCAAAGTTTGTATGGTCCTCTCAGATTGCCCATCTGTCTGTGGGTGAAAGGCAGTACTAAACCTTAACTGCGTACCCAAATCTTTATGTAGTCATTCCCAAAAACGACTCATGAACTGGGGACCCGTGTAAATGCACTATCTCATCTGTATATATCTGTGCAAGCTTCTTAGTAGTATAGGTTGTTTTGATAGGAAGGAAATGTGCTGTCTTAGTCAACCTATCAACTATCACCCAAATGAATCATGACTTTTGGCTGTTCTGGGCAAACCAACCACAAAGTCCATGGTCACATGATCCCATTTCCACAATGGTATAGGCAAAGGTTGCATTGTTCCTGCAGGCTTTTGATGTTCATCTTTAACCTATTTACACACTGGACACCACATAACAAACTCAGCTACATCCTTCTTCAGACCTGGCCACCAATACATATCTTTCAAATTACGATACATTTTGGTCCTCCCTGGATGCATTGCATATATCGAAGAATGAGCTTCCTCCAAAACTAACTTCCTTAAGTCATTGGCATCAAGTACTAACATCCTACCATAGTAACAGACTACCTGATCCTCTGACTCATGAAAGCCATCCCATTTCTCATTACCATACTCTGGCCTGATTTGTTGAACCACAACATTAGCTTGTTGTGCTTCTTTAATCTGCTATCTCAGAGTAGGTTTCACTTGCATCTCAGCTAATAGCCCGACTAACAATGATACTTTGAACTGTATATTGTTTTGCCTCAAGGAGATAAGCATATCTCTTTTAAAGAACACTAAGGAGTTCAATTGTGCTTTATTTAGGGCTGGTGATGATGATTTCCTACTTAGTGCATCAACCACTACATTAACCTTTCCTGGATGATAATCAATTGTACAATCATAGTCCTTGATTAACTCCATCCAGCGGCGTTGTCTCATATTCAACTCATGTTGTGAGAAGATATATTTTAGATTCTTATGGTCTGTGAATATCTAGAATGTTTCTCCATAGAGATAATGTCTCCAGATTTTCAAAGCATGAACCACATCAGCTAGCTCTAGATCATGTGTCAGATAATTCTCCTCATGTTTCTTAAGCTGTCAAGAGGCAAAAGAAATCACTTGATTATCCTACATCAACACACATCCTAGACCATTCTTAGATGCATCACAGAAAACTATGTACCCCTTCCCTTGCTCAGGTAACACCAACACAGGTGCACTTGTTAACCTTTCTTTCAACAACTGGAAAGAATGTTGACACTTGTCATTCCAGGCAAAAAGAACCTCCTTCCTGGTCAACTTGGTTAGGGGTAAAGCTATAGAACTGAAGTTCTTAATGAACCTTCTGTAATATCCTACCAGTCCTAGGAAACTGCATATCTCCGTCGGTGTCTTAGGATGTTCCCATTGTAGGATAGATTCCACCTTCTTAGGATCAACACAGATACCTGAGGCGGATATTACATGTCCTAGAAAAGAAACTTCTGATAACTAGAACTCACATTTGCTAAACTTAGCATACAACTTATGCTCTCTTAGCAAAGTTAAAGCCTGATGGAGGTGCTGCTCATGCTGTTGAGCATCTCTACTGTATACCAAGATGTCATCTATGAAGACTACTATGAACTGGTCAAGAAAAGGCCAGAAAATTCTATTCATGAGTTCCATGAATGTAGCTGGTGCATTAGTCAGTCCAAACGACATAACTATGAACTCATAGTGACCATACCTTGTCCTAAAGGCAGACTTAGGTATGTCACTCTCCTTGATACACAACTGATGATATCCCGACCTCAGATCTATCTTAGAGAAGATAGTTGCACCACGCAACTGATCAAATAGGTCATCGATCCTTGGCAGAGGATACTTGTTCTTTATGGTTACTTTATTCAACTGTCTGTAATCAATGCATAACCGCATCGATCCGTCCTTTTTCTTAACAAAGAGAACCGGAGCACCCCATGGTGAAGTACTCAGTCAGATAAAACCTTTCTCAAGCAACTCTTGTAGCTATTTCTTGAGCTCTTCCATCTCAATAGGTGCCATTCTATACGGTGTTTGTGCTATTGGCTGTGTGCCCGAGATTAGATTAATCTCAAAATCAATCTCTCGGGGTGGAGGTACACTTAGAAGTTCCTCAGGAAACACATCTTCAAACTCCCTGACTATCGTAACTTCAGAAGGATTAGGGCTTTCTATTGTGGTGTCTACCACATGTGCCAAGAATGCAAAACACCCTTGTCACATCAACTTCTCAGCTACCATAGACGACACAAGATAGGTTGGAAGAATCTTTCTATCTCCCTGAAAGATCCATGTGTCACCATCATCAGTGAACACAACTAGCTTGGAATCACAATCCAAGACAACCTTATACTTTTCTAGGGTGTCCATCCCAAGAATTATATCAAACCTGTGCATCTCAAGTGGAATAAGATCCACTTGAATGTGATGTTCAGAAAATGAAAGAATGCAGGGAAAACACACCTCCCGCAACACTGCAGATCCCAACAAAGGGGTTTCTAATAACAAACTATCTGCTCTATGACTAACTGTCATATTGCAGTAAATAATCACTCTTTTAGTGATAAAGGAATGTGTAGCACCCAGATCAATTAAAATAGATATGAAGCAGGATGAAGACATATCAGAATGAAACAGTTTCATCTGACCTGTCACAACTTGTGGGTTAACTACTACTTCAGGTTTATTCATCGTGTAGAATCTAGCCGTTACTTGCTGTTGACCCTATGCTCGGTTGTTGGGTGCTGACGAACCAGCTTGGGATGATTGCCCATGTCCTCAAGTGCCACTCGAAAATTGCCTCCTCTGAGAGCTTTGTTGTCTCTGCCTCTGGGGTTGAGTCACCATTGTGTTCCCAGTTGGATAATCCCTTGCCAGATGTCCCACTTGTCTGCACTGATGACAGATCCTAGTCTCAGGATAGGGTCTATGAGGTCCAGTCACCGATGTTGATGTTGTGTTGGGGGCTCTATCTGGAACAAAACTACGGCCCCTACCCCTACTTGACGTCCATTGCATCTGGGTATTGAATCTTGATGGTGCTGCCAGTGTAGAAAACCTTGGATTCTTAAAGCTCTCAGACCTTTTTCCTTGAAACTGAGTGTACACCTTCTTACCACCGGTCTGTTGCTTCTCGATCACAGACCTCTCTATCCATCTAACAGACTCCACAAATGTGGAAAACCTCTCCCTGTTCTCCAAAGTAGATACATGAGTGGTCAATTCAGCATTCAACCCCTTCTCAAAATGCTAAATTCTTTTCTCATCAGTAGCTGCCATATGTGGACAGAACCATAAAAGCTCCATGAACTTAGCCTCATACTCGCTAATGTTCATCGGTCCTTGTCTTATCTTCTCAAACTGAGATATCTTTTCATCTAAGTAAGTCTTGGGGAAGTATCCAGTGACAAATTCTCATCGAAATTCTTCCCATCCAACCTCGACACCTGGCCTCTTGCCCTCTTCTATTGTCCACCAATGGCCAACACTCCCCTTTAAAAGGTACACTGCATGTCTCACCTTTTCAGCTTTTGGGATATTGAGGATTCTAAAAGCCTTCTCCAGCTCAGTCAACCATAAGTCAGCATCTACTGGGTCAGCTGTACCAGCATACTCTGTGGCTCCTACCCGGCGAAGCCTCTCAAAAGTCTTGCCAGCTCCTTGTCCCTCATTGTGAGTTGGTGCCCTAGGTGCAGGTGGTGGCATCCTGTCCGCCATATGCATCATAGTTGCCATGAACTGCCCAATCAGAGCATGGAAAGTTGGGTTCTCTATCATAGATGGGTCAAACTAGGGATTTTCAGGTGCTAGTTCCTCCCTATCTTGATCCCTTGCACCTCTTCCTGGTGCAGCAATGCTGCTCTCAGCAGCATGTTCTTCACGTGATCCAGACATCTTCAAGTTCTTCTTCTCCTATATGAGCAGAAGACACTACCAGACAAACTGGAAGACACTAGAACAGACTCAACAACCTTAATCCTATGTCTCTGTAGACTCAGTGAACCTAGAGCTCTGATACCAACTAAACTGTGACATACAAATCGATATCGACTAAACGAAAGCGATCATTAGCAGCGGATTACTGAAAATCACTAAAAATAAAAACCATTTACAAAGAGATCCATACATTGGAAAACTCTTTCAAAAAGAACCAAAGTAATTCATTACATTCTTGTTCACAAGTACATATTTTGTACGATCTCTTCTCAAGGATCACATACATCAACTGCCCTATTAAAACTGTACATAAGCAGCATAAGAACCTCGAGGCATCAAGCCAAAATCTCAGGTCGATTTACTAAACTAACTACTGACTCTGAGGACCTGAGAGTACAGAGATAGACACATAGGATTCTATATATAAAACATGACAGCCAGTGTCTCCACCTGAGAATTCACTACTGTCCCTACTACTACTGCTGCTCTTCCCCTACAGTAGGGTTTTTGCCTCTTCCTCCGCGTCTACCTAAAAAGTTGGATCCCACACGGGTGCGACAATTGAAATTGCCCCAGCGAGAGATATAAATCTCTGCCAGAAACATTATTATTGCAGTTTATTACAATAAAACTGAGTAGAGGAATCATATATATTCAACAATAGTTAAATCAATATCTAAATAGGTTAGAGCAATATTCTTATTCAAAGCATTTCAACTATAACTTTATAAAGCAGCATGTCACTTATCCAATAAGGAATATGAAGAACATGTATAACTTTTATCTGATATACTAAGCAAGATAACATCAACCAATAATTCTCATATTTCAACCTTAAGCAAATACGCTACATGACTGATTACATTTTACAATCATACTTAATGCCATGAAGAGATGAAGTATACCGTTCATGCTCCGACCGACCATGATTACGTAAAGCATCGGTACCACACAAGGTCAATGGAAGAGCCAGACTCCAAGACCTCAACCTTCTTAGTTAGTACAATATTACATGGCAGAGACATAACGTGTCAAACTACAATTAACTTGCCAGGGTATATTGACATCTTCACTATAGAGTTATAGACCACAACATATACTCTCTTCAGGATTATGGCCTGTAGACAATGACTGGTATCATATCATGGAGTCATGGCCCGTAGCCATACTCATACTGGGGTATGGTTCGTAACCAATCTCGTACATAGGATATAGCCCACAACCATTCCTATGGGGCATGAGGATATAATTTCCCAATTACACCCACATATTCAAAAATATGCGCTCCGAGTTTAACTCATTTCACCATCGAGCAAATTCTGATGCTGATGGATCTATGGTCAAGGAAACTACATTATATGATATCACTTGATTAATTAAGTGTATCACCATATTATTTTAGCATCAAACAAGTTTCCAAACATTAATTATTTTAACAATTGCTACAAAGAATGTGTAATACTTTCATAAAGTACTGCTCAAATCTTTAATAAAGCATTGGGATCTCAATCCCTCATCTCATTAGGAGCATTCTCATCCTTTCACAAACTCATCATCATGATTATAGAAAATGGGTATTCAAACCCTCAGTACATCAAGGAACACTTATTACCACTCATCAGGTAACTAATACCTTCAGGTCATCTGACCAAGGTAAACATGATTCTTGCTATACAAGCATCTCACATGGCTTACAAAGCCCATTTCATCTCTTGTTACCTATCACTAGGCAACAAAGCATGTTATGGCTCACAAGGCTGACACGATTTTATTGTGCATATAACGCAAGTGCACACGTCAATGTAGTATAGGCCTTTGTGAGGTCCGAGTCGAACTCATGGACACTGAACTATCAGTAGACTACTACTAACTACTCGCAATCAGCTAGACCGGTTAAAAAGGTTTTAAGAGTTGATAAAAAAGAAAATTAAAATAAAAGAAAACAAAGCAACCGATTAAATGTTGAGTTTAATAAATTTAGATGAGAATCTTTAGGATTGCGGTTTCACCGCGGGTTCTCATTGTATGACTTTCTATATAGTTAAACACGTTCATCTCTCAATCCGGGTAGTGGCATGTAGTCAAAAT
The DNA here is from genome assembly GCA_963693085.1 of Alisma plantago-aquatica. Lineage (NCBI taxonomy): Eukaryota > Viridiplantae > Streptophyta > Magnoliopsida > Alismatales > Alismataceae > Alisma > Alisma plantago-aquatica. Next base: position 1,442,954,981 of record OY856410.1, on the reverse strand, counting down.
TGTTCACTGTCATGATACAATTCACTACCTAAATCTAGGTCGGTTCCACCTTCGTAGTAACCTATACCCTAAATTAGGTGCATTTAAACCAACCTCTGGGTTTCCACCATTAACCGTACATCACCTTGTTCAAGGAATTTATGAGTTAATGTGAATTTCGTCTCTTTTCAACTGTTAATTCTTCTTTCAAAGCAATTAAAGGCATTCAATTATCATTATGGTGATCAAGCATAACAATATAATTGAGAAAATGAAATCATACCACGGATTTAAGAGGTAAATTATGAATTACTATGATAAAAATGTCATACAATGCTTCCCCGAGCTACTCCCGGTCCTAAAGATAAAGGGGATTAGCCCCGCATGTTCATCTGAGAGCAAAACATGGTTGATAAAAGGGGAAACATGGAGAAAAACGTGAATAAGTAATGAAACCCCTGAACGGAGAAGATCCAAGCATTCCTTGGCATAGAATACACGATCTACAACCTTTCGGCGGTGGAAACGTCTTCTTCGGCTTCCGGAATGGCTGGGGCATGCTTCTGGGCTCCGTTCTTCTCTCCACACCTTCTCGGGACGCATGCAGCGGCTAATGACGTGATACCTGGCTCTTGGCCACCGTCATTAGGTATAATCACTGAGTTAGGTTGCAAAAATATCACAGCCATCGGATTTAGATCGATCTAAAACAAACTTGCATCTGACGGTGTCGATACCATCGACGCGGGTCGATGGTATCGACACTGCGTGATATCAGTAAGTATTCTTTTCTTTTCTTCATTGCGCCTGATGCTGACTCGATACCATCGATGAGCGTCGATGGTATCAACTTCCTTTAGCGTCGGTTTTATCCCTTTTCCGTCACTGAAACTCCACGTGTCGATAGTATCGACGGACTGGTCGCCAGCAACCTGATGAAATGTCACTACCATCGACTCCAAAGTCGATGGTATCGACTCTGTGCTGCTCCTTACGGCTAGCAACCTGTGGTTGTGTCGATGGTATTGACAGCCGTCGATGGTATCGACAACTGCAGATATGCATTTTTCCTGAAATTGCAAAACAAAACCACATAAGCCGAGATAAAACCTATCATTGTAATCATTTATGCTCAAAACAAAGAAAATAAGAGAGAATTGATGCTAAGAAGGATCATAGACTAAAGTCAGTGAATTATGCAATATTAACCACCAAAATGACCAATAAACGCATAGAACGCGAGTGAAACAAGTCTATAAATGCGACTCAAAATCATCACATCAAACTCCCCTAAGCTTGAACATTTCTCGTCCTCGAGCAACAAAACTTTAGAATAAAATTGCGAGAGTCAACTAAAGAACAGATTGTCACAAAAAACATCACCACATGATCCCTGCCGAACATTCACATACTGGCCCTCACTAACCACAAAATGATAATTACCTTAAAGGTGACAGTAATCATCCATAAAAGATATCTACCTCAAAAATAATGAACACTATCACATAAGGCAGTTAATATAATAAAATTCTCTGATCCAGACTCGGTGCATCTTGTGATCTTCTATTCTACGTTGCTCGCCCTAACTACCATCTACATGGAAGCAGTTCTCCTGGTATTAATGAGTGAGGAGAAAATCATGGTGGCCTACCAATTCGATCAACGGGTGTATGGAATGGGTGGCTCATGGAAGAAATGGAAGCATTATACAATTTTAACATGCACAAAGCAAAAATGACCTAAATGATGCATATGCAAGTGTAAATGCCCTAATGCCTACATTTGGGTGAAATGATGCATGCACTTTCATTCCATCTCAAGGTGAGATGGAATATCTAAGAGAACTACATCATCTACTTATTCTTCTTAGTATGTAGTGAGAACATGTTCCTTTCTCCCTCTCATTACTACTTACTTCTCAATTCTCTTTTCTTTTTTTTCTTCTTCTTTTTTTTTAAACTTTTTTTTTCAAGTCCTTATTTTCATAGCTAACAATGAAATGTTTGTCGGGCTCACTTAATGGTGCATAACTTATACATTTGAAGCATTCAGAAGGTATGGAACAAGTTCATCACCTTTTATGTTTCAGAAGACATAAGATGCATGATGTACTATATGCACAAAAATGTGAATGCATCTACAAAATGATAATTATGCAACTAAATGACACACACCTAAGGATAATGTGCATGTATATCTATTCTATCTTTTTTTCTTTTTTCATTCAAAAATATGATAAAATAGTTGTAATGCAAGACCTATCTACATGGAATGCAATCAAAGAGATTAAAACCATAATGCACTTTCAGTTCTTAAGGTGGATTATGAAATCAATGGGGTGGATAGATCACCAGACTAATTGACTGGACCTTTGAAAATTATTATGTGTCCCTCCTTACTGACATGTGTAGTAATTAAGAGGTTTTTCTCTTTTATTTCAAATTAAAGTCTCATTATCATTTGGTCAGTTTAGGCTCAAACAACCAATTTCGTCCACTTTTCATGAATCATGGGAATGTATAGTTGTGATTTTCTGTTTTAGAGTTGACAAACCCAATTATTTCCTTAAGTTATGTGCTCAAAGTTTAACAACACAAGCTTGCAAAAACACTAAAAATTTCCAAATTTGCCCCTAATTCCCAAGTACAAGCAACGAGATGACACATGACTTAAAACATCCACAATTACACTAGATAGAGTGTGGATCCTACAAACAATTAAGAACTACAAGAAATAAATGACAAAAGACAAAACAATAAACTTAAAAACTAAGAAAACTAAAGGATAGAGCTGTTCCAACTCCCCCCTAAGCTTGAATTCGACTGTGGCCTCATAGTAAAAAACAACCTTAAAAAGGTGGAACAGAGATACCAATCATTCTTTAGGAGGAGGCGGGTACTGCGGGGCCGTGGGGTCCCAAGATGGGTACTGCCCCTAAAAGCTCGGATCATACTGGGGCATGGGCGGAGGTTGTGGATACCCCCAAAGTAATTCTGGCTCCAGTAATGATCGTCGAAGGGCTGCTACTACATCTCCATCCTATGCAACCTGTCGTGGATGTGCTGTTGGTTGTCGAGGAGGAGGCGCTCATTTTCAAAAATGGCCCTCTGATTATCTAACAACCGGTTCGTCGTATCCTGAATACCGGCGTATGAAGTTGTATGCTGCAGTTGGGTGTACTGGATCTCTTGCAACATTGTATACATCCCCTACATGGAATAGACATCCTCTCCTTGAGGAGAGGGCTGAGGTGGCGTAGGCTGTGAAGATGAAGATGCACCCGGATGCATGCGGGGACGCTTCCTAGGTGCCACTCATGCACGAAGAGGGGTGAAAGCCTCCTCTTCCTCTTCAGGCTCATTGCCATCATTATCATTGTCGTCATTGCCGCCGTCTTCATCTGAGTCTTCAATGGCTATGACAGGCCATATGAAATGCTGAGCACCCACGATGTGGAAGACGGGGTCTGGAAGTGAACACTCTTGATATGCTTGATTGACATGGCAATGTGCATATGCCAAGCCATCACGAAGCAGGATGAGGTTGGAGCGGTGCAGATGCTGCAAGTTGACCTTGCTCCTGTTGGAGAGGGGAGTAAGCTGGGAGAAATTTAACCCAAGATAGGAGGCCAACGGTGTGATGAGCCCTCTAAAGTGGATTGGAGCCTTCAATGTACTCCTCTTTATAGCCAACACGTGCATTAAGAAGAACGCGCCCCAATTACACTCTTCTCGCTTCAACAACTTGTGCAGGAAAAACAAATTTGTCTCTTGAAACTTGCTGAGAGACAGGTCACCACGAGCGAACAAGGTGGTGCAGAGCATGCGGTGAAGAACCCGCACAAACGGATGCTCAAAATCCACAACCATCACATTATGGTAGCTGACGGATTTGCCCGGTGGCGCACTCACAAGCTGGGTGAAGATGTCATCATAGTTTGTCCTGTTATCTGGCCTCCGGTACTGGTCTCTCCCATGATTCCAGTTGTAGATGGAATTAAACTGCCTGAGGGTGAGCGTGTAATCATTGTTGTACAACCGGAAAGAAATGCGGCCCTTGATCCATTCCCGATCAGTGGCGATGACATCGTTTGGCACGACACATATGTCCAGCGACACCATGAACTCTGCCACTAGCTCCTTGTATGTCAACCATTCACCGAAGAATGGCTGGCCATCGGCGTGGAATTCCATCTCATCGGGCCTCCTACCCGTATGCCTTGCCTGCCCCTTTAGAATGTAGGCAATATTGGGCTTGAACCCAAGATAACGAACCATGTCCCGATCGACGTATTGGGTCGGCTCTATCTTTCTCTTCATAAGTTCCTCGTAGACCTTCCGGACCTCCACAGAAGGATGGACAATCCACGGGTGTGGAATAGATGCAGTGGGTGGAGGAATGAACTCAGGGATCTCCATTGGAGCCGCATGTGAAGAAGAAGCATCGGCTGTACGCACCATCATTGCCGAGAAAGAAGGAATAGAAGTCAGAGCTCGGGGAAGATCGGAGAAGGCAATCTCTACTCGGTGAAGGCTCAGGGAATAACTCGCTCCTTGGATGCTCGTAGCCGGGCTCCGATTGCACAACAAGATGCACGGCACAAGTGGATGAAGTAGTCCTTGAAGGTGTGAATCAAGTTGACAACAACATCTCCCTTTTATAAATACAGCTGTCGCTGCTGTGCACCTGTCGATACCATCAACGCGAGTCGATGGTATCGACTCCTGTGGTGCAATCTGGTCTTCCGCTAGTATCGACGGTTGTCGATAGCCCGATGTGGGGGCCCAGATCGATGATGCATCGATACCATTGACGTGGGTCGATGGTATCGACCCATCCCACTGATCGACTCTCTTGATGTAGCGATCGTCGTTGATTTCCTCTCGCGGATCGGTGACGTGTTGCATCGATAGTATCGACGCAAGTCGATAGTATCGACTTCTGCTTAGGGAAAACACCCTCGTGAGTCCCGACCGCTGCTTCCTGTCTGTAACCGGGTCGATACCATCGACAGGCCCGTCGATGGTATCGAATTCACTGAGACACATTTCGTCTGAATATCTCCAGAGATCTCATGAGTATCGACATCCATGTCGATACTATCGACCTCGTTCTGGCGAGCAACCTGATGGTGGGTCGATATTATCGATGAGGCCGTCGATAGTATCGACTCAGAGAAATTTTTGCAGCCGTCTACCTATGCCTATCTCGATACCATCGACACAAGGGTCAATGGTATCGACCCTGCCTCAGTCCTGCACATTGAACAAACGATCAAGGTATCTTGTTTACACTAAAAATAGAATCAAATCAAACTAATGTACAAAAGTGAAAGAAACTAAATGAAACTACGGATGACTGGGTTGCCTCCCAACAAGCACCCTTATTTAACGTCTTAGGCTAGACGAAATCAAGCTCCTCATGCATCCGGAAGTGCCATGAGTTTGACCTCATGCACTCTCATCATGTAATTTTCACTGAAATACAACTTCAATCGTCATCCATTAACCAAGAATGTTGTCTCACCATCACACACCATGATTGCGCCATGTGGCCTGACCTCCTCTACGGTGAACGGTACACTCCATCGGGATTTCAATTTCCCAGGATGAATTTTCAACCTGGAGTTGAACAAGAGTACACGATCTCCCTGCTTGAAAACACGCATCTGAATATGTCGATCGTGAATCAACTTTGTTCGCCCCTTGTAGATTCATGAGCTTTCATAGGCATTCATCCTCAGCTCGTCAAGTTCATTTATCTCTAACATACATTTCTTTTCTTCTTCATCGTAGCTCAAATTCAACTTCCTCAGCGCCCAGTGCGCCTTATGCTCCAATTCCACCGGAAAATGGCAGGCCCGACCGTAAGCCAACCTAAAAGGCGTAGTGCCTATAGGTGTCTTAAACGCCGTCCTATACGCCCACAAAGCGTCCGGTAGCAAGGTACTCCAGTTTTTTCGCGTCGAAGCCACAGTGCACTCCACGATCTTCTTAATTTCCCTATTGGAGACTTCCACTTACCCCTGTGTCTACGGGTGGTACGGGGTACCAATGTTGTGCTTTACCCCATACTTTCTTAGTAAAGCTGTGAACTTCTGATTTCAGAAATGTGTACCCCCATCACTAATAATCATTCTCGGTACACCAAACCTACAAAAAATGTATTCTTTGACAAACCTGCACACTACAACTGCATCATTAGTCCTAGTGGGTATTGCCTCTACCCACTTCGATACATAGTTAATAGCTAATAGAATGTACAAGTTAGAATTGGAGGACAGAAAGGGTCCCATAAAATCAATACCCCACAGATTGAACACCTTGACCTCTTGAAATACATTGAGGGGCATCTCCTGTCTTTTTGAAATGTTACCTGCCCGTTGGCAAGAATCGCATTGCCGCACATAGTCATATGCGTCCCTGAACAAAGTAGGCCAGTAAAGGCCACTCTCAAGTACCTTGGCCGCAGTTCGAGAACTAGCATGGTGGCCACCCATCGATAGAGTATGGCAATGATGGAGGACACTTTCATATTCCACTTCCGGTACACACCTATGCAACACACCATCCCTGCACTGCTTCAACAGAATAGGGTCATCCCAGAAATAATAACGCAAAGAATGGAAAAATTTCTTTTTCTCTTGGTATGTCCAATTATCCGGGATAATTTTGCAGGAAAGATAATTAACAATGTAAGAAAACCAAGGAGCTTTAGATTTCACAGATAGAAGTTGTTCATCAGGAAACGTCTCGGTAATGGGTATATGCACGTCCTTCTCATCTACCCTTTTCAACCTAGACAAGTGGTCCGCAACCACATTTTCTATTCCCATCTTATCTTTGATTTCAATGTCAAATTCTTGTAACAGTAGGATCCACCTAATCAGTCTAGGTTTGGCATCCTTTTTCTCCATCAAGTACTTAATGGCGGCATGGTCCGTCCATACCATGACTTTAGATCCTACAAGATATTGCCAGAATTTTTCCAAAGCAAAAACAACGGCGAGAAGTTCTTTTTCGGTTTTCGTGTAATTATGTTGTGCTTCATTTAAGGTTTTGGTTGCATAGAAAATCACAGTGGGTTTATTGTCCACACGTTGTCCCAAAACTGCCCCCATTGCGAAATCTGATGCATCACACATCAGTTCGAACGACTTTGTCCAATCTGGTGTTTGCACGATCGGAGCAGAAATCAATTTTTCTTTAAGCACATTAAACACATTTAAACACTTTGCGTTAAAATCAAACACAACATCCTTTTCCAACAAATCAGATAATGGTTTGGCGATTTTTGAGAAATCTTTTATAAAGTGGCGATAAAAACCAGCGTGACCTAGAAAACTCCGTACCCCTTTAACCGAATTCGGTGAGGGCAATTTGGAAATAACTTCGATCTTCACCGGGTCTACCTCCAACCCTTTTCTAGACACTTTGTGTCCAAGCACAATCCCGTCGCTGACCATCATGTGGCATTTCTCCCAATTGAGGACCAAATGCGTGTCCTCACATCGTTGCAAAACCTTGTCCAAATTGTATAAACATTCGTCAAAGGACGCACCATAGACGGAGAAATCGTCCATAAAAACCTCCAAACAACGTTCAACCATATCGGAGAAAATGGAAAGCATGCAACGCTGAAAGGTTGCTGGTACGTTACACAAACCAAATGGAATACGGTGGTATGCAAATGTTCCATAAGGACAAGTGAAGGTGGACTTCTCTTGGTCCTTAGGATCAATGGAAATCTGATTGTACCCCGAATAACCATCGAGAAAACAAAAATGAGATCAACCTACTAATCGCTCTAAAATCTGATCAATGAATGGGAGAGGGAAATGATCCTTAAGTGTAGCAGCATTCAATCTATGGTAGTCTATACATACACGCCACCCGGTTACCAAGTGGGTTGTGACAGGTTCATTTAACAAATTATGTGTAACAGTAATTCCCCCCTTTTTAGGGACTACCTGTATCGGACTCACCCACGTCGAGTCGGATATAGCATAGATGATACCTGTAGAAAGGAGCTTGATCACCTACTTCTTGATGACCTCCATCATGCTAGGATTTAGTCGACGCTGTGGTTGAATTACCGGTTTGGCACCCTCCTCGAGTCGGATCTTGTGCTGGCACAATGTAGGGGAGATCCCCTTGATGTCTGCGACCGACCACCCGAATGCACCTCGGTGGTTCTTCAACACAATCAACAATTGATCTTCCTCCTCGACACTCAGATATGCTGAAATAATCATTGGAAGCTTCTCACCCTCAGCTAGAAATGCATATTTCAAGTGCGGTGGCAATGGCTTTCCAAATCTGGCGGGCTGATTAAGGATGACTGAAGTGGTGGTGGGAGTTCTCCAAGGTCTTCATAGTACCTAGTGTTGAAACACGGAAGCACCTGAAGCATCTTGGCACACTCTTGTAGTGACTTGCTTCTCATCCAATCATGTGTTATGTTAACCATGCAAGCTTCAAGAGGTAGTTCTGGATATTCATTAAAGACAGAACTTACTATGGCCTCATCTTCAGTAGAAGGTGGAATGTCCTCCTCTTCATCATTGGGAAAACCCACAACCTTGCTAAGAGACACAACCTTGGTCTGCTCCATGATGTCTATAGCCAGTGTCCCTTTTTCTACTTTAGTCATTACATGAGCCATGTCTAGAAATGGCTTCCCTAGACAAATAGAAATATTCTGATCAAAGTGCTTCATCATGCGGCATTGCTCCTTTACTTTAGATTGCATAGTGCTTGAGGGCATGACCATTTCAAACCGATCATCTGCGATACCCAAGGTCAAACGACCTCTCCCCATCTCCATTATCATGTCATCTGTGGTTTGGAAAGGTCGTCCAAGGAGCAACTCATTACCCTGTTCATCCTACATTTCCATTACAACAAAGTCTGCTGGGAAAACAAACCGATCCACTTTCACCAACACGTCCTCACATATGCCGTATGGCTTCACCACGGAATTATCCTCCAACTATATTGTCATATTGCTCGGCCTTGATTCTTTTAATCCCAATTTCTTGAACGTAGAGAGAGGCATCAGGTTTATACTTGCCCCTGAATCACATAGTGCTTCACCGAATTTCACTTTACCAATATAGCATGAAATGTTGATGCAGCCCAGATCTTGCCTCTTAGGTGGCAATGTGCCCATGATGAAAGCACTCACCTACTCCTTAAGAACCACAACCTCAGTATCAAGAATTTTCCTTTTCTTTGTGATGATGTCATTCAAAAACTTCCCGTAAGAGGGGATTTTCTCTATTGCTTCTAAAAGAGGAATGTTGACATACAACTTTCTAAAGCTATCTAGAAACTTCTTGAACTGGGCGTCCACTTTCTTGGCCTTCATGCTATTTGGGTATGGGATCGGGACAGTCTGTGCCCTTTGATGTGGTGGCACATATGGTGTCCTCTTCTGTGTCTCCTCCTCAGCAACTGATTCAGATGTGACTTTCTCCACTACATCCTCTACCGGCTTGGTGATTGGAATTTGAACCTCCTCAGTGGCCTCGACTATGGATTCTGGTTGGTGTATGCTCGGTTCATCGGCCCTGAGGTTTAAAATCTTCTTACCGCTCCTTAGTAAGATTGCCTTAGCCTGTTGGTTTCCTCCTGGAATGTTTGTATTACCTGGAAAACCTTGTTGCGCTGACTTCTTCAGATTTGCTATCTCAGTTGCCATCTGCGCCAAGGATGTCTCTATAGTCCTCATCTGAGCCCCGTGACTTTGTAGGGTCTTCCCAAATTGGTTCATGAATTCACCTTGTTGCTTGATCTGCTGGCCAAAAGTGTTCATTAGTTCTTGATTTTGCTTGATCACTTGGTTGAGCAACTCAGTGCTCTTATCCTCCACCACCGGTTGGGGTTTTGCGTCGGGGTCCTACAAGAAATTATTTGGATCCTTCCAGGAAAATTTCTTGTCTTTCCTCCATGAATAATCGTTGTTTCAGTACCCCTGCTGCTGGCGCATGAACTTTACTTGAGCCTCATCATCTGATTCTGCGTCTTCTTTTGCAAGCAGTTTCTTTGCTAGAAGGTCCATCTTCTCATTTAGTTCTTTGATGGCTTTTGACTCCCCTGCAGCCCGAACATGCTCTACATCGTCTCTATCGCCCCAAGATTGCTTCTTAGCCATGTTCTTCAAAATTTCTCAACACTTCGTGTCTGTGTTCTTTAAGAAGAACCCTAAACCTGCAGAATCTAGGTTACTTCTATCATGCTCGGAAAGAGCAAAATAAAAGATTTTGACCTACATCTCCTTGTCAAGTCCATGATGCGGGCACCTCCTTAGCATGATTTGGAACCATTCCCAGGTCTCGAAGTAAGTCTCTCCTGCCTTCTGACTAAAATTATGAATTTTTTTAATCATATCATTTGTCTTCTCGGGCAGAAAGAACCTTTCAAATAACACTTCCACCATGTGGTTCCATGATTCCACATACTCATCATCAAGATTATGTAGCCATTCTCGTGCATTTCCCGCCAGAGAGCTGGGAAAAAACTTCAAGTACAATGTCTCCTATGGAAACCTGTCTATATTGATCATGTCACAGTTCTCCACGAACAGGCTAATGTGAGTCACCAGGTCTTCATTTTTGAGCCCATGAAATGCATTTGATTTGACCATATTTATTAATGCAGGATCAATATTGTAAGTCGAAATGTTGACCGCCTGCTTCTTTATTGGCCCCTTTGAAGCGGATGAGGAAGAAGCCTTTATCTTCTCCCATATCGTCTGCTCTTCTGACATGGCTTCTGGTTCTGAATCGGAATCTATTTCGTCTGGTTGGCCTTGAATAGAGTTATGCTCGTCGTCTGGTCCCGGGAGTGGAATCTCTGGTGATTGCTGCATGTAGTCAGTGCTACATGTCTTCACCATGCACCGATACCTGTAAGAGGAAAATCTCAGTTCAGTACCTTTGGTAGACGATTTCTAAATATGAATGATAAACTATGAATTTTAAAAATGAGAATAAAATAATAAAATAAAAATGTGGCCTAGAATGTCCGCTTGCAGCACTCATAGTGCTGACAATTGCTGTGTCCCCGGAAACAACGCCAAAAACTTGACACGATTTTACCGTGCGTATAACGCAAGTGCACACGTCAATGTAGTATAGGCCTTTGTGAGGCCCGAGTCGAACTCAGGGACACTGAACTATCAGTAGACTACTACTAACTGCTCGCAATCAGCTAGACCAGTTAAAAAGGTTTTAAGAGTTGATTAAAAAGAAAATAAAAATAAAAGAAAACAAAGCAACCAATTAAATGTTGAGTTTAATCAATTTAGATGGGAATCTTTAGGATTGCGGTTTCACCGCGGGTTCTCGTTGTATGACTTTCTATATAGTTAAACATGTTCATCTCTCAATCTGGGTAGTGGCCTGTAGTCAGAATTGTTCACTGTCGTGATACAATTCACTACCTAAATCTAGGTCGGTTCCACCGTCGTAGTAACCTATACCCTAAATTAGGTGCATTAAAATCAACCTCTGGGTTTCCACCATTAACCATACATCACCTTGTTCAAGGAATTTATGAGTTAATGTGAATTTCATCTCTTTTCAACCGTCAATTCTTCTTTCAAAGAAATTAAAGGCATTAAATTATCATTACGGTGATCAAGCATAACAATATAATTGAGAAAACGAAATCATACCATGGATTTAAGAGGTAAATTATGAATTACTATGATAAAAATGTCATACAATGCTTCCCCGAGCTACTCCCGGTCCTAAAGATAAAGGGGATTAGCCCCGCATGTTCATCTCAGAGCAAAACATGGTTGAGAAAAGAGGAAACATGGAGAAAAACGTGAATAAGTAATAAAACCCCTGAACAGAGAAGATCCAAGCGTTCCTTGGCATAGAATACGCGATCTACAGCCTTTCGGCGGTGGAAACGTCTTCTTCGGCTTCCGGAATGGCTGGGGCATGCTTCTGGGCTTCGTTCTTCTCTCCACACCTTCTTGGGATGCGTGCAGTGGCTAATGATGTGATACCTGGCTCTTGGCCACCGTCATTAGGTATAATCACCGAGTTAGGTTGCAAAAATATCACAACCGTCAGATTTAGATCGACCTGACACAAACTTGCATCTGACGGTGTCGATACCATCGACGCGGGTCGATGGTATCGACACTGCGCGATATCGACAAGTCTTCTTTTCTTTTCTTCATTGTGCCTGATGCTGAATCGATACCATCGACGAGCGTCGATGGTATCAACTTCCTTTAGCATCAATTTTATCCCTTTTCCGTCACTAAAACTCCACGTGTCGATAGTATCGACATTTGGGTCGATAGTATCGACGGACTGGTCGCCAGCAACCTGATGAAATGTCGCTACCATCGACTCTGTGCTGCTCCTTACGGCTAGCAACCTGTGGTTGTGTTGATGGTATCGACAACTGTAGATATGCATTTTTCCTGAAATTGCAAAACAAAACCACATATGCCGAGATAAAACCTATCATTGTAATCATTTATGCTCAAAACAATAAAATAAGAGAGAATTGATGCTGAGAAGGATCATTGACTAAAGTCAGTGAATTATGCAATATTAACCACGAAAATGACCAATAAACGCATAAAACGCGAGTGAAACAAGTCTATATCAATTACATTTTAGCACCATGCTATACAAAATCTCATGATACCTGCATGGTCAGTATACTTGATAACAGTTATATCAATTACATTTTAGCACCATGCTATACAAAGTAACAACACTTATACCCTTATTAGGGTTAGGGTTTCCCAATTCATATCAATCACAATTACGCATCCTCTTGCACAATTAGGGTTAGGTTTTCAAATTAGGGTTTCATAAAGCATAGCATCACCCCGGATTAGGGTTTCACATCACATTACCCTGTATTAGGGATTCTCATCACATCATTACCTTGAATTAAGGTTTCTTATAGCATTTCCCTTAAAATTAGGGTTTCATGTAGCCTTACCCAACATTAGGGTTTTCATGAAGCATTCTCTTAAATTAGGGTTTTTCATTAAAATACCCTGAATTAGGGTTTTTCATATCATTACCCTAAATTAGGGTTACACCATCACCCTTAATTAGGGTTTCACCCAGTTTTACCTTAAATTAGGGTTAGAGCTCATCAACCTTCTCGATTAGGGTTTCATGATCTCATCATCATGTATCAAACCCTAATTACATATATTATTCATGTTGAAAGTGTTGAGGATAAATCACTACATGATTATCAGTCATGTATAAGTTTCCTCTCTCTCATCCCCTTTAGGAGGTTAATTACTTTAATCTTGATTAGATTGAATCAACTTGAATGAAGAGTTGACATGGTGTATTAAGTCATTGCTTTCATAAGCATCAAAGGTTAATCACTCTAAATATACTAATCACCTAAGCACTTTAGAGGTAAAACCATTATAATCAATTTTGAGTTACTTTAATAGTACTCATTTAGTTCTGAGATCAATTGAACCTTCAACAATTTTGACTAATAAATCTTCAAAAGGTCTTGATCAACCTTTCAAACGGTCTTGACCAATTGTAAATCGAATCAAATCATTCGGTCTTGAAACCAAATCCATCCATTCGGTCTTGTAACCGAATCATCCATTCGATCTTGAAACCAAATCATCCATTTGCTCTTGAAACTGAATCATCCATTCGATCTTGTAGTTAAATCCATCCATTCAGTCTTGAAACTGAATCATCCATTCGATCTTGAAACCAAATCATCCATTTGGTCTTGAAACCGAATCATACATTTCATCTTGAAACCAAATCATCCATTTGGTCTTGAAACCGAATCATCCATTCGGTCTTGAAACCGTATCATCCATTCGATCTTGAAACCAAATCATGCATTCGGTCTTGAAACCGAATCATCCATTCAATCTTGAAACCAAATCATCCATTCAGTGTTGAAACTGAATCTTCCATTCGGTCTTGAAACCGAATCATCCATTCGATCTTGAAACCGAATCATCCATTTGGTCTTGAAACCGAATCATCCATTTGGTCTTGAAACCAAATCTTCCATTCGATCTTGGGTTCAATTGTCTATTCGGTTTTGAAACCGAATCAACTCAATTGATTTTGAAAACCATTTTCCCATTCCTTCATTGAGGTGTGTGCTTAGGATGACATCATCATCTTCAAGCTTGAAACCTTCGAAATCCATTGTGATTCTTATGGTGAATTCAACAACCAATTAAAAGGAAATCCGAAAATAAAGGAGGAATCAACATATGATAAAGGAATGAAATCAATAACAATGTTTAAGGGTTCAAGTTATATAACCCACCTTCAAAATTGAATCCAAGCTTCAAGCTTCACTTCCTTGATGGTGAATGAATCTTTGTCAACTTCCAAAGGCTCATCCTCAAGTCTTTGAGTGAAATGAATGACCAAGGTTGAAGATTGAATGGAGAAAAGAAGAAATTAAGCATTGAATTTCGATTTCCACCATGAAATCAAGGTTGAAGATGACTATGGAGCTTACCTACAGGTTAGGGCACGCCCTCTTGTTGCTCATAAGCTCCCTTGTGTTCAACCTAAGCAAGGAAAGAGAGAAGGATCGAAAAAACCTTTCATTTGAGTTGGAAATGAGATGTTTATTAGGGAATTTCAATGAGAGAGAAAGTGATATAATAATCTTTTAATTACCTAAATTGATGCCACATACTCCCCTCCATACCTTTCATATGAAGACATCTCCCCCACCTTGTAATTCCTCTTCATTATCCATGAATTAAAAGAAAGCAAATTAAGCACCTTAACCTTTATAATAATAATATCCAAAATTGAGTGGATATTACTTTTTAGTCAACTAATGTGAGTGGGCTCTCCACTCACTTTAGATATTTCGTGGCCATTGCAAGGAACAAGGACGTACATACTTATACAAATTCAACCATCCCATTTTTTGTTGAATGGAAATTCAATTAATATATTTATTTTTGCATTAAATTGAATTAGGATTTCAATTATGCTTAAATCTTGATTATTTTAATATCAAGATTCTCTCTCCTCCAAAGAGATTCAAATGAGACACCCCTCTCATTATCTTTTCTCTAAATGATGCCAAGAAACATGAGGGACTCTCTAGTGGTGGTATTTTGCATATTGAACCCTAGGTTTTGGGTAAGTTGCACATTACACCAAAACTAGGTTTTAATGCACAAACATTGCTTAACAAGCTCTTTCTTGGTACTCAGGCTTCCACAAACCATACCTCTACATCATTCTCATTCTTATGATGCTTCAACACATGAGGAACATTTTATCATGTAACATTTGCAAGTTAACCCCTCAACTTGGGTAATTTGCACTTTAGTCCAAAACAAGCAAAATAGTGTTTCAACATTATTCAAAAAGGACTGAAATTGAAACATAAGTTCCTCTTGAGCCTTAATTACTTTTCAAGAGATAAAATCAAGCATATAATTAACTTTATTAAGAAAATTATCTAGGGTTAAAGCATAACCCAGGCCAGGGATGTTACACCTAGGCCTTCTTGACCTCCAACCCTAGGCTCACACATCCCTTCCCTTTCTGAGCCTAGCCTTCCTTGCTTCTTCCCACACCCATCTAGGTGGCTAGATGTCCTGCTGGTGAGGATCTCTCTCTTTTAGTTGTAGTTTCCTCTCCTTTTGTGTCTCTAGAATAAAACCAAAGGAAACGAGTTGTCCCAGGTAGAGCACCTCCCCCTTCATCTAATCCTCACCTCTTAACCTTTGATGGCACCTATTTTGTAAGCTCCAAAGCTCTAAATCGCTATAAGGAGCTCCTTCCTAGGAACCCCTTTCCTTTTAGAGCCTTGTTTGAGCCTCATCTCACCACGGAGATGGTTATTAACGAGGTAGAGGAGTTGTTTTCCTCCCATTACCTAGGCGCATTGTGTGTAGAACGTCGATGTTTTCATAATTTCACCATAAGCACCAAGGTAGTCCATGAGTTCTATGCCAATCTTCAATGGAAATATGACACAATTGTGCCACCACCCAATAACTAGGTAATTCTCACATCCATGATTGTCGGGACAAAATTTACCATCTCTAAAGATTCCTTGATATCTATTTCAATGGAACTGAGATCACTGACACATGGATGAAAGACTACCCTGGCTATTTTGACCTGCTTGATCCTAAGGCTTTCTACAAACACTTTGAACTTACTCTCCCTAATATTCAAAAGTTTTTTAAGAAGCCTCATGTACCCTATAGGAAGAAATCAACCTTTCTATCCTCTTACTTATATCTCAAGAACCGTCTGATCACTTTAGTTGTTAACTGCAATGTCCACCCAAAGAAAAACCAAATGGAAATCGCAGAAAACACTATTGTGATCATGTATTGTCTCTTGAAGAATGTTGAAGTCAAGTGGTCATGATATTATATACAACATTACCTGCTTTGACTCATGGAAGAACACCTGTGGTGCTCACCCCTACCCTGCTTGATTTGTGGTCTGTTCACTTTTGCTACTCAGAAATCTCTTTTCCACGATCTACATTATAAATCTAGTCAGAAAGGAGTCTGCATTAGTGAAACCACAATCAAGAAGACCTTCTTGTCTACCTCTTATACCACACCTGGAACATCTATCTCCACCCAGGCCCCTCTACCTCCACCACCACCTCGACCTTACCGTGCATCTTTCATGGTGTCAAATGAAGCCCTTATGGGTTATATGATGCACCAGTAGGCGTACAACCTTCAGGTTCAGGATCACCTCCACTAGGACCTTTTCCAGATCATATCTACCATGAACCTATCCTGTAAACATCCCAACCCCTCCTACCAGCCATACCCAAATGGTGACTATGCTTATTATGCATACAATCACTTCTACCTAGCCCCACCACCTGCTGCTTTTGCTTCCACACATGATGCTGATGGTGGACATGTTCCTACCCATGGTTTGCTTCCTCCACTGGCCCTGGCTACTAGTCTTGCTACCACCCTACTTGCTAGACTTGGGGCTTCTGCTCCCACCATCCCACAATCATAGGAGTTACATGACTATGGCATGTCTTGGGCTGAGCATAATGCCAGATGGTCTATTGTGGTTTTGGTCCTCCTGTCGATGAGGAGATGCCTAACCAGCCTATTGAGGATGAGGTTGATGATGATGAGGGAACCAAGGGTGATGAGTCTAGTATTGGTTCTGATGACGGCTTCTCCAGTTCCTCTATAGATAAAAGTGATGTTTCTATCTCTACTACACCTTCATATGGTAATAAGGACTACAAGCCCGAGGCTGACGATGATGATGGTGATGATGACCCTATAGACATAGATAGCATAGATGTTGATTATATGTTTTTATTTTCACTAGTAACAATTGGGCCATTATTCATGAGTGAGTCCTATCACAAACCCCTCTCTATAGGCCCTCACAAATAGGGATGGTTGTGAGTCTGTCCCTCACAAATGGTCCATGAAGAGAACTCACATGACAAATACCAGTGGCCCTCACGAATACAATTGTCACGGACCAACTGACCCTCAAGAATGTTATATTGAGGGACTATTTAGCCTTCATAAATACATTTTTGAGGGACTATTTACCCTTCATAATTACATTTTTGAGGGCATGTTTAGTTCTCATAAATACATTTTTAAGGGACTTGATGGTCCTGGAGAATATATTTTTGAAGGGCTAATGCCTTCATTAATATTATTTTTGAAGGGCTATGTGGTCATCATCAATGCAATTGTGATGGCCAATATGGATCTCATTTTAAGGGACTAAAGACCTTCATTAATATATTTTTGAGGGATTACTGTAAATGATTTGGTTATTGATTTATTGAATTATTTGTTGAATGTTAATTAATTTTAAATGAAAACTTTATATATATAACCTCAAGCAATATTTTTATAAGAGTCACATGCCATCATAAGAAGTTTCAACACCAAAATGACACATAAAAATGTTAAATCACCTCAAACCAATTTCTATTAATGAAGCAAAATATTATCCATTCATTGCATGCTCAACGTTGATATAAATAACGAATACTTATGGTTCTAAAATTTGAGATTGATGACAATCAACATATCATGCTAGAAACTCTTAAGATCTGTAATGTCTCCATATTCTTTCAAATGATGTGGTGCTCTTCATCAATGCCAAGCCTCATACGGTTGGGTACTTGAGTATTCTTCTCCTAAAAATGACAAATCATTATATTAATAGAATTTAAAGTTTATACATAAATCATAGTACAACAAACAACGTACCCTTATATTTCGGTTTTGTTCTACTCCAAAGTGCATTGTCGGTCGAAATCCATCATTAAAAGCAATGCTACACTATCAATATAAATACAAAAAGGAATCAGAGTGAGTGCGAAGTAGAATATGCCATATTGTTGACTCAAGGCCCATATGACCTAGAACAATTTTTGTATCAAGTGGATTTTTGAAGTAGTGAAAGACACTGATGTAGAAATATGCTAATAAGATTCACCTCATTTAAATACTGATTTCTTAGTGTGAAAGACATTGATGACAATCTGCTTTGGGTGTTATGCATTTGATGACGACATTGTTGATTATTACCAAATGTAGGGCACCAACTTTCAACTGCAGCCTTTGATAAAGTGTACACTTTAGTACTCTCATGTGTATGAATATTGAAAATAATCTTCAGCTATTATGATGTACCTATGGATGAAAGAGTAGTGGATGTCCATTGCTAGCACTCTGCACGGGAGCCATGACTCTAAAAGAACTACTTTCAACCCTTTGTGTGGAAAGCATGCCTACTCCATTCTCCCTTTCAACCCCTTATGTGGAAAGACTGCCTACTCCATTCTACCTTGAATTGCCTTATGTGGAAAGCCTACCTACTCCATTCTACCTTGAATTTTCTTGTGTGGAAAGCCTACCTACTCCACTCTCCCTTGAATTGCCTTGTATAGAAAGTCTGCCTAAGCCATCCCCGCTTGAATTATTCTGCCTGGGATACATGCCTACATCTACAACACCACTTGTATTGTCTTGTATGTGAAAAGAACCAACACCTGACCTATTTGTGCCACTTTGCATGTGTAAGACACTTGCAGTATTCCGATTGGGGTATTCAACTACACAATCAACAGTAATACCACCATCCTAGCAAAAATAGATCAACAATGTCAAAAAAATTATATATTATATTGACATAGGAAACTGAATCTAAGTTACTTGTGATTGATTATACCAAGTCATTACTTGGGAGACAGAGTTCTTCAATCCATTTACTATTTATTCAAGTTCCTTGAGTTTATCCTGAAATAGAAAACAAATTACAAACATCAATGTAATAGAACAGTTGTAACTAATAGTTCAAGTTTAGTTTTAATCCAACATACATCCTTTCCTTTGCTTTCCTCAAGAAGCATTTCATATCTTATATGGGCAGCTTTTCCCCTATGTCCTATCTCTTTGTGCCCAATTCCAAGACCTCGGATCCTAGCCTTTTTGGAAGGATTTAAAACTTGTAAATAAGCTTCACGTGTTAGATTATCAACACATCTAGGATCTAAATCTTCTTGGTTTGCTACTTGGTTTTCCACAATATCAGAGATTTCAAGATGTAATTATAAAGCATCATAAAAGGAAATCTTAAATTGAGATATCTAAGTGTATGTAGCTTTGTATACATGATAGGAAAGAAAATATTTATTTTCTAACCAATTGTGGGCTTTTGACGTAAACTTTTTCCAAAAATTTGTTAAGAGGCACAACGAGTTTTTCTTCACTGACCTACACATGATAGATAACATAATCACTATCCATGTTATATTTTCAACTCTTACTAAAAAAGACAAATGTCCATTATTTATACCATTTCTGCCCAGTAGCAACTCCATGGCTTTGATCCTGTGGTATGATCCATCACTTTTTTTGATCTGTTTGCCTTGTTGATCTCAGAAATTTTCTAAAACATAATAAACAAATAATTAGAAAAAGGAGGTAGGTATAGATGTAAGTTATACAAAATCGTTGTACCTTGGACTTGTAGGTTCCCCATTCTTTAACAAGATTTTTAAATTGGTCCATATCTATGGAAGTATTTTTCTCAACTTTTTTCATCATCAATTCCGGTTCAATCTTGTACTTCTCATAGTAATATTTCTTTACACATGCCCTCCACACTGATATCCCTTTGCTAATATGTTCATCAATGTGATTCCATGCATTCGGATGACTGCCTAAATTGAAATATTTCTAAAACCATAGAAAATGTTACTTTGGATATAACAATCATACAATTTGTTGGTCTTTTTATGAAAAAGATTACCTCAATAAAAGATTTTCTATCTGCAAAAGCTTGCTGTGGTTGTTCATTCCACTTCAAGTCTAGATGCCATATGTGTGGTTTCCTTGCTAGCATATGACAATAACGATTCAATTTGGCACCATTCTCCCCAATAGCATTTCCTTCGGGATCCCATTGGACCTTGTGACATGTCTCCCCTTGCTTAGGAAGTAGGATTTTCTCACTTGCAGGCCCACGTCCATACTTCCTATTCTCATGTTCATCCTCAACATTTTCTTCAATTGTTACATCATTTTCAATAGAGGGAGGGACAACAGAAGTTTCAACTAGAGTAGGTTCTTCCTCACAATTTTTTACAACTGTGGAGGGAGGGACAACATAAGTTTCAACGGGTTTGATGTTACAACTAGATCTAGTGATTCTTCTTCCTGCCATCATTCAACTGACAAGAAAAATAATTAGATTATTAGTGCAGAAATGTCTGTATTAAAAGTAGTAGCTGCATTTGAAAAACAAATAAATTGCAGAGAATATGAGACACCAACATATGAATATTCAACATTTGAAAAACAAAGAACAATGATGAGTTATAATGATGTCCTACTTGCTGGTATATGAAAAAAGACTAAATAAATTGCAAAGAATATGCCGAGTAATTGACCAATTTGATAGGAAAGCATATGAAGCTCTCTAGAATGAAGGAAATCAAAAGTTTCATATTGACTAACCATTTGTGTCTTTTGTCATAAGCCTTTTTCAAAAATTTGTTAAGGAGCACATTGGGTTGTTCTTCACATTGATGATTGATAAAATGTGTGCTGTCCATTTCAAAAAATTTAAGGCAATTCATGAAACAAAATTAATAAAATATCATTTCTATCTATTAGTAGCTCCATGGTTTAGACCCTATGGTGTGACCCATCATACCTATACTTTGAATTTTTTGATTCCCCATTCGTTTACATTGAATTGTTCCATATCTAGTGATGCATTTTTCTCAATTGTCTTCTTCATCAATTTTAGGTCAATCTTATACTTTTTATAGTAATAATTTTTTACACGTTCTCTCCACACTGATATTCCTTTGTTAATATGTTTATCAATGGATTCTCATGCATTTAGTTGACTACCAAATCAAAGTACTACTAAAATAATAAAATTATAACTTTTGACAATAATAATTACACAAAATACAAGTACCTAATGAAGAATATTACTCCAACGAATGATTTTGTATCTGCAAAAGCTAGTTATGGTTGTTCACCCCACTTCAAGTCTAAATGCTATGTGTGATTTTTTTGATAACATATGGCAATACTAATTCAATTTGCCACCATTTTCTTCTGATACATTTCCATCAGAATTCCGTTGGACCATGTGATGTGGTTCCCCATCCTCATGAAGTAGGCTTTGCTCGCTTGCATGTCCCATCCAAACTTTCTGTTCTCCAATTCATTCTCTAACTTTTCTTCATATATGACATCATGTTCAACATTATTGGTCGAGGTTATAGATGATGGAGTATGTACTACATCATGATGGTTTCTCAATAGTGGAGGGAGGGGACCAAGAAAGTTAGCTTGTAAGGGTAGATAACTACATGATTTCCATTATGGATACTAGGCCCTACTCTATATACAATAGAATAGTCTATTTTTGGAAATGTCATTAGTGATTATACTAATTTGTGTAATGAATTATCTATATGTTTCAGAAATTATAAATGTGTGAAATGGAAAATAATGAAATATTTAAAAGACTTATAA